>JAKLTH010000029.1:0-316612 GCA_025175895.1 Wurfbainia villosa | reverse complement strand
TGCCAACTTGAGGATGAGGTGTTTCATCCAACCACCTTGTGCCACCTCCAACCTCCTTGGGCGCCAGCTTGAGGATGAGGTGTTTCATCCAACCACCTTGTGCCACCTCCAACCTCCTTGGCGCCAACTTGTTGGAGCCATTCAACTTGTGCCACATCATGGGAGCCAACCATCTTGTGCCAACTCACCTTATTTTGGGCGTCCACCATAAGGAAGCTTGGTGATGGTTTGGATGTCCACCTTGATGCCACATCACCCTTTGTACCAAAACACGAGTCAAGTCCAAATTCACCCCCTTGAAATTCGAGCTCTTCTCGAGGCTGGAACTTGACTAGCAGTTGACTGTAGTCAAAGGGTTTTGGGTATGATACAAGTTAGCTTAAAATATAAAGTACGATGGTTCTAACCATCTGATCTCGACCTAGACCTTCCATTGGAGGTATTGGGTCGGATCTACGCTTAACGACCTTGCTTCGCTTTCACACGAGCTTACCTTGTAGCCTCGCTTCCGGTCTTCACCCGAGTACCTCGGCTTCCTCCGAAGTCCCTCTGGCGTTGCCCGACCACCTCGGTTCCTACCGGGTGTCGCAGACCTTCCGCTCAACTTTAGCATTTCTGCACACTTAATTGAGCTCGTAAGATAACAAATATACCCTTAACTATTGAGCCTTTTGCCATAATCAAAATACCGGTTCGACTTTGGTGCCCACTGCCCACTGCACCAACAATGCTTTGGCCAAAGACTTTAGTAACAATCCGATGAGAGGCCATGGGTATACATCTCCTCGCAAGGAGTGGTGAATCCTTTATAGGCTATTCAAACACCTTCGATCATTTCGACTTATACCCAATCATCCCAGGTCCACATCTCCTTAGAGATGTTTGCTTAAGATGTCAAAGCATAAGTCTCCATGATCAAGATGACTTGAATACCGCAAGTCAAAGGAACATCGGACTTAAGCTACAGTAAGAACTTCATTGACATATCTATATATGCAGAGAACCATATGAAGTCTTACGACTGGTCACTCCAATGAACTAGTTACCATAACTAGCATCCACGATTAACTCCGGACATCACAATGTCTCCAGCCAGTGAGAATCAGCTACTTGGATACACCAAGGAGTATACCTCGTGTTAGTCTCGACAGAATCGATGGTGTCCAAATCCATCAATTCATCGACTAGGGATAATTCCGATACATCACAATTACACATGTAGAGATACTCACTAGTTGTGATCCAATCACAAATTCTCTCATGCTGTGAATCGTATCGTGGACATTCAGTAAATGAGTTTAAGATCCAATCAAATACATGAAGCATGTATACTCAAATAGTGAATCTTCATTTATCATATAAATGGTTCATACATAAGGCGATTGCCTTAGGACATCTCTCATATATTACTAACAGGAACTTCCTGATGGACTTGGATGTGACTCCTGGTTTGCCGAGAACTATCACAATTTATTGTGATCATAGTGGTGCAGTTGCAAACTCGAAGGAACCACGAGCCTATAAGGCAAGTAAACACATAGAGCGCAAGTACCACCTGATATGAGAAATCGTAAAGAGAGGAGAAGTTGCTGTGGCCAAGATTGCATCGGAGGATAACCTGGCAGATCCTTTCACTAAGGCCCTTCCGGTGAGAGCTTTTGATAGGCATGTGGAGGGAATGAGGATCAGATGTATGACAGTTTGAGGACAACATAGTCTTTTAGTATAAGTGGGAGATTGTTGGGATGTATACTGAAAAGTCTATCTTTTGTATGAACATCTTTATTTTGAAATAAGAATCACATGATCATTGTTTGCATATTTTTATGGTTATGCATATTGTCTAATACATTACATTGTAGATAACATGGTGTGTGGTGTCACACAGGAGATCATGTTATCGGCTCCTTGTAAAGTATAAGTAAAGGCTCACAACTGAAATGACTTTAGACAAACCATTGGAATGGTTGTAGTGTGATTTGGTATTGGTTTGTCTTGACCATAGAATCACTCTATTGCACTTTGTGTGTATTGAGCAGGACCGACTTAGAGGTAATTCGATTTATTGCTGACTATTTAATCGAATCAGACCTCAGATATTATATTGTACATGCTCTTAATCCCGATATAATGACGGGCACATATACTTAGTATTCATTTCTTTGATTTACCAATGGGCAAAATTTATAGATTAAATCGATAGGCTCGGTAAGTTGGGAAATGGTATTATTTATATGGTGTGACGTTGATTATAGGAGGAAACCATGTCCTATATATTAGGATGATGATGTCCCCTTGAGGAGCTCATAAGGTTTATCATGTAAACCCTGCAGGTGGACTTGGTCCGACATGATGAAAAGGTTTAGTGGTACTACTCATGGAGTTAGATGTTGATTAATTAATGGTTAGTAAATTAATTAATCGACGGACATTCGAGATCTTAAACACGGAGAGAAAATGTACAAATAATATATGGAGCCCATATTAACTTATGGGGTTTGGTGAGGGAGATCAATGATAATCCTTTAGTGGATTGGATTATCATTAATGGATCGGACTTTATGTGGGCTTGATCCATTGGGTGGCCAAGATCCAACTCCTCCTCATGGTCCCTATTGTAGCCTATTAATACCTGATGAAGCTTAGATCCAATGGATGAAAACAAAACTCTAGATCCAATGGTAGAGATTAAAATCTCTAGATCTGACGGTTGAGATTAAATCTCTAGATCCGACGGTTGAGATTAAATCCCTAGAACCAATGGTGGAGATTAAAACAAGGCTTATCTCTAAACTCTATAAAAGGAGGCTTTATGGTTGGTGTGGAGATGAATGAGAAGCAAGGGGAGGTTTGGAGTTGGCGGCAAGAGGCTTGGAGTTAGGGTTTGGAGCTTGGCGGCACCAAATAAGGAAATTCTTTCCTTGTCTTCTTCTTCTCCATTGGTGGCCGGCGCCCATACCAGCCTTTCCAGCCCTTGTCCGGCGTCCAAACCAGCTTCTTCTCCTCTCCTTGGCCGGTGGAAATTGTTGGGATGTATACTGAAAGCCTAGCTTTTTTGTATGAATATTTTTATTTTGAAATAAGAATCACATGATCATTGTTTGCACTTTATATTTATTATATGTGTGTATATTGTCTAATATTTTACATTGTAGATAACATGGTGCTTGGTGTGGCATAGAAGATCATGTTATCAGTCCCTTGTAGAATATAAGTAGAGGCTCACAACCAAGATGGTTTTGGACAAACCATTGGCATGGTTGTAGTGTAGCTTGGTATTGTTTTGTCTTGAACATAGAGTTACACTAGTACACTTAGGTGTATTGAGCAGGACCGACATAGAGGTGATTCAATTTATTGCTGACTACATAATTGAATCGGACCTCGGATATTATGTTGTACATGCTCTTAATCCTGATATAATAACGGGCACATGTACTTAGTATTTATTTCTTTGATTTACCAAAGGGTGAGATTTAAATGGATTAAATCAATATGCCCGGTAAGTTGGGAAATGATATTATTTACATGGTGTGCCGTTGATTATAGGAGGAAACCGTGCCTATATATTAGGTTGATGATGTCCCCTTGAGGAGCTCATAAGGTTCATCATGTAAACCCTGCAGGTTGACTTAGTCAACATGATGATAAGGTTGAGTGGTACTACTCGAGGAGTTAGATGTTAATTGATTGATGGTCAGTAAATCAATTAATTGACGGACATTCGATATCTTAAACACGGGGAGATGGATGTACAAATAATGTATGGAGCCCATATTAATTTATGGGGGTTGGTGAGGTAATTCAATGATGATCCTCTAGTGGAATGGAACATCATTGATGGATTAAGTTTGTGTGGTTCCGATCCATCGGGTGGCCAAGATCCAACTCCTCCTCATGGTCCCTATCGTAGCCTAATATAAACCTCATGAAGCCTAGATCCAATGATGAAAAACAAAACTCTAGATCCGATGGTGGAGATTAAATCTCTAGATCCGACGGTTGAGATTAAATCTCTAGATCCGACGGTTGAGATTAAATCCCTAGAATCGACGGTGGAGATTAAATCTCTAGATCCGACGGTTGAGATTAAATCTCTAGATCCGACGGTTGAGATTAAATACCTAGAACCGATGGTGGAGATTAAATCTCTAGATCCGATGGTTGAGATTAAATCTCTAGATCCGACGGTTGAGATTAAATCCCTAGAACCAACGGTGGAGATTAAAACAAGGCTTAAGCCTAACTCTATAAAAAGGGGCTTAAGGTGGGCAGCAAGAAAAAAAAGGTTGGTTGGTTTTAGAGATTAGGGTTTTGCCTATCATAAGCTTGGGCGGCAAGAAACCCTAAGGAGATTAGGGTTTGGTTCCTTGGTTGGGTGGCTAGGGTTTGGAAGGTGAAGTGGGCGGCAAGAAACCCTAAGGAGATTAGGGTTTGGTTCCTTGGTTGGGTGGCTAGGGTTTGGAAGGTGAAGTGGGCGGCAACTATAGGAGAGGTTCTCTTCTTCTTCCTAGGGTGTTGCTGGCACCTATCTCTTTTCCCTCTACCTTGGTCGGCGCTCAACCTATTTCTCTTCTCCTCTTCTTTTCCTCTTGGCCGGACGGCACAAAGGAGCTAGGGATTGTTCCCTTGTTCGGTTCCTTGTTGGCCATCTTGTTCTCTCTATTCTTGGGGCCGGCGGCATCAAGCCTTTGTGGCTTGGTGGTTGGCTCAAGCAGGAAGGGAAGGAGAGTTTCTCTTTCTTTCGATTGAAGAAGATCTAGGAAGCTTCAACTTGTGGAGGATCTTCGCCCACACGAAGTCTACATTGGGACATACGATAGAAGATCGAGAGGTATAAAAGTTTTACAAGTTTTATTATTGATCTTTGCATGTTCTTGTTAATATGTTTGTATGTGTTGATTATACATGTCTACATCCATATGTATTTGTATAATCATGGACCCCGAAGATAAACACAAAAACCGGTGATCCGTCATGTCGCCTATTCAGCAATTTTAGTTAATTATTATATATTGGATCTATCAACTTTGAATTTTAGTTAATTATTATATATTATGTTATTATCATTATTGGATATTTATCTTGAGTTATGAATTATTTTCATATTTAATTTGTAAATACGAATTTAAGTCGAGTATGTTGAATTGCTTAAATTAGGAGTTTTTGGCTGATCATAGCTGCGGTAAATTTATTCGTTAACTTCCATATATATTTTCTCATGCATGAACAAATAGATATACAATATCATACCATTGTGAAGATATATAAATCTTATTTACACCTACAGTCGATGGCTCAAGGTCATGACTTCCCTAGGAATTTACCCCTGTCCACTACAGACAAGCCCCTTTGCACTTACTAACTGGGTTAGCCTAGGGTTCCCTTATGTGAAGTTATGAGTGTTTGTCAATTGACATAGATATTGAATTTTCAAATCAGGTTGTGCAAGATTAGAGAAACCTTGAGGATGAGAGTTTAGAGCACGGTTGTATATAAGATCACTTCAAAAATCTACAGGACTTGGATTAGGTTCAATAAGAGATAATTAGGGCCATCAATGAGTTTTGGTCGAAACTCATTTATGAACATAGATGAGTTGAAATTATGAATCCTTTATATGGAGTGGAAAAGAAAGATACATAGAAAGTTTATATGGTGAGCAAAATTAGTTCTGAATCTCCTTTGTGAAGTTATGAGTGTGTGTTAATTAACACGGAGGTTGAATTTTGAAATCAAGTTATGCGAAGCTTGAAAACCTTGGGAATGAGAGTTTAGGGTACGATTACACGCAAGGGAATTTTAGAAACCTATGAGATTTGGATTGAGTTCAATAAGAGCTGGCTAAATCCATAAATGAATTTTGATTGAAACTCATTGATTGACCTAAATGAGTCAAAATTATGAATCCTTTATATGGAGTCGAAGAGGGAAGTATATAGAAGGTTTATATGGTGAGCAAATTTGATTTTGAGCCTCTTACATGAAGTTATGAGTGCATGACAATTGATATGGGGTTGAATTTTGAAATCATACAGTGCAAGGCTAGGAAAACTCTGAAGATGAGACTTTAGGACATAGTTAAACTCAGGGTCACTATATAAATATATCGGAATTGAATTGGATTCAATCAGAGCTGGTTAAGACAATCATTAAGTTTTGATTGAAACTCATTGATAAGCATAAGATTTAAAATTATAAAACCATGATATGAAGTGGAAAAGGAGACTTGAGAATATAAAAAAGGTGTGCAACCCAACTTATGAGACTTGTATGGTGTTCAAAATTTTATAATCATAGTGATATTGACTATGATATTGATTTTTTAAAATCAGTACTACTGTGATGCTGTTTTCTAAAATCAGTACTACTTTAGTACTGATTTATTAAAATCAATAGTATTATGATATTGATTTTCTATGAGTTTTGATTTTGAAAAATCAACATCATGTTGTGTTGATTTTCAAAACTTAACATTAATGTAGTGTTGATTTTTAAAAATTACCTGTCACGCCCCGAGAGCATGCCGAGCCAAATATCAAACGGACGACATCTCCCCTGTACGTGACAACATTTCGGGTTAATACAGGGCCCGTAGGCCCACAATAACAACAACAAATAAAAAATATAACAAAACCACAACAACATAACATATACAGTAAATACAACAACTACTCAAAGAACAGCGGAAACATAATACAACAAGCTACACACATGCATACCGGTATGACTAACACATCACAACAACACGAAATCTCGACAAAATCTGAATCTACAACATAGTACATCACGAAAGCTCCAAATACATAATACAATGAACGGAAAGCCCAAATCAAACACGGGAGCCTCGGAGGTGAGATGAGACGTCAGCCAGCGGTGCTCCAAGCCGTCACGAAGACTTCTACCTGTTACCTGGGCGACAGAAAAACCTAGGGTCCGTTGGGGTGGTGAGTAAAACTCAGCAGGTAATAGAAAAACATGTATATATGTAATATCACATGTATTTCAATAACATAATCTAGAGGTACAATAGGTATATCAGCATAGTATATAAATACAAGCATATACCGTCTAACCAAATGAACAACGTAAAATGCAGACATACCTGAAGTCTGCTACGCTACTCTGATCCAACCTGAACATATATCCAACATATATATAACAGGAAGAGTAATACCAACTCATAATCTACTCATGCTTAGGTCAAGGTATCAAATGGTATGTCCAACACATATATCAGTATCCGACACAACCGTATAACATATGCAAGAAGCATGCATGAATATGATGTACAAACAAGTGCAACAAGCATAATACAATCAAATGCATCATCACAATAAACATATATATATATATAGACTGCATCTATATATGTATACTAATCACAATCATCCATATATATATATATATACATGCATATATGTATATATATGACAATATGCAAAAATGCCATAAGTCGGCAATGCAGCATGCATGGTCATGTCGGCTCACCCTAAAGCTACCACGACCCCAGTGTGGCCTCGGTGGCTCGAGCATGAAAACTGTCCCAACTCAACACCAACCACTACTCTCGAGTGGCTGAGTGGGCAGTATGATCGAGTAGCATATAAGCGTAAAGAGCAAGCTACACGATGCGGGTTCATGCTGTTAGCCACTCCGACAGTCACTACCCATGAGTGGTCGAGTGCCACACACGCAGGACTACGACACGCAAATCCAACTACCACCGTCTATAGTGGTAGAGTGCGGCACCACAATGCTCTTCCCTCACACTGGTTACTCCTCCTATGAGTAACCGTGGAGGCAGGATGACCGGCGACACTCTACACCACAAGGGAGACCTCGTCGCCAGCATGCATGCATGAATGCAATGTCTCACATACAGACATCCACCATAGACTCTCTATTCTATAGAGAATCATACTAACTAGATCAACGCACTCTCTATCCTGCAGAGAGTCGTACTCAACTGATCATAATACTCTCTATCCTGTAGAGAGTCATACCAATCTAATCGACGCACTCTCTATCCTATAGAGAGTCATACTCAACTGATCATAATACTCTCTATCCTGTAGAGAGTCATACCAATCTAATCGATGCACTCTCTATCCTGTAGAGAGTCGTACTCAGCGATGGGCGCACTCTCTATCTGTAGAGTCGTGATTATAACAAGCTAGGACACCGGTCCATAGTGACACACTAAGTATCATTCCCCTGACTATTTACACAATACATGGTCAGTGGTAACATGCAACCTAAGGGTACTAGAACTAACCCTAGGTTCAAGACATTATCTACCTACAGATGACCTTTTTGTCCAATGTACAATCAGGTTGTCATCCGGACTTTACTATTTGCACTTAACTTAAACAATTTCTAAGTTACTTACATCACCTATATGTATAACTCCTAATCATGGTAAAATAAACATGATAGCAGCAATGGAGTTAATAGACAACGGTAAAGTATCAAGCATACGATAATAAAAGCAGGGTCAAGATAATATAAACATATAACATGCTTATATCTATGTCTAAATCTGAATGCAATTACATCTACTGGACCAAGTAGGAAATTACCCACCTGCTATAATGCTCGTAATAACAATATCTTCACAGCGAAGGTCCTGTCTCGTATCCACGTCCTGCACATATCAAACATTATGATTAAGTGCAAATATACGACGAATAATCGAATCGAATTGTACATCGACTTCGTATCCCCATACCCCGACTACATCATTAACATCAACAAGATAAAAAGGGAAATCCCAACCCTTAAATTAAATTCACCCATATGTCATGTAGTTCCACCCTTAACACAATCATCATAACAATAATTCAAGATTCCAACTATAACACCCTAAACACACCCAAATTCAAGTACCTTACTGTTCAAAATCAATTCAGCTTCTACCCATACATCCATAGCTGATTCACACTAATTGAGCTCTCTCTATTGAACCCACAGATCATCCACAACGAATCCACATTCATGCAACTATCTTAAATCCATAACACCATTACTCAACTAGAATCCTTACTTCACCACCCTCAACAGCGCAACAAACATAACATTCAACATATCACAAGCTTAAAGAATGATTGTAACATAGATCAAGAATCTCCATAACCAATTTACGGTGGAAACTCAAAATCTGACTGAACTATAGATTAATATAGGACTTACCCCCGATTACAGTCATACAGTCGGTAATTTCCAAATAGAACCTCACACAATCACTCTCACAGCCACCAGCAACCCATAACTGTAGAACACGCACAACACATACACATCACAGATCAAATCCCAGCCATAGACAACCAGGATTAACAACATCAATGAAAGAAAAATCGAAACAGATTGACTTACCAGCTGTTGGAACCTCCACCGATAGCACTCCCTCCTATCCCCTGTTCTGCTCGCCGGAACAAGCCACTGCCCATATCTACTGATCAAACTCAAAATGAGAAATAACCACAGCTAGAACCTAGATCTCATCCAGGATTGAGGAGAAAAACAGCTCTTACCTTGCTTCGGCGATCACCATGAAGAACGACTTCCAATTGAACCGCTGCCGACGCAGACTCCTAGCTACGCGCCCCTTCACCGCCGGCGCGTCCGTGGCATTGTCAAGCCGGGTCATCGCCGCTTGCCGAAGAGAGAAAGATCGCGAGAAGAAGGGGATCGCGAGATGCTATGCTCGAGGATCGCGAGCGGCAGTGGGTCGTAAGGCGACGACGAGGTGAGGAGGGCGGTGCGCGAGAAATCGAGAGGGAGGAGAAGAAAGGTCTGCGGCGGCGAGATTGGGAAGAAGAATGGGGGAACTGTGAAGTCGCGCGGTGGATAAAGAAGAAAATGCGATTTGGGGATTGCTCTGGAGAGAACTGTGAAGTAAATGAAGAAACGGTTGGCGTTATAGAAATGAAGCGGTCGGGTCGGGTCCAATTTAAATGGGTCGGGTTTGGATCCTATAAGAAATTTAACTCTAGATCCATTTAATTAATCCATAAGATTTAAACTTAGGCTAGGTTTAAATTAATTCCTAACCATTTAATTTTTAGACTAGGTTAGGTTTAATTATATCCCCAACCATCCCTCAAATGCAGATAACCCAAACAGGCTTTCCCAAAGCCTATTTAAATCTTTCCTCGTAAACTGCCATAGAAATTTCCATTTGAGTCCAGAAAAATTTATGAAAATTCCTAGAAAATTACATAGGATATTTTTCCTAATTAACAAGGGTATTTATTCTTATTAATTTATTTTTTCGATATTTTACATTCTCCCCCACTAATAAAAATTTGGTACCCAAATTTCATACTAACATGCAAAAAATTACTTCAAGCAAGTTTCCGAAATCATCACAGACCTCAGGTGAACAGATGAGGGTATCGAGCTCGGATAGTGTCTTCCAGCTCACAAGTAGCCTCCTCATCAGTATGAGGTTGTCATCCGACTTTTACAAGTCGGATGGTCTTGTTCTGCTACTGTCGCTCCTTGCGACCAAGAATTCACACTAGAATTTCCTCACAGATCGAATTAGGCTGAAGTGGAATCGGAACCTCTTTCAGAACACGATCAGAACGCAGAACATATTTCCTCAACATAGAAACAGAAAATACGTTGTGAACACCCGCAAGTGTCGGAGGTAAAGCCAACCGGTAAGCTACACCCCCAATCCGCTCCAATATCTCCACAAAAGAGGAAGAGAGGAATTACAACTGTTATTGTAGGCAAATTCCACTAAATGAATGTGATCCTTCCAACTGCCTCCAAAATCTATGACACAAGATCTTAATAGATCCTCCAGAGTCTGAATGATATGCTCAGACTGTACATCGGTCTGCAGATGAAACGTTGTACTAAGCCGAAGCTCTGCACTACTACGGCGCGACTCTGCCAAAAATCACGAGGTAAATTGCAGATCTCTATCAGATATGATACTCAAAAGTACCCCATACAATATGAAAATCTCTCGGCAGTACAACTCTGTCAGACGATCCAACAAGTCCATTCCACGCATAGGCAGAAAGTGAGCTGATTTGGTTAGTCGATCCACGATCACCCAAATCGCATCATGTCCTTTACGGGTTCTCGGCAATCCCATAACAACATCCATAGTGATATGCTCCCACTTCCATTCCGAAATCGGAATTTCCTAGAGCAATCCAGCGAGTTTCTATTGTTTAGCCTTCACTTATTGGCATACTAAACATCGAGCAGCAAAATCTGCTATATCTCTCTATATATTGTTCCTACTAGTATAAATATTTCAAATCTCGGTACATCCCAATACCACCAGGATGTAGTGCTGTGAATTCAATTTTGATTCGTTGGATGGACAGTGAGTTGTGAGCTTAGTGAATTCCATTCAGTTGAAGTGGCTGTGGATGGAATATGCAGTAGAAATTTTGGTCAGTTGTGGGAGGATATGTTGTTGTATTGGCTGTGAGTCGAAATTTTGGTCTTGGCTGTGAAATTAGAAGGGATGGACAGACCGGATTTGTTGGTATCGTTCTTGCTATGAGTATCTTTTATCGATTGTTGCAAGTGTAGCTCGGATCATTGTAGGAAAAAAGGGAGATGTGATAGGAGTGGTATTGGTTGTTTCGGGTGTTGATTATGTTCGGTTATTACTAGTTTGATGTCTGATATATTTTGATTTGGAGATCTTAGTGTATTGGATTATGTTGGTTATACTCTGTTAGGGAGCTGTGATGGGTGAAGTAAGTGTGGTTAGATTTATTCACCGTAATTGATCTTGAGGATGTCGGTGATTCATTATGAGTTGGTTATGGTGAATCGGTTGGATATGATTGGTGTGGTTAAAATGTATTCGGGAAAAGAATGAGAATATAGAACGATTTAGTAGTTTGTATGTACAATTATCGGAGACTTGTACTTAACCATAATTTGTTATGATTGTGTAGGTTTGGGATACGAAGCGTGTTCACAGCTGTGAGGACTATTTCGAGCTTCGTATCAGGTGGGTAATTTTCCTACCTGGTCCGGTAGATGTAATTGTATTCAGATTTAGACATAGATATGAGCATGTTATATGTTCATGTTACCTTGATCCTGCTCTTATTATCGTATGCTTGAACTTATCGTTGGATGTATTTATGCTCAATTGTTGATATCACATATACTCTATCATGATTTAGGAGTTATAGATGTGATGTAAATTGGCTTAGATGTTTAGTAGGGTGTAAATGTCAGTACGGGTGATGACCCAAATTATAAATTGAGAAAAAGGTCATCTATGGGTAGGTAATGCCCTAAATGTAGGATTTATTTTCAATACCCGTATGTTGCATACTGTTACCAACCATGAGTTGTGTAATGGTTAAGAGAAGGGTGATTAGTGTGTCGCTGCGGACCGGTGGTCCCAGCTTGATATGATTAGTCGAGTACGACTCTCTATCGGATAGAGTCGTCGATCGATTGAAGTACGACTCTATTGGAGAGAGTTATGATCAGTCGAGTATGACTCTCTATCGGATAGAGAGTGCGTCGATCAGTTGAGTACGACTCTCTATTGGAGAGAGAGTTATGATCAGTCGAGTACGACTCTCTATTGGATAGAGAATGCGTCGATCAGTTGAGTACGACTCTCTATTGGAGAGAGAGTTATGGTCAGTTGAGCACGACTCTCTACAGGATAGAGAGTCCGTCGATCAGTTGAGTACGACTCTCTACAGGATAGAGAGTCCGTCGATCAGTTGAGTATGACTCTCTACAGGATAGAGAGTGTATTGATCAGATGGGTACGACTCTTTGTTGAACAGAGAGTCTGTGGTAGATGGTTGTACGAGTGACAGCATACTCATGTCATATGCATGCATTCTGATGACACAGTCTCCCTTGGGGTTGAGAGAGTCGTCGGTCATCTTGCCTCCCAGAGCACTCCCCGAGGAGTAACTGGTGTGAGGGTAGAGCATCTGTTGTGCCGCACTCTACCACTATAGACGGTGGTAGTTGGAGTTGCGTGCAGTTGTCCTGGGTGCGTGGTACTCGACCACTCATTGGTAGTGTTAGTCGGAGTGGCTAGCAGTAGGGACCCCCGTTGTGTAGCGAGCTCTTTACGCTCATATGCTACTTGATCATATTGCCCACTCGGCCATTCTATAGCAGTGGTTGGTGTGAGTTGGGACAATTGTCATGTCGTGCCACCTAGGCCACACTGGGGTCGTGGTAGCGAGTAGGGGTGAGCAGGCATGACCATGCATGCTGCATTGCCGTATCTGATGGCGCTTTCCATATTACCATATATATATACATATATGTATGTATATATATATATATATGGATGGTTGTGATTAATATATATATAGATGCGGTCTATATATATATGATTATTGTGATGTTGCATTTGTTTGTATTATGTTTGCTGCACTTGTTTGTACATCATATTCATGCATGTTTCTTGCATTTATTATATGGTTGTGTTAGATATTTGTATATGTGTTGGACAGACCATTAGGTACCTTGACCGGTAGTATGGTGAGTTGGTATTACTCTTCCTGTTATATATATATATGTTGGATATATGTTCAGGTTGGATCAGAGTAGCGTAGCAGACTTCAGGTATGTCTGCATTTTACGTTGTTCATTCAGTTAGACGGTATATGCTTGTATTTATATACTATGCTGATATACCTATTGCACCTTCAAATTATGTTGTTGAAATACATGTAATATTACATATATACATGTTTTCTATTACCTGCTGAGTTTTACTCACCACCCCAACGAACCCTGGGTTTTTCTGTCGCCCAGGTAACAGGTAGAAGACTTCGTGACGGCTTGGAGCACCGCTGGCTGACATCTCATCTCACCTCCGAGGCTCCCGTGTTTGTTTTGGGCTTCCGTCCGTTGTGTATTGTATTTTGGAGTTTTTGTGATGTACATGTTGTATATTCGGATTTTGTCGAGGTTCCGTGTTATTGTGATGTGTTAGTCATACCGGTATGCATGTGTGGGATGGATATTGTTGTGTTTTATGTTTCCGCTGTGTAGTTGTTGTAATTAGTTGTTATGTTGTTGCGGTTGTTTTCATATTTATATGTTATGTTGTTATTGTGGGCCTACGGGCCTTGTATTAACCCGAAATGTTGTCACGTACAAAGGAGATATCGTCCGTTTGATTTTCGGCTCGGCATGCTCTCGGGGCGTGACACTAAGGGTACTAGAACTAACCTTAGGTTCAAGACATTATCTACCTACGGATGACCTTTTTGCCTAATGTACAATCAGGTTGTCATTCGGACTTTACTATTTGCACTTAACTTAAATAATTTCTAAGTTACTTACATCACCTATATGTATAACTCCTAATCATGGTAAAATAAACATGATAGCAACAATGGAGTTAATAGCCAACGGTAAAGTATCAAGCATACGATAATAAGAGCAGGGTCAAGATAATATGAACATATAACATGCTCATATCTATGTCTAAATCTGAATGCAATTACATCTACCGGACCAAGTAGGAAATTACCCACCTGCTGTAATGCTCGTAATAACAATATCTTCACAGCGGAGGTCCTGTCTCGTATCCACATCCTGCACATATCAAACATTATGATTAAGTGCAAATATACAATGAATAATCGAATCGAATCGTACATCGACTTCGTATCCCCATACTCCGACTACATCATTAACATCAACAAGATAAAAAGGGAAATCCCAACCCTTAAATTAAATTCACCCATATGTCATGTAGTTCCACCCTTAACACAATCATCATAACAATAATTCAAGATTCCAACTATAACACCCTAAACACACCCAAATTCAAGTACCTTACTGTTCAAAATCAATTCAGCTTCTACCCATACATCCATAGCTGATTCACACTAATTGAGCTCTCTCTATTGAACCCACAGCTCATCCACAACGGATCCACATTCATGCAACTATCTTAAATCTGTAACACCATTACTCAACTAGAATCCTTACTTCACCACCCTCAATAGCGCAACAAACATAACATTCAACATAGATCAAGAATCTCCATAACCAATTCACGGTGGAAACTCAAAATCTGACTGAACTATAGATTAATATAGGACTTACCCCCAATTACAGTCGTATAGCCGGTAATTTCCAAATAGAACCTCACACAATCACTCTCACAGCCACCAGCAACCCATAACCGTAGAACACGTACAACACATACACATCACATATCAAATCCCAGCCACAGACAACCAGGATTAGCAACATCAACGAAAGAAAAATCGAAACAGATCGACTTACCAGCAGTTGGAACATCCACCGGCAACACTCCCTCCTATCCCCTGTTCTGCTCGCCGGAACAAGCCACTGCCCATATTGTAAAATACCGGAGAAAAAAAAAATATATTCCTCGGTAATTGATAAAATATCTTGTGGAATTTTTTTCAGGAATTTTTAGAATTTTTTCTGGATTTAAACGGAAGTTATATGGATACTTCATGGGGATAAAGCGGATTGGCTTTTCTAAAGCCTGTTTAGACGGGAATTAAATGGGTTAAGTAACCGAAGCTTTCCGTTTTTCCCGTCGATTCTTTTTCCCGACTCTTCTTCTTCTTTCCCCGATCACGCCAGATGTTTCCTCACTGCAACATTTCTCTCCTTCTCCCGATCGTGCGTGGCCCTCCGTTTCCTTGCGCTGCCGACTGCCGAATCGGGAGGCAGCCGACGACGCCACAACGTCATAGCTCATCCTCTCCCAAGAGCCCCAACGCCGGTGCTTCCTTCTCATCGAGCCCGTCAGAGCAATCTGCTACCAACCGGTGCGATCTAGTTCGATCTCGCCGTTCTCCTCCTCCGCCGATGGCGCTCCCCTGCGCGATTTTCCCCTCTCCACTGTGGTTGTTGAGCGAGCTCGCCCTGTCGCCGGTTCGCAGCCATCACTCCGCCTCCATGCCGTGCCGCCTCGTCACCGCCACCTTCTCCCTCGCGTGCGCCCGACCACGCCCAACCGCCGATGGCCTCTGCTTGGCAGCCATCGCACACGCGCCGCTGCCCTTGCGCGTCAGCCAGCAGCCGCGACGTTCGCCTCTTTTCTTCCCGATCTCGCCGCCGCTGGCATCGCGAGAGCGATCCATTGTCGCCACCGCCATCTGTCCGGTCGTGCAGCCGACAGAGCCATTCTTTTTCCCTGAGCCCTGGTTGTCGTTGCCGCAGCGTTCGATCGCCGCCTATCTCGTTGGCGAGCCGATCACCGGTTGCTTCAACGGATCACGAGCCTCAGGTGAGTTTTTCTCACCAGATCTCGATCTCGAACTCTTCCCCCATTCTTGCATTCTCTCTTCTGTATTGTTGATCTGTGTAGGTTGGTCTTCAGACGTTGCATGACCACTTCGAGTGAGCACTGCTCCTAAACGCTGGCTTGGGACAACCTAACATCGGAGAGGAGCTAGCGACCTAGTATGCTCAACGATGACATGATACAGTGTGCCACCGTCTTGAGCAACCCCTGTTCCTCCTTGCCGTTTTCTGCTTGATGAGGAGTATTGATCTGGACCAGCACTGCCTCACGAGCTGACCTTGGGGTTAAGAGGAAGATCTTCCATATCCAGATTTGCCGTGTTTCCCCGAATTGATTGTGAATTGTAGGGGTGTAGCTGCACTGCCGTGGGAGAAGTGTAACACCCCCCCTAGTCTTTCCACTCTCTACCAGGGGAGATATCACTACTTTACTGTCTTATCTTTAATTCATGCAATATACTAATGCAATATGCTAACAACTAAAATAATCATAAAGACTTTTAGATCACTTAAATAATAATCATTTCAAGATCTTCACCTAACATGCAAGTATGAAAACTAACCCAATATGACTCTAGCATTCTTTGGTCTCAACCATAAATAATCCAGTTGAACTTCAACAATTTCAAAAGAAAACAAGAAACTAAAAATCTGATTTAGACATCTGCACTTAGGATCTTTTACTTCCACTGTTCCGTCGCCACACACACCCAGCACTTCATCCGCCATGCCACCTTACTGAAGCTTTTCTTTACCTTTATCTGCAGTATAAGGAAATGCAAACTATAAGCAACAACGCTTAGTAAGTACTTTCTATGCTCACAAAAACATGCACTGTATGAAATCATGCAACTAGTTCTCTTGCCCTGGATACATTGATACACATGCAAACATAATCGAAATCATAACTCCGATTACTTGTCTCTTGTATAAATCATGCTCTTAAGTATTTTAAAACTTGTAAACAGTGTATCTGAACTGGAATGATTAACTTTGAAAACTTTTACTTATACTTATACTGATACTTCAAAATAATAATCATCACGGATATGGGCCCGCATAGTACCAATGCGCGTTCCTAATAGGCGGGGTGGCCAACCACCAACCTACTAGTAATGCAAATCGAGGGCCTCGGTAAAGATGCGGTACATGCCCTGTCAAAAAGTAAAATACTTCCTTTATACTTATATTCTTATACATACTGAAGGAAATGCTCTTAATCCCCTAAATCACAAATGGGAGCACCATAAAGATCATTATGCTCTTGACCCCAAAGCTGAAATGGGAGCATCAAGATCGTTGTGCTCTTAATCCCTAATTGAGCAGGAGCATCTTTAAATTTTCTTTATAAAGGAAATATTTTTATATCTTACTCTACATCATGCATATAATTGTAAGCTACAACTCATCTACAACATGCATGATCATAAATCACATTCTTATCTTGGATCTCAACATGATGCTAAATTACCCATAATATAACAGTAAAATCGCGTAACTGAAAACATCATGCATAATTGGAAATAATATGCATAAAAACTGCTCAACCATGTAACTGGAAATAACAAGCACAGAAAAAATATATCAATGACATACGATAACTACTTATACTGCAGGTGAGCAATACTTACCTTCGATTGCTTTAACTTATATTTGTAAAATCTAATGAGATGCAACCTTCTATCCCGCCCTAGCAGCTGCCCTCCAAGGTCTCTTGAATCCTACCTTTCCTTGGATTCGGCGGAGAAGACAACCCTAGGAGAAAATTCTCCTTGATGTGTGGATCGGCGGTGGAGGGACCAAGAGAGAGTAGAGAGGTGTCCTCTATGGTATTAGGGAGGTTAAATTTATAACCATCAAGGCTTAACCTATTCCCTTATAAATTTCCTAAAATTTCTCTCTTTAACAGAATTTATTCCTTCTTCAATTAAATTCGTGACTTCTCCCTAATCATATAAAATTTTTATTCCCTTATAAATTTCCTTAAATCTCTCTCTTTATGAATTAATTCCTTCTTCAATTAAATTATGATTTCTCCCTAATCATATAAAATTTTTATTCCCTTATAAATTTTCCTTAAATTTCTCTCTTTAAATTAATTCTTTCTTCAATTAAATTGTGACTTCTCCTAATCATATAAATTTTTTTATTGGATTTTTGGTGACTCACCCCTTCTTGTCCGGTTTTCTTTTCTTTTATCTTTTTTTATTTCCTTTAAATCAGCGGTTCATGGTTTGAGCCTCATTCTAGACCAATTATTTCTTTATTATTATTATTATTATTCTATTCCTATTTTTATTACTTCTATTCTTATTTCTATTTTCCTCTAATAAAAATATAGGAATTAAAATTTGGGATATTACAATCCCTTATACCTTAAAAGTTTCGTCTCAAACTTAGAAAAGCTTCAGTACTTTTGCTTCATGTCATCCTCACGTTCCCGGGTTGCTTCTTCAACCCTTTGACTTTGCCATAAGACTTTTACTACTAACGGTATTTCTTTGTTTCTTAGTTTCTGTTGCTCGATCTATTATCTGAATAGGTCGACTTTCATAACAGATCTGTCTGAATGCATCGTGCAGTGGCTCGATCACTTGGTTGGTGTCTGGGACGTGCTTCTTAAGCATTGAAACATGAAATACATTGTGGATATGACATTTCTGTGGTAGCTCTAGCTCATAAGCTACCTTACCAACTCTCTTGGTGATCGGTAGGGGCCTATATATACGGGACTTAACTTGCCTTTCTTCCCAAATCTCATTACCCCTTTCATAGGAGCTACCTTAATGGAAAACCAATCTCCGACTTGGAACTCTAGGGTCTCAAGCGTCGGACATCGGCGTAACTCTTCACGACTTTGGGCAGCTCTATCCTTTGACGTATGTTCTTTATAGCTTTGGTGGCGTCATCTATAAAATCAGTCTTGAGTCCCATTTCTTTCTTCTCGCCACCCTCATACCAGCGAGATAGGCGTCTGCATCTCCTTCCATACAAGGCTTCATAAGGTGCCATTCCAATTGTGGTTTGATAACTATTATTATAGGCAAACTCGAAACACAAATATTTACACCACTTCCTTTAAAATCCAAGGCACAAGCTCGAGCATGTCCTCCAAAATCGATTCACTCTTTCATTTGCCCATCTCTCGAGGATGAAATGCGATCTTGAATCGTAACTTAGTGCCGAGGGCTTTACAACACACTCCCGAAGTGTGAAGTGAAGCTGTCTCTATCGAGAGATAATGGTTTTAGGTACTCCATGCGTCTAATCACTTCCTTGACGATAATCGCTAAGCCCATGGCTGCTATCCATGGAGTATGATATTCGATAGGCATGAAGTGAGCGGACTTTGTCAATCTATCGACAACTACCCAAATAGAATAGCCATTGGTTGTTTTGGGCAATCCTACTATGAAATCCATGGCTAGTTCCTCCCACTTCCATTCTGGAATCTGGATAGGTTGTAGAACTCCTCTGGTCTCTGGTGTTCGGCTTTCACTCTCTGACATGTCAGGCAAGTGCTAACATACTTAGCCACGTCCCTTTTCATACCAAGCCACCAGAATTTCCCTTTCATATCTTGATACATCTTGGTGGATCCAGGATGCATCGAATATGGGGTCCCATGAGCTTCTTCTAGGATCTTCTTTCTTAAGTCTGGGTCATTGGGGATACATAGGCGTTCACCCAAATATAATACCCCACTATCAGAGACACGGAATCCTTCATCCTTCCCTTCTTGGATCTCTTGCTTGATCCTTTGGATGCTAGGATCTTTGTCCTGTCTCGCTAATATATCCTCAAATAGTGTAGGTACTATGGTCAAGGCGGAGAGCTGTCCAGAAATGATCTCAACTCCAAAATTCATTATCTCTTTCTCCAGTGGTTGGGATAGTGTTGCTAGGGACATCAAGGTGGCGCATGATTTTCTACTCAGCGCGTCTGCTACTTTATTTGCCTTTCCAGGATGGTAGTGGATTTCACAGTCATAGTCCTTTACTAGCTCAAGCCATCTACGCTGCATATTCAAATCCTTCTGAGTGAAGAAGTACTTCAGACTCTGGTGATCTGTGTAAATCTTGCATTGGACTCCATATAAGTAATGTCTCCAAACTTTCAGAGCAAAGACCACTGCTGCCAACTCAAGGTCATGAGTGGGGTAATTCTTTTCATAGTCCTTGAGTTGTCTAGATGCATAAGCAATGACTTTACCCTTCTGCATAAGTACTGCTCCGAGTCCCATCTTGGATGCATCACTATATAGGTCAAATCCCTCATTACTTTCTGGAAGGGTAAGCACTGGAGCACTTGTGAGTCTCTTCTTTAATTCAAGGAAGCTCTTTTCACAATCTTCGGTCCATTCGAACTTCTTATTCTTTCTAGTAAGAACCGTCAACGGTGAAGCTATCCTTGAGAAGTTTTCCACAAACTTTCGATAGTACCCTGCTAATCCGAGGAAACTTCTGACTTCACTGGCATTCTTTGGTTGACCCCAATTACTGACTGCTTCTATCTTTGTCGGGTCTACCATAACTCCATCTTTTGAAATAACATGACCCAGAAACGATATTCGATCAAGCCAAAACTCACACTTGGAGAACTTTGCATATAAGCGCTTTGAAAGGGTCCAAGACTGTCTTCAAGTGTTCGACATGTTCTTCCTGGGTTCTCGAGTAGATAAGGATGTCATCAATGAAAACGACCACAAAATTGTCAAGGTACTCCTTAAATATCCGATTCATCAAGTCCATAAACATAGCGGGTGCATTTGTCACTCCGAAGGGCATGACCACGAACTCATAGTGTCCATACCTCGTTCGGAAGGCTGTTTTCGGTATATCATCTTCTTTAACTCTTACTTGATGATAACCTGACCGCAAGTCAATCTTGGAGAAAACTGTGGCTCCTCAATTGATCAAATAAATCCTCTATCCTTGGCGGAGGATATCTTCTTGATCGTCACTTGATTTAAGGCTCGGTAGTCTATGCACATCCTCATAGATCCATCTTTCTTTTCACGAACAACACCGGAGCTCCCATGGGGAATGACTACTAGGCGGATGAATCCCTTGTCTAATAACTCCCGTAATTGTTCTGAAGCTCTTTCAATTCAAATTTGGAGCCATACGATAGGGTGCTTTTGAGATTGGGTTGGTACAGAATAAGTTCAATCTCAAACTCAACTTCCCTTCTAGGTGCTAGTCACTGTAGCTCGTCAGAAATACTTCGGGTAGTCACATACGATTGGGACTTCTTCCAACTTTGGCTTCTTTCTTGCTTAGTATCAACTAGATGTGCTAAATACCCGGCATCCACTAGCTAGCATCTTCCGAGCTTCCATGGTGGGCAAGAACTTAGTCTTCTTCCTTGGTTCTCCAATAAACTCAAATTTGGCCTCGGTCTCGGGTTGGAATACTACCCTTCGCTTACGACACTCAATGGAAGCACCGTACTTGCTAAGAAAGTCCATTCCAAAGATGACATCATAGTCATGCATGTCTAACAAGATTAAATCATTATAAAGCTCTGCATGCAAATTACGGCCAAGACGCACGTAAAGTGTGTAGATGTCATTATTTCACCCGAAGGTAGGGTCGTTAAAAATTGAATATCTAAGGTATCCGGAGTTATATCTATCTTCTTAGCAAATGTCATAGACATGAAAGAATGGGTTGCCCCAGTATCAAACAGTACGGTAGCATGCTGACTAAGGATAGGTATCTGACCTGTAACCACCGTAGAAGCATTTGCTACCTCTTCCTTGGTGAGGGAGAAGATCCGGCCATTAGGTGTAACTGATGGAGCCTCTAATCTTCCTTGGCTGATGTAAGGACCCTCCAGCGCTCCCTGCATCTGATGTAGCTGGGCTGGTCTACCTCCATACTGAATAGACTGTGGCAGAGGCAGATTGGTCTTAGTGGGGCACTGTTTGGCGAAGTGTCCCTCGACACCACATATATAACACCCGTTCACGCCCTGGCGGTAAACTCCTGGATGCTTCCTCCCACACTTAGAACATGTAGGATACGTAGGCTGCTTACTGACTGAACCTCCCTTTGCATTATTCCATTGCTTCCTCTTGCCATTATTGTTTCGCTTCCAGTTCGAATTACCGCTCTGAGGTTTCTGACCTCCTGAACTTCCCTGGCTTTTGCTTTCTACCGAGGCTAGCTTTTGGTTCTTGATACTATTCATGTAATGCTCCGTGATTAGCGCACTGCTGATTAGCTCTTCAGTAGTCTGTGGTCTATTAATTCCACCAGCCACGTTCAGAGCTATCTCCGGTCTCAACATCTTTAACATCAACCTAACTCTTTCCTTCTCAAGATCTTGACGATTCAACGGGCATCTATTGAACTTCTTAACCGCTTCATCTACTGATAAATCCCCTTGTCGAAACTCCGTGAACTCATCATAATGCTTATTGGTGACTCGCATATGAAAGAACTCCTCGAAGAACTCCGTCTCAAAGTCCGTCCATGACATTTGGTTCACCACCCTCTTGGCCTTTACTCGCTCCCACCACATTCTGGCATCTCCGGTTAGACAGAACGAGGCGCACTTGACTTTCTCATTCTCAGGCCAGTCCAGCAGTTCCACTATGCTCTCTACTGTCTTGAACCATGCCTGAGCATCCCATGGTTCACTGGCACCGGCAAAACTCTCTGGCTTCAGCTTTTGCCATTGAATCAGATAGGCCTCTTGCCTCACCCCTCCCACTGGAGCTGTTGGTGGGACTGGTGGGGCGGAAGATGTAGTTGGAATGGTATTCTGAGTCCCTGGTTGAGTAACAGGATTTTCTCGCTGATTCGTCATCAAGGTATTGATGACCTGCTGCTGCTCTGCCACTTGTTGTTGGAGCTGAGTGACTATCTGCATCCAGGCAGGTGGTGGTACTTCTTCATTCATTCCTTGTCCTCTACGGGGTCTTCCTCGAGGCATTTCTTGCTCTTCATAAAATGATAAAGTGAAACCACTATAAGACTATTATCACTATTTTTTTTTTCATCTTCACATACATATCTGGGTATGCTCTATTACTTACTGTTCATCATCTTTATATATATATATATATATATATATATATATGCAAGCATGTTTAACTCAAAGAGAACATTCTAGGTGAGCATGTTTAACTTAAAAGAAGCATTCCTTACTACTCATAAAATAAATAAAGCAGATAAATACTTGCTTACTTGGAGGCGGCAGGACTGATGCTCGATGTGTGTGTGACGGAAGGGCGGAACCCGCTCTGATACCATCTTGTAACACCCCCCCTAGTCTTTCCACTCTCTACCAGGGGAGATATCACTACTTTACTGTCTTATCTTTAATTCATGCAATATACTAATGCAATATGCTAACAACTAAAATAATCATAAAGACTTTTAGATCACTTAAATAATAATCATTTCAAGATCTTCACCTAACATGCAAGTATGAAAACTAACCCAATATGACTCTAGCATTCTTTGGTCTCAACCATAAATAATCGATTGAACTTCAACAATTTCAAAGAAAACAAGAAACTAAAAATCTGATTTAGACATACACTTAGGATCTTTTACTTCCCTGTTATTCGCCACACACGCCTTCATCCAGCCATGCCACCTTCAAGCTTTTCTTTACCTTTATCTGCGGTATAAGGAAATGCAAACTATAAGCAACAACGCTTAGTAAGTACTTTCTATGCTCACAAAAACATGAATCAGATGAAATCATGCAACTAGTTCTCTTGCCCTGGATACATTGATACACATGCAAACATAACTGGAAATCATAACTCCGATTACTTGTCTCTTGTATAAATCATGCTCTTAAGTATTTTAAAACTTGTAAACAGTGTATCTGAACTGGAATGATTAACTTTGAAAACTTTTACTTATACTTATACTGATACTTCAAAATAATAATCATCCTGGATATGGGCCCGGCATAGTACCAATGCGCGCATTCCTAATAGGCCGGGGTGGCCAACCACCGAACCTACTAGGGTAATCACGAGGCCTCGGCATGGTAGCGATGCGTACATGCCTGTACATGAAAAGTAAAATACTTCCTTTATACTTATATTCTTATACATACTGAAGGAAATGCTCTTAATCCCCTAAATCACAAATGGGGAGCACCATAAAGATCATTATGCTCTTGACCCCCAAAACTGAAATGGGGAGCATACTGAAGATCGTTGTGCTCTTAATCCCTAATTCGAACGGGGAGCATCTTTAAATTTTCTTTATAAAGGAAATATTTTTATATCTTACTCTACATCATGCATATAATTGTAAGCTACAACTCATCTACAACATGCATGATCATAAATCACATTCTTATCTTGGATCTCAACATGATGCTAAATTACCCATAATATAACGGTAAAATCGCGTAACTGAAAACATCATGCATAATTGGAAATAATATGCATAAAAACTGCTCAACCATGTAACTGGAAATAACAAGCACAGAAAAAATATATCAATGACATACGATAACTACTTATACTGCAGGTGAGCAATACTTACCTTCGATTGCTTTAACTTATATTTGTAAAATCTAATGAGATGCAACCTTCTATCCCGCCCTAGCAGCTGCCCTCCAAGGTCTCTTGAATCCTACCTTTCCTTGGATTCGGCGGAGAAGACAACCCTAGGAGAAAATTCTCCTTGATGTGTGGATCGGCGGTGGAGGGACCAAGAGAGAGTAGAGAGGTGTCCTCTATGGTATTAGGGAGGTTAAATTTATAACCATCAAGGCTTAACCTATTCCCTTATAAATTTCCTAAAATTTCTCTCTTTACTTAATTAATTCCTTCTTCAATTAAATTCGTGACTTCTCCCTAATCATATAAAATTTTTATTCCCTTATAAATTTCCTTAAATCTCTCTCTTTAACAGAATTAATTCCTTCTTCAATTAAATTCGTGATTTCTCCCTAATCATATAAAATTTTTATTCCCTTATAAATTTTCCTTAAATTTCTCTCTTTAACAGAATTAATTCTTTCTTCAATTAAATTCGTGACTTCTCCCTAATCATATAAATTTTTTTTTATTGGATTTTTGGTGACTCACCCCTTCTTGTCCGGTTTTCTTTTCTTTTATCTTTTTTTTTATTTCCTTTAAATCAACGGTTCATGGTTCGAGCCTCGGCTAACGAACCAATTATTTCTTTTATTATTATTATTATTATTCTATTCCTATTTTTATTACTTCTATTCTTATTTCTATTTTCCTCTAATAAAAATATAGGAATTAAAATTTGGGATGTTACAAGAAGGGAGGTAAGGCTATGGAATCGATTTTGAGTTAAATTAGTTGGGTTTATGAGTTTGGGTGATGTATTGTACAGGGCCAAGATACTGGATCCAGAAGTTCGATTGATACTAAGCGAGGTTGGAATGGGATTGATGATACTATATAATTGGATTAAGAGGTAAAGGTGTGAATGTTTTGTGTGTGTACTTTAGAAATATTCTTGTTAATCGATTGAGGATTCTTGAATTTGATCAGTGAATGGAAAACCTGTATACTATAGGTTACAACTGCTAGGATGTATAGTTCATCTTCGATTCATCTGGATTGAGCAAATCGGACTCATCGAAGGGAATGGAGAAGCTATGCAAGCGTGGATAAGCTTGGTAAGTTCTGATTTGAATTGTTGTAGATGAGATGCTAGATCTATAGCTAAGCCATTATTGGTTGCTGATTATGAATTAATAGAGAAAGATATTTAGTTAGTTAATCGAAATATAAAGTTGAAGTAGGATTAGGATTTGATCCTAACATTAGAATTGACAACACATAATTGGATCATACATGTTATGTGCAGGATGTGGAATCGAGATAAATTCTTGGACGTGGATACGAGACAGGTCCACGACCATGAGGATTTTATTACTACGAGCACTTACAGCAGGTAGGTAATTTCCTACTGGTCGGGTAGATGTAATGATTTTCAGATTTAGACATAGATATGAACCTTAGGTGTTCATATTACCTTGATCATGCTCTGTTTATCGTATGCTTGAACTTACCGTTGATATATATATGTGTGCTCGATTATTGATAACACATATTCCCTAGCATGATCTAGAACTTACTGGATGTGATGTAAGTAGGTCGAGCGGTTTAGTAGGGTGTAGATGTTGGAAATCACGGAGGATGACCTAAATTGTAAATTTGGCAAAAAGATCCTCTGTGGATAAGTATGACCCTAGAAGTAGGACTTATTCCATACTTGTATGTGACACATTTATTCACCAACCACGGGTTGTGTGAATGGTCATGATGTGAGTCGCGATTAGCTGGTCTAGCTTGTCATGATCGATGAGTGACTCTCTACAGGGTAGAGTGTCTTGATCAATTGGGTGTGACTCTTGGTTGAGCAGAGAGTCTAGGGTAGATGTTACAGTATGTGAGACAAGACCCTCATTTCATTGCATGCATCACGACAACATCGTCTCCCCTTGGGGTTGAGAGAGAGTCGTCAATATCCACCTCCCGAGGTTACTTCGAGGAGTAATCGGTGTGAGGGCATAGCATTTGTTGTGCCGCACTCTACCATTATGTGATGGTAGTTGGACTTGCGTCGATTGTCACAGGTGCGTGGTACTCGACCACTCATTAGTAGTGTTAGTCGAGTGACGGTGGCGGGGACCGTTGCGTAGCGAGCTACTTCACGCTCATATGCTCTTTGGATCATACTACCCCTTTCGGTCACTCGAGTGGTGGCGGTGAGTCGGGATAGTTGTCATGTCGTGCCACCTAGGCCACCACCGGGTCGTGGTAGCGAGTAGGGGTGAGCAGGCATGACCATGCATGCTGCATTGTCGTATCATACGGTGTTTTGCATATGATTATATATATATATACATAACTGCTTGTATATATATATATATGGATGATGGTGATTAGTATACATACAGATACAGTCTATATGTATACTCACTTTGATGATGCATTTGTATGTACTATGCCTGTTGCATTTGTTTGTACATATTCATACATGCTATTGCATATTCCTGTATGGTAGTAGGTTGATATTTGTATACCTATCGGATATTCAAAGTGATACCCTTGACTCAGGTTAGGATATTGTGTTAGTACTATACTGTTATACCCTATGATGTGATTATATGCCAGATTGGATCAGGATAGAGTAGTATTGCGGTATGTCAGATCGTTGATGTTGATTTATTTAGTATATGCATGCATATCTATAGTTATGTTGATGTATACTTGTTATGCAGTAGATTAAAGTTGAATGACATGTAATATTGATACATATATTTACATGTTTTCTCGATTACTCTTGAGTTTTACTCACCACCTCGACTGGGTTTTTACATCGCCCAGTAGCAGTGAAACGACTTCGTGACGACTTGGAGCTGCGCCAACCGATCCATCCCATCTCTGTTTTCCGAGTCTCTCGAGGAGTTCGTTTTTTTGGTTATGTCTTGGACTTTGATATGTATGGACTTGTTGTTGTTATGGATTTTTTCGTGATGTCGTGGACTCTTTGTGTAGTCGGTTTATGTACGGTTTTCGTGCTGTGGTCTTGTCAGGTGGAGTACACCTGTATGTATATTTTGTTATGTATGTTGTGGGTATGCGCTCTTTATTTCCGCTGCTATTATTTGTTTATATATATTGTTGTTGTTGTGGGCCTACGGGCCTTGTATTAACTCGAAATATTGCCACGTACAGGGGAGGTGCCGTCCGTTTGATTTTCGGCTCGGCATGCTCTCGGGGCGTGACACATATCTACTGATCAAACTCAGAATGAGAAATAACCACAGCTAGAACCTAGATATCATCCAGGATTGAGGAGAAAAATAGTTCTTACCTTGCTTCGGTGATCACCGTGAAGAACGACTTCCAATTGAACCATTGCCGACGCAGACTCCCAGCTACACGCCCCTTCATCGTCGGCGCGTCCGTGGCATCGTCAAGGCGGGTCATCGCCGCTTGTCGCAGGGAGAAAGATCACGAGAAGAAGGGGATCGCGAGATTCTATGCTCAAGGATCACGAGCGGCAGTGGGTCGCAGGGCGACGGCGAGGTGAGGAGGGCGGCGTGCGAGAAACCGAGAGGGAAGAGAAGAAAGGTCTACGGCGGCGAGATTGGGAAGAAGAATGGGGGAACTGTGAAGTCGCGCGGTGGATATGGAAGAAAATGCGATTTGGGAACTGCTCTGGAGAGAATGGCGAAGTAAATGAAGAAACAGTTGGCGTTATAGAAATGAAGCGGTCGGGTCGGGTCCAATTTAAATGGGTCGGGTTTGGATCCTATAAGCAATTTAACTCTAGCTCCATTTAATTAATCCATAAGATTTAAACTTAGGCTAGGTTTAAATTAATTCCTAACCATTTAATTTTTAGACTAGGTTAGGTTTAATTATATTTCCAACCATCCCTCAAATGCAGATAACCCAAACAGGCTTTCCCAAAGCCTATTTAAATCTTTCCTCGTAAACTTCCATAGAAATTTCCATTTGAGTACAAAAAAATTTATGAAAATTCCTGGAAAATTCCATAGGATATTTTTCCTAATTAACAAGGGTATTTATTCTTATTAAATTTTTTTTTTCGGTATTTTACATTAGCACCATAAAATTTTGAACTTTAATGAAGTAATTAATAAAATACACCATTTGATAATTTGTAAACTATGGTACATTTTTTAATAAATATTAAACTTTAGATGCGTCATTTGATAAATTGTCATTTATAAAAAAAACAATGTTCTTTTAATCAAAATGATAATAAGAATTATTTTCCCTCTACAATAATGATTCGAGAAAATACGTAAAATAATTTAGTTTAAATAATTCTAAATTTATTTGGATGGGGCGAATAGGATTGTATACAATCGAGTCAAGTCAAGCTTTATACTATTCATATTTATTTAATAAGATAATCACGACAAGCGAAATCAAGTCTAAAATTAACCAAACTTTTAAAATAATTGTTCAAGTTTAATTTAGTTCCTTTTTTTTTAGATTGAGCTTGGTTCGAACTTGAATTGAGTTTGACTTGTTTAATTAATATCAAGCTTCTAAATCAAACACAATTTAAGCTCGAATCAAGCTGATTTAAACTTATTTAAGCTTGATTTATTTAAATATTATCAAGCTTTTAAGTCAAATTAATTTATTTGTTTGAAGTTTTAATATATTTTTATTTGTTAGTATAAAAAAATTGAGCTCATAAATAATTTCATAAATGAGTTTGATTATAAATATAATTTATGGGTTTCATAAAGATATCTCCATTAATTATATTTATTAAATATTTTTACAAATAAAATTACTTTGATTTTAAATTTAAATATATACATGATTAAATATTTACTTTCTTAATTTATTAATTTATAAAAATCTATCCCTTTGTATTTTTAATAGAGATATCTTTCACTATAAATTTTAAATCATAAAGGAGTAAAATTTTAGATGTTTTGTATTGTTTGCCATTCCACGAATACAAACATTAATTTATTAAAAGAGAAAAAGACCTACTAAAATTTAAAAAAACTTTTTTTCATTTTGATATGTGAATTTAATCTCTTTAATTTCCTTTTTATTTGTAATATATTTTAGATATCTCAATTTCAAAAATTTAAAAAACTGAAACTCGTGGATTCAAAATCCTTGAAAATCCCTCGATGAGTCCAATTTTATAAAAATATTAAATAAGACATGATGATCTGAGTCTTTTTTTATTCAATTTTAGCTAGTTTGCAAGACAAACGAAAAATCAACATGGCCATTGACATATGCATCTGCCATCTTCATTGCATTGGCCAAAAGCATCTGGATTGCTGACAATTATTATACAATCTTCATTACAACTCGAAGTACAAGGTTCTTCGCTTGGCATACTACAAGTTGCAGATCCATCTCTCACCAGAAAAACTACAACAATCAAACCAACATATCGATCATTAAAAAAACAAAACTAATATTAATTTTTTATAATTGTTTTATGAACAACATATTACTAATATATATTTTTTAGTTTAATTTCAAATAAAGAGAATATAATAAAGAAGAAGATTATATACCCGTGTTGAAAGTGAGAATAAGAAAAAGAACAAAAACACTGCGAGAACTCATAATTTTCTTCAATACACGATTTCTTTTTGTGATAGTGATGGATAAATATTAATATAATTTGTGGGTATTTATAGAATTATAATTCATAGTTTAATTAATGTTTAGTGTATCTTTAACTTTTCTAATATATTCATTAAAATTCACTACATGAAATCAGTAAGGGGTGTTGATTTGATGTTGATTTTATAAAATCATCATAATTATAATACTGATTTTAAAAAATTAGCACCACAATAAGAATTAACTAAACCTATCAATAAATTTTGATTGAAACGTATTGATGAATCCAGAGAAGTTGAAATTACGAATCCTTAACATGCAATTGAAGAAGACATATAGAAGGTTTATTTGCAGAGCAAATTTAGTTTTGAACTTCATAAAATGTGGAACTATCACATTAGGGGCCCCTCACCGCTGCCCCTACCATGGAGGGAGGTAAATCAGAATCCCAATTGGCAAGAGCAAAAGCAATGAGTCATCGATGTTGGGAGTATTGGAATACAATCAAAGTCCTACATTGGTAAGATATAGAAAGATCATGTGCTTATAAGATGAAAAGATATCTCTATTGGTATGAGGTCTTTTAGGTAAAGTCCAAAAATAAAACTATTAAGACTTAGGTCCAAAGTGGACAATATCATACTATTGTGAAGATATGCAAATCTTATAGGCACCACCAATTAGTATCAAAGTTATGATTCATGTCAAGTGGGGGCAGATTTAGGGGGGGGGCATGGTTCCCATAAATTTTAAGTGATTATTATTTTTCACTATGATACTATGATACATTGTGATGCATTGTGTTGCCAAAATTTTATTTATTTTCTCTCTTTTTTTTAATTAATGTCATTATATTTTAGTATGCATCCCCCCAATATAAAATCTTGGATTCGCCTCTGATGTCAAATTATGCACCTCAAATGATGGAAGTAGGGCTCCCATGTCCGGATCAAGAGAACCATACACCAAGCAAGAAGTCCAATTGGATCGGGATGACCGGACAACTGTCAGAAAGTCCATCTGGGTCAGGAGGACTAGACAGGTTATAGGAAGACCTAGTGGGTTACGGATCAGACATCAAGCAGAGAAAGCCCTTTGAGAAAAGTTCTACTAGTTCGATTTATCCAAAAGAAAAGTTCAATTTGTTTAATTCAATCGATTCAATTTTTAACTAAATGTTCAACCGTAATATCAAGGTAACAGGATAAATATTGGATATATCAACTTTGAATTTTAGTTAATTATTATATATTATGTTATTATCATTATTGGATATTTATCTTGAGTTATGAATTATTTTCATATTTAATTTGTAAATACAAATTTAAGTCGAGTATGTTGAATTGCTTAAATTAGGAGTTTTTGGTTGATCATAGCTGCGGTAAATTTATTCGTTAACTTCCATATATATTTTCTCGTGCATGAACAAATAGATATACAATATCATACCATTGTGAAGATATATAAATCTTATTTACACCTACAGTCGATGGCTCAAGGTCATGACTTCCCTAGGAATTTACCCCTGTCCACTACAGACAAGCCCCTTTGCACTTACTAACTGGGTTAGCCTAGGGTTCCCTTATGTGAAGTTATGAGTGTTTGTCAATTGACATAGATATTAAATTTTCAAATCAGGTTGTGCAAGATTAGAGAAACCTTGAGGATGAGAGTTTAGAGCACGGTTGTATATAAGATCACTTCAAAAATCTACAGGACTTGGATTAGGTTCAATAAGAGATAATTAGTGTCACGCCCCGAGAGTATACCATGCCGAAAAGCAAACGGACGACATCTCCCCTGTACATGGCAATATATCGGGTTAATACAAGGCCCGTAGGCCTACAACAACAATATAACATCAAGATATCAACATATCAAACACAGCTAAAGCATACTACAGATAAAACAAAATACAAGGACCCAACTGTGCACTCCGGAGTGACTTGACACAACAAGAATCATAATAGAAACCATAACAACGGCTAAATACATACAATACGTTCGTATATCACAAATACGGAAACAATATAGGCTAGAACCCAAAACAACAATACGGAATACATCAATCCATAAGAATACAATAAATCGTAGATAAACCTCCATCCGTTCGGTGTGAGATGGGATCAGCTGGCAGAGCTCCGAACGTCCAAGGAATCCTCTACCTGTTTCCTGGGCGACAGGAAGCCCAGGGTCCCGAGGTGGTGAGTATAAACTCAGGAGTAATATGTAGAGAGTGCATGAACATATAGGGTAAAGAGATCTACAAGTATACATGTGAAGATCTACAGGAATACAACATGAGTCCAATAGACATATAGTCCTATCCAAATCTAATAGCAAGTAACCACAGTAAAGTCATACTTAATGTATATACTAAACTGATCAACTGAACATGAAGTAATGTACCAAATACCTGACGGTTTGCAACACCATAAGCTATATCATCCTGAACAAATATAAAATAACATAGCCTATATAACGTACAAGGTCAATCTCATACCTAACCAATACTCAGACATATAAACAGTATATAATCACCTATAATAACATCTCGGTCCATACCACACTATGACATGACGCTAATCAAGTGCATACATCAGTCTGGACCAACACATATATCATGCTTAACACATAGCAGTATATAAAATGCAAATGACATGTATCATAATGAACAAACATATGCAGCAAACAAATGCAGTAACACACAGGCATATGTAAAACATATATCGAATACATGCAAACATATATATATCAGCAATGCATATGCATGGTCATTGTCTGCGGACCCGTCCAACCACGACCCCAGAGTGGCCAGGGTGGCACGACAATGACAACTATCCTGACTCCAGCTACCACTACTCTCGAGTGGCCGAGTTGGGTAGTATGACTGGTAGCTAGCCGCCATAGAGCTATATGCTACCCTAGGGGCCCCTCAGCGACTCTAGCTACCCACTACCCATGAGTGGCCAGGAGTCTTTGCGTCGGGACAAGCGCACGCCACTCTAGCTACCATGTCTATAGTGGTGGCGCGGCACATCTAATGCTCGCCTCAACCTCACCTGCTACCACTACCCCGAGTGGTAGGGAGGCAAGATGGATTGACGACCGTCTCAACCACAAGGGAGACCAGTCAGCAAATGTAATGATGCATAGCTCCATATAGGTATCCTCGCAACACTCCCTATCTCACGGGGAGTCCTGGTCAACCAATAGTCAACTATGCAAGGACTACCCTCCACAAGACTCTCTCTATCGCACAAAGAGTCATACACATTTGATAGTCAATCACGCTAAGACCTCTAGTCAGCAGCGAGATACTATCGACCGTCCATATAACCATACACAGGCACACAATCCATAATGAATATACCATCACACTAGGACCTCTAGTCCATGGTCATATACTGACAATCACACATTCATCTAAGAACAGACAACTAAATCCACCATAGATGCACCACTAATACGGATATGATATAACAATCGACTCCATAATCCAATCCATCACCTAACCCTAGTGATGTAACACAGTAACCCAATCTGAGGTCACAAAGATAACTCTAACCACCTGTACTTACTGAACATCCATCAGCTAACACATAATATGGTTTATAGTTCCTATCCGTGCTAGATAATCAATGAAGTAATAGAGTATATATCTCAAAGGTCAAGGCAGTACAAGCATATGATTAAATAAGAGTGAATTTAAGGTAAACAGGTATAAACATATATCAAAATTCATGCACTAGAATTTAATCAAAATTATCGGACCAGGTAGATATTACCCACCTGATACGAAGCTCGAATAATCCTCACGACTGTGGGCGTGCTTCGTATCCTAAATCTGCACATAATAGCAAACAATGATTAAGTACAAGTATCCAACAAACGTAGGAACTAAACACTACATCGTTCCTATACTCGCATCCTTTCCTCGTCTACGAGGTAGAAACCCCGATTACCCAAATCTGATACACCATAATCAGACTCGCTCCCACATCAACAAGATCAATATATATATATATATATATAGATCTAAACAATACTCAAAACAGGGTTGTAATAGAGGCTTACCACAAGATCAGTCTACCACAACTAATCAATTCAATACATCCACCGAATAGATCAATCGGACGCATTTACAACACCTAATTCATCCATAGATCAACCAATCATAAATTGGATTTCACAACTCAACAACACTAAATCAATGATAGTGAACCTAACAATGCCTAAACCATAATCGGTATCATTCTAACCGCAGCTTCCAATTCTACAATTGGAATACCACTCCATCAAATCCCACAGCTTCCTTACCAAGGATCACCATCATCCAACCTCACTCTCAGCCCTGCACAGCTTCATACACCATGCATACACAGAATATCAACTGAAACCATCAACGTGACATTGAATAACACCTAAAACAATCGGATATACTCCAATCTCAACCACCGACTGATGATCCATGGACACAACCCATCGGGATCTCCATATGCATGGACACACCACAAATTCACATCAATTTACAGATGAAACAAAAGGGATAGACAACACTTATCGGCCAAATCTTCACCGGTAGCCCCTCCCCTGTTCATCGGAGTAATCCCAACTCCAAACACTGATCAAACCACAATCCATCGGCAAAATCCATCGAACTCTCACCACATTGACACATCACAGAATTCACAACAATTATAGAAGAAACGAAAGGGTGAAACAAAGCTTACTGGTCTTAGATCTCCACCGGCAGCCCTCCTTCCTCGTCCCCTATTCATCGAAACAAAACCAAGCTCTAATCACTGTGATTCAAACTATCGGCAGTCAAACACACAACCAAACAGATTTAATGCCAAATCACAGCTTCAATTTCTAACAATCCAACACCACATATGACAATAATAGGATTGATCCATCTTACCGGCTCTAACCTCCACCGGCAGTGAAACTCTCTCGATCCTAGCTGCTCGCCGTGCACAGTTGAGCGACTGATACAAACCGAGCTCCAATCACTGCCCACACACCATAGATCTAAGCTAAAAACACGAAAACTAGATCTCCACTTGAAAGGAAAAGAAAACCATCGATCCTTACCCTCAAAGGCAGCTCACCGCCGCGGCGACCACATCGCCCGTCCGCCGCAAATACCCGCCAAGATCCCCAGGCGAGACCCAATTTCTTCACCGAAGATCGACCAAGGTGGCGGTGCCATCGACTGCTCTCACCGGAATGCCGACGAGATCGGCGACAGAAATCGCACTGAGCTGTAACGACCGGGCCCCTATTGGCGGAATTCGGCGACCCCTATTGGTCGACGACCGTCGCCCCTGTTGGCGGAATTCGACGACCCCTATTGGTCGACGACCATCGCCCCTGTTGGCCCGTCGTTACTCACATGGACTTCCCACCCCTGGAAGTGGGTTTTTGCCTTCCCCAGGATTCGAACTCTAGACCTCCAGGCTAAGTACTAAAGTTTATGAATCCTGGTAACCAAGTGATCCACTTGATCAGTTGCGAGATTCATAAACTTAATTAGTCTAGAGTTGAATCTGGGGTGGAATCCATGTGAACGACAGCCAGCGAGGTCGATGAATAGCCGAAGCGACGTCGACGGCCGACGTAAATCGCCGATCGCCGGCGCAAAAAGCGCCTTTTATTGTAACGACCGGGCCCCTATTGGCGGAATTCGACGACCCCTATTGGTCGACGACCGTCGCCCCTGTTGGCGGAATTCGGCGACCCCTATTGGTCGACGACCGTCGCCCTTGTTGGCCCGTCGTTACTCACCTGGACTTCCCACCCCTGGAAGTGGGTTTTTGCCTTCCCCAGGATTCGAACTCTAGACCTCCAGGCTAAGTACTAAAGTTTATGAATCCTGGTAACCAAGTGATCCTTCAATTTCTAACAATCCAACACCACATATGACAATAATAGGATTGATCCATCTTACCGGCTCTAACCTCCACCGGCAGTGAAACTCTCTCGATCCTAGCTGCTCGCCGTGCACAGTTGAGCGACTGATACAAACCGAGCTCCAATCACTGCCCACACACCATAGATCTAAGCTAAAAACACGAAAACTAGATCTCCACTTGAAAGGAAAAGAAAACCATCGATCCTTACCCTCAAAGGCAGCTTACCGCCGCGGCGACAACATCGCCCGTCCGCCGCAAATACCCGCCAAGATCCCCAGGCGAGACCCAATTTCTTCACCGAAGATCGACCAAGGTGGCGGTGCCATCGACTGCTCTCACCGGAATGCCGACGAGATCGGCGACAGAAATCGCATTGAGCGCAGGAACGAGGCGGAGAAGAGAAGAAATGGAGATCGCGATGGAACTGGCCGATCGATTCGTTCGGCAGCCCTTTTAAATGTCGTTCGACCAAATCTTGTTAACCTAGCCCAATCCAAACCCATTCCGATTGGGTTTAGCTCAGCTGGTTCAGCCCAATCAGCCCAAGCCCAACGCAGCCCAAGCCCAATACCAGCCTAATTAGTCCACTTATTGAGCTCAATTTAATCCGCTAATTAAACTCAATTAACCCACTAATTAAATCCAATTAATTAAAGGGTTAATCCCTATAAATTTTTTTTCCCGTATTTTATATTCTCCCCCACTTATAAAAATTTGGTCCCCAAATTTCTGACTCATGTACGAGTATGAGATGTCACAACAACCATCTCAAGTATCTGGAGCAAAGTCATACCTCAAGTGACTAAGTGAAGTACTGAGCTCGAATATTATATTCCAGCTCTTATACGCTCTCAGCCAACCTATTAAGAGGTCAATAACTGTACCAGAGTGGAGCTCTATACCCGTAACCAATGGGAGACTTTGCCAGAATCATAAGGTGAATCATGAATCACTATCAGAAATGATACCCAAGGATACTCCATGGATATAATTCCATCAAGCGATCCAACGGAGTCCATCTTACGGCTCGGAAGAAAATGAGCGGACCTAGCTAATCGATCATCGACTACCCAAATCCTATCAAGTCCTTTCCGAATTCTAGATAATCTCCCAACACAGTCCAACGTACTAGGCTCCCACTTCTTCACGGTACGTAACCCTACCGATCACAATATTCCACCTTTACTTGTTGGCACACCCAACCTCAAATTACGGAATCAACCATATCCCATATCTCGTTCCACCAACAGGAACGTCCCAATACTCACTATTTTCGAATACACTCCGAATAAATCACCACTCCTGAATGAAGAGTCTCCTAAAACAACTCTTCCTAAATCGAATGCAACTCTGGGAATCACTATCCTTCCCAGAGACGGAGATTTATTCTCACAAGAGAAATTAATCTAATGTCCAAAATTCACTCTGTCACCTAGAACTGAAAGTAACTGGGAGACTATAATGACTGATCTTGCTAGTTTCTCAACTAGCATACACATAATATACGTCTCATTTAACTGTATCGGGATTGCTCCTAATCCCTGAAATGATGCATCTGCGTACAATACCCTTCCATCCATATCGGACGGATTAACTAACACTGACACAAAAGTCAACCACCTTCTAGGCCCTGAAACCTAGCTTCACAAACTTCCGACTAGGTGATTCCCATCACCTTCTTGGTCCAACAAGTCGACGGTATAGTATCGCTAGAACATCCTATCCTCATCTATGGTAAATACCAAATCAATCTAGGGAAACCACAACTTCCCTCAAGATTGGGAATATATCCATAAATATGTCCTCCACATATACGATGACAATCGATCTCAAATACTCCAAGAGTACTTGATTCCTCAAGTCCATGAACGACTAAATTGTTGATAAGTCTAACAACATTATCAACATCTCCTAAAATTCATACCAAGTATGAAATGTCGTCTTCTACACACCTGCATCCCTTTTACTCTAAGCTACAGATAGCTCAATCATCACACCGATAATGATAATTGTATGACACTAAGTTACTACAATATCAATCCTCCAGTCGTAGATTAACCCTAGGGTATACACAGGTGTCATTTAGCTGATCTAAATAGATCCTCTATCCACAATGAAGGATACTCATTCTCAACTAATGCATTCCAATCATCGATAATCGATGCATAAACTCAAGGTCTGACTCTCTTCTAACAAAGAGTTACAAATCTTCTCAAGAAGAAACACTGAAGCAGATAAATCTCCCATAGTGTTTAGCAACACTGATACCCCTAAAATCATCTCCCGGTATGAGGTCCCCAATATCAGGACCATTCCCGAACTCACCTCAATCGCATATTCCACTTGCCCATGCAGTGACCAGCCCGAGAGTTCCTCCGAATCTACATCCAAATACTCTCAGATTATCCATACCCCCGAGAGACATAGTATATCGTCATTTCAACAATTTAACTATCCGCAAGGATATGTCTATAATAAAGGTATGTCTAGCAAAGGCTAAGGGTATCCCTTGACTTCTTGATTGTTGGTCAACATCTCACCGAACGGTAGAGAACAATCGCTAACCCACAAGTCGATAGCACCCCTTCTAATCTTGTCCAAGAATATTCTAGACCTAACTACCAGTAACTATAGTATATCTCAATACATCCACAAATAGGGTAACCTAAAGTAATACCCCAAATGACCACTTCTTCGGTCTACTATATCTCTTCTCGAGTAACCATGTAAACTCGCCCAATATCTGTTCTTGACGGCTGAGCTCAAGTAACCGCAAAAGTCTGCCATGGAGGAAATGAAGTCAACTGCTGAACTGAGGTACAAACTGCAACAACTGCAATGGAGATGGTAAACACTGTTGTACTGGCAAGGGTACACATCCGACTGTAAAATACTGAAGAACTGTCAACATCGTAGCATGCTCTAACTCTGTGAAAGGTATAGCTACAACTGGAGAAATCCACATAGATACGACCATCGTCGCATAAGCTCTCCTCTGTATAAAGCATAACCACGCCTGGGAAGGTAATAGTTGTTGTCGTCTGGAGAGGTCACAGTTGTTGTTTGAACGTCTGAGTCTTTTCTGAGATGTCTTCTACTGATACTACTGAGTAACTCGCTTCTCCCGAATGGAAGTATCAAAAAGCTCCAACTATATCTGAGGTAGTAAATCGTTGCTGATGTGATAACCCAATCTTCTGTAATGATCTCAGCTTCCGAGGTTGTGGATCGTTCGCTCGAAAGCATCATCCATAGTCTTCCACTGAGTCTTCAAAATACATACTCTCCTCGTAGATACCGGCTGCTTATAGTAGAAACAGATACAATGGTCCATTGGATAATCTGGCTCTATGTCTCATCGTAACCCACACTGCACACACATAATCTCCTTTCGGAGTCTTTCCTCTGAGTTTGCTGATAAACATGAGAAGCTGTTGACAATCTGCAATCGGTCTTCTATGATCGGAAAACTCTCCAATAGTCGCTCGTGACTCATGACTTTAATCTTGCTCCTTTTATCCAACATTCGGAAACTTCTAATTCCAATAATTTAACTTGCAATATATGCTTATCAAATCTCCAACTCTTAAAACACTTGCTACAGAGTCATTTCTATACACATGACTCGATCTATGCACTTCCAGTAGGATCTGGTAGGAGATCCAAACATCATGATCAAGATGTCAGCCAATAAACCGTGGGTGGCCGAAATCAACTCAATCACATTCTTGAGCTATTAAGTGATCATAATCTTCGTAAGTCTAACAACTCTGTAGGGTACCTTCGTTACCAAACGATCACCCAACCCGAAGCTCAAGAATTATCCGACGATGAGTCAAAGAAGATGATGTGAAAAAATACTCTCTCACAACATCACTACACCGTGGCCAAGTGATGTGCGATTTCCCGAAGGTTATTTCCTACCAAATACCGGCTAAATTCGGATAATAGTATTCAACTAACACTACTATCTTCGTATAACCCAAGTCAAGTACTCCCAATGTTATACAACCTAGAACGACCAGTCCAGAGATCAAAATCCCCATGAATATCATCCACTAATTTTCTACTATCTGCACCAACAATAGTATACTCACTTAGTCCATTACCCCATAGGTAATGATCTGACTAACATAATTAGTGAAAATCTTAAGACTGTAATCCTTGATCTCCACAAGAGATGTGACTACCTAATCCCTGCTTTCCGACTCGGTATCAGTCGGCTCTCAAAGGTAATTACCTTTTTGATAGCAGGTACATATCTAATAACCTCAACATATCGTTCCCATGGTCAAACTCAAACCATGGTTACGAATAGTGACCAATATCCTATAAGTCATCCATGTTATAAGCAACTAAATACATAGCTAATAGAAGGATATGTAATAACAGTTAACATACCTTAAACCTTGTAACTTGGAGATGTCCCGCAACAGCCAGATCCCATAACTCACAAAACCAAAACCGAGTAAAGCAAAACTCGATGTCCGAACGAAATAAAATCCGAAAATGAACTTTGCAACCTAGGGCTCTGATACCAATAAAATTGTCATGCTCCGAGAGTATACCGTGCCGAAAAGCAAACGGACGACATCTCCCCTGTACATGGCAACATATCGGGTTAATACAAGGCCCGTAGGCCTACAACAACAATATAACATCAAGATATCAACATATCAAACACAGCGGAAGCATACTACAGATAAAACAAAATACAAGGACCCAACTGTGCACTCTGGAGTGACTTGACACAACAAGAATCATAATAGAAATCATAACAATGGCCAAATACATACAATACGTCCGTATATCACAAATACGGAAACAATACAGGCTAGAACCCAAAACAACAATACGGAATACATCAATCCACAAGAATACAATAAATCGTAGATAAACCTCCATCCATTCGGTGTGAGATGGGATCAGCTGGCAGAGCTCCGAACGTCCAAGGAATCCTCTGCTACTGGCGGCAGAAGCCTGTGGTCCCGGGGTGGTGAGTATAAACTCAGGGGTAATATGTAGAGAGTGCATGAACATATAAGGTAAAGAGATCTACAAGTATACATGTGAAGATCTACAGGTATACAACATGAGTCCAATAGACATACAGTCCTATCCAAATCTAATAGCAAGTAACCACAGTAAAGTCATACTCAATGTATAAACTAAACTGATCAACTGAACATGAAGTAATGTACCAACATACCTGACGGTTTGCAACACCATAAGCTATATCATCCTGAACATATATACAATAACATAGCCCATATAACGTACAAGGTTAATCCCATACCTGACCAATACTCAGACATATGAACAATATATAATCACCTGTAATAACATCTCGGTCCATACCACACTATGACATGACGCTAATCAAGTGCATACATCAGTCTGGACCAACACATATATCATGCTCAACACATAGCAGTATATAAAATGCAAATGACATGTATTATGATGAACAAACATATGCAGCAAACAAATGCAGCATCTCATAGGCATATGTAAAACATATATCGAATACAAGCATACATATATATATCAGCAATGCATATGCATGGTCATTGTCTGCGGACCCGTCCAACCACGACCCTAGTGTCACGCCCCGATGGAGTCCCCGCCAGACAAAAATCCGACAGCATCTCCCCTGTACGGGTGATAATACCAATTTCCATACAAGGCCTACACGACCACTATACATCGGTCAACACGATCGGAATCCAAACAATCCACGCAGATAATAAAATAGGGCTCAGGCCAACAATCAAATGATATAACCAAAAGTATATCAGAACTAAACCTACCCCTTCTGTCATCTTGGCAGGAATACTCAACCAAAACCAATCAGAATAAAATCCGAATAAAGGTCTACAAGGACACCAAAAATCCACGAGTACATAAATCCAATTCCAAGCCTAAACATATCTTCTAATCAAGATATCCAAAAGCCATAAAACAAATAACCAAATAAAAACTTTCACGACGAGGGGGTTTGGCAGCTGGACCCTCCTGACAGCTTCATCCTGAAATAGATATAAATCAACGGGGTAAGTTCAAAGAACTCAGTGGGTATAGTCGATATGCAAAGTAAGATCTAGCTAACAATACTAATCATACCAGTACAGTCTCACATATAGGGTATGCAAGAAAGAAATACAAAATGACTGTACTTACCTGAATCTCCTACCCTGATATAGAAGCATGTGCCTGACTAGAAGTAATAAAGTCATCACCATATACAAATATGTATCTTGTATGCATGACAATCATATGCACATCCAAGGCAGCAATAAAAATGCAGCAAACACAATACAAATGCTATCCATGCAAAATGCATGTCGTGCCAATGACATGGTCACCCCTGACGCCAGTCAGCTGCCTCACACGTGATGGTGAAGCCGAGTGGGTAGGACTATGAAAACTGTGCACTCTGCCATCACTGCTCCTGAGTGACCGAGTGGACAGGATGCTGTCGGAGTACACCTATCCTTCTTCCCCAAACAGAGTGGGGGAGCTAAGCTCTCATCTCCCGGTGTCATAGACCAGAGGAGGGATCACTGTCCGCTACCACGCTGCCTCATCGCTACCCATGAGCGGACGGTGGAGCTCGACAGAGCAATCAGCGCACACACCTTCCGATGTACCACTAACCTCCATGAGTGGCGGTGTGTGCAAAGCCATGTAACTCGTCGGGCTCAACAATAATGGAACCCGTCGGCTCAATCATGCAAAATGGTGCATGATACTAAAGCATGTAAATCCAACCAAATATACCTATCCAAATAATATGCACAATCAATATGTACATATCCATAATCCAAGTAACTATGATCCTGATAAAAATAGGGAAGATATAATCATAACCTATCACATGTATGTATCAAGTAGGCACATAACATACTAGGCATATAAATATGAAAATTATTGCAAGCTATCCTAACTAGCATATCAACTTGACTATATCTAAAAGATAAGTCAAAATACCCCCCTGATAATATATCCGCAAAAGAACCAGATCATCACGACCGGGGACCTTCCTCATGACCGAAACCTGCATAATGCATAACTATTGTTAAGCACAAAATATCATTCACCGATAAATCGAATACTTAATCGATTCCTTCCATAACCAAGAATACTTAATCGATTCCTTCCATAACCAATTAATCCAAAGTAAATCCATCAAATCCAAGCACACGACAACGTGCTCGAATCGAATCCTACATCGACCTCATATCCGATCCACTAAATTGATTTAGTTATCCTATTTAACCTAATCAATCCTCCATACATAATTACAGAACCGATCAACATCACACCGAACTCAAATATGAATCCAACCTAACCCTAGGTGACATAAACACGACTCAACCAAACCTTACCTCAAACTCGATCCAACACTTGGATCCCACAACAGCTCACCAACAGGACATCATAAATAGACCTCCAATTTCAGTCGACAACAACACATCCGCCCATTCCCAAACAAAACCCCATAATCAAGAATCAACCTCCAAACTCCTGATTGTGCATAGTCGGCACAGCTGACTCAAACTCCATAATCAGCCCCAATCGACCATAAATCTGGTCTGCAACCCTTTACAACCTATGAACAACCCAAAACACCTTCTATAATCACCCCCTCCTTCACAACCGACCAATAACTCCCTATCGGAATATCGAAATCAACTTTAACACCCAAACCCCCAATTTACAGCCCCCTAATCGACCCTCACAGCCAACCCCATCTCCATCCCTCCGTTCAACCTCACCCAAAATAGATCCACAGCAACAATCCACCTGAACAGACTAAAGAAAAGAAAAACAAGATATATATATACCAGAAATTTGGAAGCTCCCCTCGGCGGTATCTCCTCGGTGCGGGCCGATCACGGCGGCGGAGACTGGCTGGAGAACGATCGATGCTGGCAGAGGAGGGAACGCGTCGTCTGTGGCCGAGGAGGCCGGCGACTGCGGCGAACAGCGGGGAATCGGGTACCCACGGCGACTGTCCTGTGGCTGTGGATGCATCGCGACGGCTGTGCTCATGGGCAACGAGCGCACAGAGCGTCGTTCGCGTGAGCAGCGACAGCGGCGCGACCTCGGTGTCAGACGGCAAGCAGCGGCGACCTCGGCGTCGGACGACAAACTGCGGCAACCATAAATCGCTACTGCTGCTTGCGGCGGCTATGACGCGAGGAAGGGGAAATCGACGGTCTGGGCACCGGGAAGGGCGGCGGTCAGAGCTGTTGGCGGAAAATGCGAAGAGAAGGCGGCGCTTGCGGAGGAGAAGAGGGGCTCAGGCTCAAGGAAGAAGGGCTCGCCGGCGAAGATGAACGAGGAAGAGAAGGCGCGGCTGGGATTGGGGGGAGCACGACCACAAATCGTGGCTGCTAGGTGCGGCGCGACGGTCGGAGGCGAGGAAGGGATCGCCGACGGAGAAAAGGTCGCGCGAGTGGAACTGCCGAAGGAGGAACGGATCGCGGCGGGGAAAATGAAAAAAAAAATAGAAAAACCTAAACTTATAATTTATCCTATTTACTCATCTAAATAGACCTTTTAAAAGCCTGTTTTCCCTATCCCCGTAATTATCTCGTACGACCTCCGTTTAAATCCAGAAAAATTCTGAAAAAATTCCTAAAAATCCCGAAAATTTTCCAGAGGTATTTTTCTTAATTTCTGGCCATTTAATTTAATATTTTAAATCTTCAGTATTTAACATTCTCCCCCACTAATAAAAATTTGGTCCCCAAATTTCCTACTCATGTACAAGTATGAGATGTCACAACAACCATCTCAAGCATCTGAAGACAAGTCACACCTCAAGTGACTAAGTGGGGTTACTGAAATCCCTTAAAAATCAAATCACACCTGCTTCTGGCAGCCCTTCAAAAATATGAATAGTATCTTCATATCGACCACCTATCAAAAAGTACCTAACTGTACCAGAGTGGAGCTCAATATCCGTGACCTGTTTAAGACTTTACCATAATCCTACGGTAAATCCTGAATCGTTATCGCATACGATACTCAAAGATACTCCATGAACTGAAAATCTCCACAGTATAACCTATCCAACGATCTAACAAACTCATCGTATGGATCGGAAGAAAATAAGCGGACTTAGCTAATCATACTAAGTCCTTTCCGAATTCCAAATAATCTCCCAACACTGTCCATCATACTAGGCTCCCACTTTCCTCTTGGTACAGAACCTTGCTGATTATTTATATACCACCTTTACCAGACTTCCAAATCAACTATGTTCCGCATGTCGTTCCACCACGGAGAACGTTTTAATACTTACTATTTTCCGGATACAATCCGAATACATCTGCAACATATAGAACCTATTGCAATCTTCAACAATACTTATCAAAATATCATGATAAAGCCTCGTGGCTCTCGAGGTAATACAAAAGGCACTACTTACGGCAACGACATGCTACCATGACCGGAACTTGTAGCCAGTCAAGATGTCAGGTAGCTATCTAGCCACCTATGACATACAAATTCCACTATCACTAATTCCGAATCGGTAGAGCAAGAGTACAACTCTATGGTAAATGCTCTCTATCATCTCAACATGAATCTATCTGTTGTTCCTGAATCAATAGTAACTCTTCCTAAATTCGAATGCAACTATATAACCCACCATTCTTCTCGGAGACGGAGAAATATTTCCTCACAAGAGAAACCTACTTTCAAAAATCCACTCTATCGCACAAAAATGGGAGATGACTGGGAGACTATTATGACCGATCTCCCTAGTTGCAACTTTCCTTGTTCTAACAACTCTAGGCAACTACTCAGTAGCTAGCTAAAACCCCATGAGTATTTCTGCTCCTCACCTCTACAAAGCAACATCATATCTGCTAAATCCACGTCATATTTATATATGACAACCCATCTCGTAGTTCCTCATTTGACGTAAACATGGGATACGTCTCGATCAACTAAATCAGAAATGCTCCATTCTCTGAAACATCGCATCCGAATATAAATTAACCTTCCTTTCACCCAAGAATGATCACACAACACTGGTGTAAAAGTCAACCATCATCTGAGCCTCAAACTAGTTTCACAAGCTTCGCACTAAGTAAATTCCATCACCAATCAGCGGTGTAATACCGCTAGAGCATTCTATCCATATCTATGGTAATAATCAAATCAATACCAGAAAACCATCATCTACGGTGGCCGAGTGCTCAACTCCAATTGCCACCATCACAAATGATCCAATCGTGTCTAGAATACACGATTTCCCAAATCCCTGGACGACAAAGTCATCACTAAGTCAAAAAAGATAATCCAAAAGCTCATACAATTCATACCAAGTATGAAATTGTCATCGCTACACACCAGCATCCTCTTTACTCTAGGCTGATGATATATCAATCATCCCTACCACTTTGATAATTGTATGACACTCTGTCACTACAATATCAACACACCAATCACAAATCAATCCTAGAGTATACACAGGTGTCCTATAGCTGATCTAATTACATCCTCAATCCATCATGAAGGATATTCATTTCCTTCTACCACTACCACATTCCATCATCGATAATCGATGTATAACCTCAAAGGTTCATCTCTCATTGTATGAGTTCCAAAGCTTCTCAAGCAATAAAATACTGGGACAAATAAATATCCCATCCCACACCTCCTATAATTGGAATTTAAATTCTTCCAATTCCCATAGTGTTAAGCAACACGATACGACTAAATTATCCTCAAAATCATCATTCCAACAAATACCTCTCGGCATCAACAACCTTGCCAACTTTGAAAGATCGATCGATGACGGTATCTAAGCAACTCGATTTGGCGCTCAGCCAATTTAATGCCATTGCTTTGAGTATATCACGAGCTTCAACAACCTTGTGCGCTTTACACCAGCCCTCAGCTAACGCACCATAAATACAAACATTAGGCTCGTAAAATATCATTACCTCAGTATCAACTAAATTATCACCCAGTAGGGGATCTTCGATATCGAAACTATTTCCGAAATCACTCCGATCGCCTACTCTACTTGCCTATACAGCGGCAAGCCTAGGAGTTCCTCCAGCACTACATCTGATTACTCTCGAATTATACAGGCATCCGAGAGACCTTATACCATCATGTCACAAGCATAACCTCCAAGTTAATATCCAAATATCCGAATCATATCAACCAAGTCAACTATAAAACAACTAAGTCAACTCTCTCACCATAATATAACATCTCCAACAATCAACCTCTAAACATCCAAAAATCATTATCATACCCCTCTGATAATCATCACAGTAATCATCTCAACATCTCACCTATCGGTGGAAATACTATTAATCCACATGATCCAAATATAGAAATCCTTTTAATCCTATCTGTACATGTTTTAACCACAGATATCTGTAAACACCTGTACCTCTCAATATATCATCAAGTAAGGTAAACTATAGTAATACCTCAATGATCAATCCTTCAACCAACTACAATTCCTTTCGAGTAAAGATGCAAACTCATCCAAGTTCTGGTCTTAATGGATTCCCTATTTCACAGTGACCTAGAATAAGAATTCGGTAACTGTATGAATCTAGGTGTACACCTCTTCCTCTCATTTTCTTCAAGAACCATACAATCAGCCTCATATCTCCACAAGTGCACAAACCACTTCTGATAGCCACATTAATCTGAGGAGAAAGCTTTAATCCATATTCCTATTTTTCGCTGGGAAATGAAGTGTTTCATCAATCTTTCATTCCCGGGACAGAGCCTTGATCACCACCAAAATAAACTAAAATTCCAACTAAACCCTCAATCACTCAAGAGGTTGTAAACTTCCATCATCAACATCAAGTTACCATCTCTAGCAACAGACCTGATCAATATTGAGCAACAACATGGGAACGAAATAATGCCACGTGAATCCCGCTAGAAAAGCACGTTCACGACTTCTACCATTGCCTTATCCGAAGTGTAGGTTATTATTACTAGATTGACTACACTATTCTCTGGAGACACTTGCTGCAGTGTCATTTTCATAAATATGACTCACTCTAATGCCTCCCGATAAGAACTGATGGAAGATCCAACTATCCTAATCTAAATGTAAGCCAATAAATCGTGGGTGATCGAAAACAACTCAATCACTATCTTGAGCCCTTAAATGGGGGTAAACTCTGCAAGTCTAACAAACTCTATAGTGAAACTCCATTATCAATTAATCACTCAACTTAAGGCTCAAGCATTTCCCAACAATGAGTCATACAAAATAACATGGAGAAATACTGTCTCTCGAAAACATCCTGAACTCGTGATCCCGTAATGGGTTATTTCCCCAAATAAATTCCTTCGACATATTCCACCAAGTAACAACTTGATCATTGTCATAGTAAGAAACTAACTCCACTCTCCCTATATAAATACCAGTTAGGTACTTAACAGTACCTTCAATGTTATCACTCTAAGGCTCAAGCCGCTCAAGGATCAAAATCCCTATGGAACTTCGTAACTTAAACCTCCATTGTCTGCATCAACCATAGTATACATTCCTTGTACATTACCCACCAGGGTAATAACCTGACGAGCATAATTAGTGAAAATCCCTAACACTGTAGCTCTTGATTTCCACAACCAATGTGACGACTTGACCCCTGCTTTCTGACTCGGTATCAGTCAGCTCTCAAAGGAAATTCATCTTTTCGACACAGGTTCAAGACTCACAAACTGAACAGATTGTTCACGTGGTCAACTCCATCCACGATTACAAATAGTGACCAATACACTAAATGTTATTTCCTGTTATCCCCTAAACACATAGCCAATCTAACCAGAAGTATAAACACTACAACAACTCCGGTTGGTCACCTTGGTGGGCGACCCCTACTACGAGTCTGCACATGAGTCAAAACTCTATAGACCCTTCTGGAAACTCCTTAGCCAGAGATCTCACTGTCCTCTTGCGTGGTTACCCTGCACCACGTCTCGATGCAGGAGCACGCTCACCTTGTCTCATATCTGTTAAATTATTACAGATGTTACTAGAACAGATGTTACTAGAAGTAAAAATATATAAAATTAATCATCATACATATTTTGCCGCAGGAGAGGTCCCGTCACCGCCAAAACCCCATATTAACCTCATCAAAAATCCTTGAATTTCCGAAACATAAAAATCGTCGGAAATCCATACCAAATCCAAAATTTCTAGATTGCCTCGCAAAACCTGCCAAACGTGGTGAACTCCAAAAAATCCAAAAACCCCTAGGAACTCGTAAACCTAGGCGCTCTGATATCAAATAAATTGTCACGCCCCGATGGAGTCCTCACTGCAAAAATGGCAAGATCTCCCTATACGGGTGACAATACCAATTTCCATACAAGGCCTACACGACCACTATACATCAGTCAACACGACGGGAATCCAAACAATCCATGCAGATAATAAAATAGGCCTCAGGCCAACAATCAAATGATATAACCAAAAGTATATCAGAACTAAACCTACCCCTTCTGCCATCTAGGCAGGAATAACCAACCAAAACCAATAGAAATAAAATCTGAATAAAGGTCCATAAGAACACCAAAAATCCACGAGTACATAAATCCAACTCCCATCCTAAACATATCTTCTAATCAAGATATCCAAAACCATAAAAAAAAACAAATAACCAAATAAAACTTTCACGACGAGGGGGTTTGGCAACTGCACTCTCCTGACAGCTTCATCCTGAAATAGATATAAGTCAATGGGGTAAGTTCAAAGAACTCAACGGATATAGTCGATATGCAAAGTAAGATATAGCTAATAATAACAACTATGCCAGTACAGTCTCATATATATAGGGTATACAAGAAAGAAATACAAAAGCACTGTACTTACCTGAATCTCCTACCCTGATACAGGAGCATGTACCATACTAGAAGTAATAAAGTCATCACCATATACAAATATGAATCTTGTATGCATGGCAATCATATGCACATCCAAGGCAGCAATAAAAATGCAGCAAACACAATACAAATTCTATCCATGCAAAATGCATGTCGTGCCAATGACATGGTCACCCCTGACGCCAGTCAGCCGCCTCACACCGATGGTGAAGCCGAGTGGGTAGGGATATGACAATTGTGCACTCTACCATCACTGCTCCTGAGTGACCGAGTGGACAGGATGTTGTTGGAGTACACCTATCCTCCTGCCCCAAACAGAGTGGGGGAGCTAATCTCTCATCTCCCGGTGTCATAGACCAGAGGAGGGATCCCTGTCTGCTACCATGCTGCCTCATCGCTACCCATGAGCGGACCAGCGGAGCCTGACAGAGCAACTGCACACACCCTTCTGATGTACCACTAACCCATGAGTGGCAGTGTGTGCAGGCCATGTAACTGGCTGCGGGCTCAACAATAATGGAACCCCGTCCAGCCAGCATGCAATCATGCAAAATGGTGCATGATACTAAAGCATGTAAATCCAACCAAATATACCTATCCGAATAATATGCACAATCAATATGCACATATCCATAATCCAAGTAACTATGATCCAGATAAAAACAGGGAAGATATAATCATAACCTATCACATGCATGTATCAAGTAGGCACATAACATACTAGGCATATAAACATGAAAATTATTGCAAGCTATCCTAACTAGCATATCAACTTGACTATATCTAAAAGATAAGTCAAAATACCCGCCTGATAATATATCCGCAAAAGAACCAGATCATCACGACCGGGGACCTGCCTCGTGACCGAAACCTGCATAATGCATAACTATTGTTAAGCACAAAATATCATTCACCGACAAATCGAATACTTAATCGATTCCTTCCATAACCAAGAATACTTAATCGATTCCTTCCATAACCAATTAATCCAAATTAAATCCATCAAATCCAAGCATACGACAACGTGCTCAAATCGAATCCTACATCGACCTCATATCCGATCCACTAAATTGATTTAGTTATCCTATTTAACCTAATCAATCCTCCATACATAATTACAGAACCGATCAACATCACACCGAACTCAAATATGAATCCAACCTAACCCTAGGTGACATAAACACGACTCAACCAAACCTTACCTCAAACTCGATCCAACACTTGGATCCCACAACATCTCACCAATAGGACATCATAAATAGACCTCCAATTTCAGTCGACAACAACACATCCGCCCATTCCCAAACAAAACCCCACAATCAAGAATCAACCTCCAAACTCCTGATTGTGCATAGTCGGCACAGCCGGCTCAAACTCCATAATCAGCCCCAATCGAACATAAATCTGGTCCACAACCCTTTACAACCTATGAACAACCCAAAACACCTTCTATAATCACCCCCTCCTTCACAACCGGCCAATAACTCCCTATCGGAATATCGAAATCAACTTTAACACCCAAACCCCCAATTTACAGCCCCCTAATCGACCCTCACAGCCAACCCCATCTCCATCCCTCCGTTCAACCTCACCCAAAATAGATCCACAGCAAAAATCCACCTGAACAGACTAAAGAAAAGAAAAACAAGATATATATATACCAAAAATTTGGAAGCTCCCCTCGGCGGTATCTCCTCAGTGCGGGCCGATCACGGCGGCGGAGACTGGTTGGAGAACGACCGACGCTGGCAGAGGAGGGCACGCGTCATCTGTGGCCGAGGAGGCCGGCGACTGCGGCGAACAGTGGGGAAGAGGGTACCCACGGCGATCGCCTGTGGTATGGACGATCGCGACAATCGTGGCTCGTGGCGGCGAGCGCGAGTCGTCGCGTGGCGAGCGGCGGCGGCGGCGTGACCTCCGGTGTCGTACGACAAGCAGCAGCGACCTCGGTGTCGGATGGAAAACTGTGGCGACCGAAAATCACTGCTGCTGCTTGCGGTGGCTACGGCACGAGGAAGGGGAAATCGACGGTCTGGGCACCGGGAAGGGCGACGGTCAGAGCTGCTGGCAGCAAACACAAAGAGAAGGCGACGCTTGCAGAGGAGAAGAGGGGCTCGGGCTCAAGGAAGAAGGGCTCACCAGCGAAGATGAACGAGGAAGAGAAGGCACAACTGGGATTGGGGGGAGCGCGACCACAAATCGTGGCTGCTAGGTGCGGCGCGACGGTCGGAGGCGAGGAAGGGATCGCCGACGGAGAAAAGGTCGCGCGAGTGGAACTGTCGAAGGGGGAACGGATCGCGGCGGGGAAAATGAAAAAAAAAAATAGAAAAACCTAAACTTATAATTTATCATATTTACTCATCTAAACAGACCCTTTAAAAGCTTGTTTTCCCTATCCCCGTAATTATCTCGTACGACCTCCGTTTAAATCCAGAAAAATTCCTAAAAATCCCGAAAAATTTCCAGAGGTATTTTTTTTTAATTTTTAGCCATTTAATTTAATATTTTAAATCTTCAGTATTTAACACCCAGAGTGGCCAGGGTGGCACGACAATGACAACTATCCCGACTCCAGCTACCACTACTCTCGAGTGGCCGAGTTGGGTAGTATGACTGGTAGCTAGCCACCATAGAGCTATATGCTACCCTAGGGGCCCCTGCTACAAGCGACTCTAGATACCACTACCCATGAGTGGCCGAGTGCTGCACGTCAGGACAAACTGCATGCCACTCTAGCTACCACTGTCTATAGTGGCCGAGCGCGGCACATCTAATGCTCTGCCCTCAACCCTGCTACCACTACCCCGAGTGGCCGGGGAGGCAGGATGACTGACGACCCATCTCAACCACAAGGGAGACCCAGTCAACAGCATGCATGCAAATGTAATGATGCATAGCTCCATATAGGTATCCTCGCAACACTCCCTATCCCACGGGGAGTCCTGATCAACCAATAGTCAACTATGCAAGGACTACCCTCCACAAGACTCTCTCTATCGCACAAAGAGTCATACACATCTGACAGTCAATCACGCTAAGACCTCTAGTCAGCAGCGAGATACTATCGACCGTCCATATAACCATACACAGGCACACAATCCATAATGAATATACCATCACACTAGGACCTCTAGTCCATGGTCATATACTGACAATCACACATTCATCTAAGCACAGATAACTAAATCCACCATAGATGCACCACTAATACGGATATGATATAACAATCGACTCCATAATCTAATCCATCACCTAACCCTAGTGATGTAACACAGTAACCCAATCTGAGGTCACAAAGATAACTCTAACCACCTGTACTTACTGAACATCCATCAGCTAAAACATAATAGGGTTTATAGTTCCTATCCATGCTAGATAATCAATGAAGTAACAGAGTATATATCTTAAAGGTCAAGGCAGTACAAGCATATGATTAAATAAGAGTGGATTTAAGGTAAACAGGTATAAACATATATCCAAATTCATGCACTAGAATTTGATCAAAACTACCGGACCAGGTAGATATTACCCACCTGATACGAAGCTCGAATAATCCTCATGACTATGGACGTGCTTCGTATCCCAAATCTGCACATAATAGCAAACAATGATTAAATACAAGTATCCAACAAACGTAGGAACTAAACACTACATCGTTCCTATACTCGCATCCTTTCCTCGTCTACGAGGTAGAAACCCCGATTACCCAAATCTGATACACCATAATCAGACTCGCTCCCACATCAACAAGATCAATATATATATAGATCTAAACAATACTCAAAACAGGGTTGTAATAGAGGCTTACCACAAGATCAGTCTACCACAACTAATCAATTCAATACATCCATCGAATAGATCAATCGGACGCATTTACAACACCTAATTCATCCACAGATCAACGAATCATAAATTGGATTTCACAACTCAACAACACTGAATCAATGATAGCGAACCTAACAATGCCTAAACCACAATCGGTATCATTCTAACCGTAGCTTCCAATTCTACAATTGGAATACCACTCCATCAAATCCCACAGCTTCCTTACCAAGGATCACCATCATCCAACCTCACTCTCAGCCCTGCACAGCTTCATACACCATGCATACATAGAATATCAACTGAAACCATCAACGCAACATTGAATAACACCTAAAACAATCGGATATACTCCAATCTCAACCACTGACTGATGATCCATGGACACAACCCATCGGGATCTCCATATACATGGACACACCACAAATTCACATCAATTTACAGATGAAACAAAAGGGATAGACAACACTTATCAGTCAAATCTTCACCGGCAGCCCCTCCCCTGTTCATCGGAGTAATCCCAACTCCAAACACTGATCAAACCACAATCCATCGGCAAAATCCATCGAACTCTCACCATATTGACACATCACAGAATTCACAACAATTACAGAGGAAACGAAAGGGTGAAACAAAGCTTACTGGTCTTAGATCTCCACCAGCAACCCTCCTTCCTCATCCCCTGTTCATCAGAACAAAACCAAGCTCTAATCACTGTGATTCAAACTATCGGCAGTCAAACACACAACCAAACAGATTTAATCCCAAATCACAGCTTCAATTTCTAACAATCCAACACCACATATGACAATAATAGGATTGATCCATCTTACCGGCTCTAACCTTCACCGGCAGTGAAACTCTCCCGATCCTAGCCGCCGCCACGGTTGCAAGCTTGAGCGATACGATAATCGAGCTCCAATCACTGCCCACACACCATAGATCTAAGCTAACAACACGAAAACCAGATCTCCACTTGAAAGGAAAAGAAAACCATCTGTAAAATATGGAAAAAAAAAATATTTAACCCTTTAATTAATTGGGTTTAATTAGTAGACTAATTGAGTTGATAAGATAAATGGCCTAATGAGGTTAATTATCTTGTTGGGCTGAAATTGGGTTTGGGTTGATTGGGCTTGGGCTAATTGGGCCGAACTGGCTGAGCTAAACCCAAATCAAGTTAGGTTTGGATTTGGCTGGGTTAACCGAATCACCCGAACCGCCTGTAAATCGCCCAAATCAGATCGCGGAAACCATTTCTTCCTCCGTGATCGCCGTCTTCCCCTTCTCCACGATTCTCTTCTTCTCTTCGCCCGTCGTTTTTTTCTTCACCTCGGGCCGCCGGCAGGGCTACCCAACGAGCTACGCAATACCGCACGATCGATCGCCGCTAGCCCCACCGGGCTGACCACTTGCCCATCGGATCATCTCCTCGAGGTGGGCGGGCACGGCGGTGAACGTGGTCGCCGCCACCGCCGCTCTCGGCGATCGCTCCTCTCTTCTAAGGCTAGCCATCGTTGTCATCTTCTACAAGCTTCGTCGCCAGAGATCTCCGATTGAATAGTCGCGCGATCATCGCTGAGGTCAAGGAGGAGCCGGTCCTCACCGTGAGCTCGGTATGCCACAGAGATGATCGCCTTCTTCTTCTACGTTTTCTAGTGAGTTCACTTCGATTCCTCTCCTTCTTAGTTTTCTGCTGGATGCAATTTCTGAAGCGGATCATTGTCGTTCGTGAATGGATCTGGATGTGAATTGGGAGAGGTTGCAGCTGGTGATTGGCTTAGAATTTAGATGTGGGATTTCTATTTGAGCTTGGATCTGTGGTTTTGGGCAGTGATTGGATTTGGGCGTCGTTGGATTACTTCGGTGAACTGGGGGAGGGGTGCTGCCAGTGAGGAGTTGGCTGGTAAGCTTTGATTTCCCCTTTCGTTCCCATCTGGTAAATTCTGTATGCAGTGTTGTCGATGGATGAGTTGGATTTTCCTTCTGTTATCGATACTGTGAGGTTGGTCTATGGATTGTTAGGTTGTGGTTATTTCGGATCATTGGTGTATTCCTCTCCTCTGTTCGTGGACTATTGTTCCGTGATCTTCGCAAACGACCAGCTTCTGAGAGAGCTTGGCAGCGGCAATCGAAAGTTCTGTGGTTGTGTGAGCTGAGGAGCAACGTTGGGGATTCGTGTTGATTTTGCTGTGTTGGTGAATCGAGGTAGAGGTAAGATTTGAATTGATCTATGATTCAGTCAAATTGCTATTTTCTGCCTAGTTTGGTATAGCAATTACGATGTGGGATGGGTTGTATGTGCTCTGTTGTGAAGCTATAAACGATGAGTTGAGTTGAGTTGGAAATTAGATTTGTTTTGGGTTGCTAAGATTGATTTAATGATTAGTAGAGTTGTGAATGTAATAGATGTGTGATTTGTGGTTAGTACGGTGATGTATGGATTGAACATGTTTTGTTGGTGAGGGTTGGTTGTGTTTGATATTAGATCTATGAATGATAGATTTAGATGGTTAAATAGCTATTTTGGTGTGTGTTTGAGTTTCTAACTCGTCAATAAGGAAAGGATGTGAACATAGAAACGAAGTAGAGTTTAGTTCGTATATCTATCGGAGACTTGTATTTGACCATAATTTGTTATTATGTGCAGGTTTGGGATCTGGCCACCCAGTAGTGAGGATTAGTTCGAGCTTCGTATCAGGTGGGTAATATCTACCTGGTCCGGTAGTTTGATCGATTCTAGTGCATGATCTTGGATTTATGTTTATACCTGTTTACCTTAAATCCTCTCTTATTTAATCATATGTTTGTACTGCCTTGACCTTTGAGATATATACTCTGTTACTCATTGATTATCTAGCACGGATAGGAACTATAAACCCTATTATGTATTAGCTGATAGATGTTCAGTAAGTACATGTGGTTAGGGTTATCTTTGTGACCTCAGATAGGCTTACTGTGTTACCTAACTAGAGTTAGGTGATGGATTGGATCATGGAGTCGATCGTGATATCATAACCGTATTAGTGGTGCATTTATGGTGGATCTAGTTGTCTGTGCATAGATAAGTGTATGGTTGTCGATGTGACCATGGACTAGAGGTCCTAGCGATGGTATATCCATTATGGATTGTGTGCCTGTATGGTTATATGGACCGATTGTATATCGCCATCGACTAGAGGTCTTAGCGTGCGTGGTGGATCGGATGAGTATGACTCTTTGTGCGATAGAGAGAGTCTTGTGATTGTAGTCCTTGCATAGTTGACTTTTGGTTGACTGGACTCCCCATGGGATAGGGAGTGAGGCGAGGATATATGTATGGAGCTATGCATCATTACATTTCATGCATCCGACGATCGGGTCCGCCTTGTGGTTGAGACGAAGTCGTCTCATCCCGCCTCCCGACCACTCGGGGTAGTGATAGCAGGTGAGAGCGAGCATTAGATGTGCACGCGCTCGCCACTATGGATGGTGGTAGTGGAGATGCACTTTGCCACCGCGGCAGAGTGGTGTTAGCACTCGCCCACTATAGATGGTGGTTGTGTGAGGTGCATTGTCTGTGCGGCGTTGTCTACTCATGGGTAGGGATAGCGTGGTCGGCGCAGGGCCCTAAGTAGTTAGCTTTTACGCACATGCTACTCCCATACTACCCAACGGCCACTCGAGAGTGGTGGCCTGAGTCGGGCTAGTTGTCATTTGTCATGCCACCGCCACTGGGTCGTGGTTGGGCCGCATGACGATGACCATGCATATGCATTGCTGATATATATGTATGCATGTATTTGATATATGTTTTACATATGCCTGTGAGATGATGCATTTGATTGAGCTATGATTGTTGCACATGCTTGTACATCATGATACATGTCATTTGCATTTTATTTACTGCTATGTGTTGAGCATGATACATGCGTTGATTCAGACTGTTATATGCATTTGATTAGCATCATGTCATTGTGTGGTACGGACCGGGTTATTATACAGGTGATCATATACTGTTCATATGTCTGAGTATTGGTCAGGTATGGGATTGACCTGGTACGTTATATGGTTATGTTATAGTATACCTGTTCAGGATGATCTAGCATATGGCGTTCTGATAGTCAATGCGTTGGTACATTACTTTATGTTCAGTTGATTAGTTTAGTATATACACTGAGTATGACTTTACTGTAGTTACTTGTTATTAGATTTGGATATGACTGTATGTCTATTGGACTCATGCTGTATACCTGTAGATCTTCACATGTATACTTGTAGATCTATCCTTATATGTTGTTCATGCACTTTCTATATATTACCCCTGAGTTTATACTCACCACCCCGGGACCCTGGGCTTCCTGTCGCCCAGATAACAGGTAGAAGATTCCTTGGACGTTCGGAGCTCCGTCAGCTGATCCCATCTCACACCGGACGAATGGATATGTTTTCCGTGTTGTTGTATCCTTACGGATTGTTGGTTTGGGTTTTTCCCTGTATTGTTTCCGTATTTGTGATATACGGACATATTGTATGTATTTGGTCTTTGATTCGATTTCTGTTATGATTCTTGTCGTGTCAAGTCACTCCGGAGTGCACAGTTGGTCTTTGTATCTTGTTGATCTGTTTGTATTGTTTCCGCTGTGTTTAGTATGTTTGATATGTTGATATCTGTGTATATCATATTGTTGTTGTGGGCCTACGGACCTTGTATTAACCCGATATGTTGCCACGTACAGGGGAGATGTCGTCCGTTTGCTTTTCGGTATGACATACTCTCGGGGCATGACAATTTTATTGGTATCAAAGCCCTAGGTTGCGAAGTCTACTTTCGGATTTTATTTCGTTCGGATATCGAGTTTTGCTTTACTCGGTCTTGGTTTTGTGAGTTCTGGGATCTGGCTGTTGCGGACATCTCCGAGCTATAAGGATTAAGGTATGTTAACTGCTATTACATATCCTTTTGTTGGCTATGCATTTAGTTGCTTATAACAGTGCATGACTTGTAGTATGTTAATCAGTATTCGTAACCGTGGTTTGAGATGATCATGGAAACGACATATTGAGATTATTAGACATGTACCTGCTATCAAAAAGGTAATTACCTTTGAGAGCCGACTGATACCGAGTCGGAAAGCAGAGATTAGGTAGTCACATCTCTTGTGGAGATCAAGGATTTCAGTCTTAAGATTTCCACTAATTATGTTAGTCAGATCATTACCCATGGGGTAATGGACAAGCGAGTATACTATTGTGGATGCAGATAGTAGAGGATTTGTTTGGAGATAATCATAGGGATTTTGATCCATGAGTTGGTCATGTTAGGTTGTATAACATTAGGAGTACTTTTAGAGTACTTGACTCGGGTTATACGAAGATAGTAGTATTAGTAGAATACCATTATCCGGATTAAGCCGGTACTTGGTGGAAGAGATAGGAAATAACCTTCGAGAAATAATGTATCACTTGGTCACAGTGCAGTGATGTTGTGAGATAGTATTTTTCCCCCGTCATCTTCTTTGACTCATTGTCAGGGAATTCTTGGGCACTGCTTGATAAAGGTACTATGCAGAGTCGTTAGACTTGCGAAGGTTACGACTATTTAATAGCTCGAGAATGTGATTGGGTTGGTTTTGGCCACCCATAGGTTATCGGTTGACATCTTTATCAGAATGTTTGGATCTCCTACCAGATCCTACCGGAAGTGTATAGATCGAGTCATGTGTATAGAAATGACTCCGTAGTAAGTGTTTTAAAGAGTTGGAGATTTGATAAGCAGATATTGCGAGTCAAATTATTGGAATTCGAAATCTCCAAATGTTGGATAAAAGGAGCAAGATTAAAGTCGTAAGTCACGAGCGACTATTGGAGAGTTTTTCGATCATAGAAGACCGATTGCAGATTGTCAGCAGCTTCTCATGTTTATCAGCGAACTCAGAGGAAAGACTCCGAAAGGAGATTATGTGTGTGCAGTGCGGGTTACGACGAGACACAGAGTCAGATTATTCGATGGACCATTGTATCTGTTTCTACTATAAGCAGCCGGTATCTACGAGGAGAGTATGTATTTTGAAGACTCAGTTGAAGACTATGGATGATGCTTTCGAGCGGACGATCCACAACCTCGAAAGCCGAGATTATTACAGAAGATTAGGTTATCACATCAGCAGCGATCTACTACCCCAGATATAGTTGGAGTTCTTTGATACTTTCATCCGGAAGAAGTAAGTTACTCAGCAGTATCAGCCGAAGATATCTCAGAAGACTCAGACGTTCAGACAACAATTGTTACCTTCCCAGACGACAGCAACGGTTACCTTCCCAGGCATAGTTATGATTTGTTCAGAGGAGAGAGAGTATACGACGATGGTCGTATCTAGGTGGTATTCTTCAGTTGCAGCTGTACCTTTCGCAGAGTTGGAGCGTGCTACGATGTTGAAAGTTCTTCAGTATTTTACAGTCGGATGTATATTCTCCACAAGACAAGTGGTTATCATCTCCGCGATTGTTTTGATTTGTATCTCCGTTTCATTGATTTCATTTCCTCCAGTAGCTACTTGAGCTCAAGATGTTGGGCGAGTTTACATGATTACTCGAGAAAATATATAGAAGACCGAAGGATCGGTCCTTCGGGGTATTACTTTAGGTTATACTATTTGCAGATATATCGAGAGATACTGGTAGTTTACAAGTATCTTTGTCTAGAACGTTCTTGGATAGGGTTCGAAGGGTTCCTATCGACTAGTGGTTGGTGATTTTCTCTACCATTTGGTGAGATGTTGATCAATAACCAAGAAGGCAAGGGATATCCTTAGCCTTTGCTAGACATACCTCCACTATAGACATATCCTTACGGATAGTTGGATTGTTGGAGCGTTGGTATACTAGGACTCTCGGATGTACGTATAATCTGAGAGTATTCGGATATAGTTTCGGATGAACTCCCGGGCTTGCCACTGCATGGGCAAGTAGGAATATACGATTGGAGGGTGATTTCGGAAATAGTTCCGATATTGAGACCTCATACCGGGAGATGATTTTACGGGTATCAGTGTTTCTAAACACTATGGGAGATTTATTTGGCTTGAGATTTCTCTTGAGAAGATCCAGAACTCTTTATTAAAAGAGAGATGAACCTTTGGGGTTATATATCGATTATCGATGATTGGAATGCATTAGTTGAGAATGAGTATCCTTCGTTAGGGATAGATGATCTGTTTAGATCAGCTAAATGACACCTGTGTATACCCTAGAGTTGATCTACGACTGGAGGGTTGATATTGTAGTAACTTAGTGTCATACAATTATCATTGTCGGTGTGATGATTGAGCTATCTATAGCTTAGAGTAAAAAGGATGCAGGTGTGTGGAAGACGACATTTCATACTTGGTATGAATTTTAGGAGATATTGATAATGTTGTTAAACTTATCGACGATTTAGTCGTTCATGGAATTGAGGAATCAAGTACTCTTGGAGTATTTGTGATCGATTGTCATCATATCTGTGGATGATATATTTTTGGGATATATTCACGATCTTAAGGGAAGTTATGTTTCCCTAGATTGATTTGGTGTTTACCAGAGATAAGGATAGGATGTTCTAGCGATACTATACCGTCGACTTGTTGGACCAAGAAGGTGATGGGAATCACCTGGTCGGAAGTGTGTGAAGCTAGGTTTCAGGGCCTAGAAGGTGGCTGACTTTTATGTCAGTGTTAGTTAATCCGTCCGATATGGATGGAAGGGTACTGCACATAGATGCAATATTGCAGGGATTAGGAGCGATCCTGATGCAGTTAAATGAGACGTATATTATGTGTATGCTAGTTGAGAAACTAGCGAGAGCAGTCATTATAGTCTCCTAGTTACTTTCAGTTCTGGGTGATATAATGAATTTTGGAACAGTAGATTTGTTTCTCTTGTGAGAAAGTAATTCTCTGTTTCTGAGGAGAATAGTGAGTTACAGAGTTGTATTTCGATTTAGGAAGAGTTGTTTCAGGAGACTCTTCATTCGAGAGTGATGATTTATTCGGAGTGTATCCGAAAATAGTGAGTATTGAGATGTTCATGTTGGTGGAACGATATATGGGACATGATTGATTTCGTAGTATGATGTTGGGTATTGCCAACAAGCAAAGGTGGAATATTGTGATCGGTAGGGTTACGTACCATGATGAAGTGAGAGCCTAGTACGTTAGACTGTGTTGGGAGATTATCTAGAATTCGGAAAGGACTTGATAGGATTTGGGTAGTCGATGATCGATTAGCTAGGTCCGCTCATTTTCTTCCGAGCCGTAAGATGGATTCCGTTGGATCGCTTGATGGAATTATATCCATGGAGTAACCTTGAATATCATTTCTGATAGTGATTTATGATTCACCTTACGATTCTGGCAAAGTTTCCCATCGGTTATGGGTATAGAGCTCCACTTTGGTACAGTTATTTACCTTTTAATAGGTTGATTGAGATTGTAGGAGAGCTGGAATATAATATTCGAGCTCAGTACCCCACTTAGTCACTTAAGGTGTGACTTTGCACCAGATACTTGAGATGATTATTGTGACATCTCGTCAGACATGAGTCGATAATTTGGGGACCAAATTTTTATAAGTGGGGGAGAATGTAAAATACGGAAAAAAAAAATATTTAACCCTCTAATTAATTGGGTTTAATTAGTAAACTAATTGAGTTGATAAGATAAATGGGCTAATGAGGTTATAAATTGGGTTTGGGTTGATTGGGCTTGGGCCGATTGGGCCGAATCTGGCCGAATAACCCAAATCAAGTTAGGTTTGATTTGGTTAACCAATCACCCGAACCACTCAGAATCGCCCAAATCGATCGGAAACCATTTCTTCTTCCTCCGCGATCGCCATCTTCCCCTTCTCCGCGATTCTCTTCTTCTCTTCGCCCGTCGTTTTCTTCACCTCGGCGTCGTGGCGTTGGCCAACTCGAACGAGCTATAGCTAGCCGCTGATCGTCGCTAGCCCCACCAGCTCGGTCAGCCACTTGCCGCATCGGATCATCTCCTCGAGGTGGGCGGAGCACCGGCGGTGAACAGGGTCGCCGCCACCGCCTGTCTCGGCGACGATGCTGCTCCTCTCTTCTCTGAGGCTAGCTTACTGTTGTCATCTTCTACAAGATTCGTCGCCAGAGATCTCCGATTGAACAGCCGCGCGATCATCGCTGAGGTCAAGGAGGAGCCGGTCCTCACCGTGAGCTCGGTATGCCACAGAGATGATCGCCTTCTTCTTCTACATTTTTTAGTGAGTTCACTTCGATTCCTCTCCTTCTTAGTTTTCTGCTGGATGCAATTTCTAAAGCGGATCATTATCGTTCGTGAATGGATCTGGATGTGAATTGGGAGAGGTTGCAGCTGGTGATTGGCTTAGAATTTAGATGTGGGATTTCTATTTGAGCTTGGATCTGTGGTTTTGGGCAGTGATTGGATTTGGGCGTCGTTGGATTACTTCGGTGAACTGGGGGAGGGGTGCTGCCGGTGAGGAGTTGGCTGGTAAGCTTTGATTTCCCCTTTCGTTCCCATCTGGTAAATTCTGTATGCAGTGTTTGTTAGTAATATATGAGAGATGTCCTAAGGCAATCGCCTTATGTATGAACCATTTATATGATAAATGAAGATTCACTATTTGAGTATACATGTTTTATGTATTTGATTGGATCTTAAACTCATTTATCAATGTCCACGATACGATTCACAAAGATGAGAGAATTTGTGATTGGATCACAACTAGTGAGTATCTCTACATGTGTAATTGTGATGTATCGGAATTATCCTAGTCGATGAATTGATGGATCCGACACCATCAATTCTACTGAGACTAGCGAGGTATACTCCTTGGTGTATCCAAGCAGTTGATTCTCACTGGCTGGAGACATAGTGATGTCCGGAGTTGATCGTGGATGCTAGTTATGGTAACTAGTTCATTGGAGTGACCAGCCGTAAGACTTCATATGGTTCTCTGCATATATAGATATGTCAATGAAGTTCTTACTTTGGCTTAAGTGCGATGTTCCTTTGACTTGCGGTATTCAAGTCATCTTGATCATGGAGACTTATGCTTTGACATCTTAAGCAAACATCTCTAAGGAGATGTGGACCCGGGATGATTGGGTATAAGTCGAAGTGATCGAAGGTGTTTGAATAGCCTATAAAGGATTCACCACTCCTTGCGAGGAGATGTATACCTATGGCCTCTCGTCGGATTGTTACTAAAGTCTTTGGCCAAAGCATTACATGTTTAGAGTAAGGTACTCTTCGATACATGTGGAGTAACTAGAATCCGTAGGACGAGGAAATGATACTTGGGCTAGGTGTGACGTAGTCAGCCTAGTGGGGACTGACACAATAGACCATGTCCTGAACCAAGTGGGTATAAGATGAGTGAAGGGAATGGGGCATGATTCATTCGAGCTACTGAAGGGTTTCAGAAATAGTTCTGGATCAACCGTTGATCTTTTCGGTTAATTGGGGATCATGATGTACTACTAGGTGCCACTCATGATCGTTCTATAATTAATGGTTAATTATAGACGGCCAACATAAACCGAGAACCTATTTGGTCACACGCACAACGAGTGTAATCCAAAGGATTTAAAACGAGCTTGAGAATTGGATTCTCAGACCGAGAGAAACTAGGTTTGGTTGGACCAAACATAAAGCGAGCATGAAATCGTTTCAGTCGCAATGGAAGCGTGGATGGGCTGCATCTTATGAAGACGTAATGGATGGACCAAAATGGTTTGGTTCTAATCCAATGGATAAGAATAAACCAAAGGGTTTGGTTTATTTTAAACGAATGAACCAAAAGTTGGTTCGGTTCGTTTTAACTTAAAATAAACCATCATGGTTTGGTTTATTTTAACTTATCTTAATGGAGCGGGTTAACGGGCTTTATGGATATGATCCATTAACCATTAAGAGAATTAGTTCTCTATAAAAGTGGGCTTAAGGGATTGTTAAACCCTAACTAATCCAAACCCTAGCCCCCCCTTGAGTTGCCGCCCACTCCTTGGAGGAGTTAATCGGCGCCCAACTACTAGCTGCCGCAGCCCAGCTTTGTGCCGGCGTCCAAGCTCCAGCCGGTGAACCTCCGGCGACCCTCCGGTGATCTCCTATAGGTTCGGCATCAAGGTGAGCCTTTTCTCTCCTTGTTTTGGCCGGCGCCTACTCCTCCACCAAGCTGTCCAGTTTTCTGGACAGCTTCTTCTCCTCTCGTCGGAGCGTCGTTTGGACGACGGTTAGTGCTCCGACAGCGGCTAACTTACCGGGGATTTGATCTCCGGTAATCCTCTGAGGTGGAGGACGAAGGATTCGTCAAACGGTTGACGAACACCTCTCCGGAGAAGCGAGTTTTGAGAACTCATTTTGGATCCGAATTTGGATTCGGATCGTGATCATCTCTCGATCACGTCGTCTTCAACACGAGGCTAGTAACCCGTACGAAGACGAAGCTCATGACTTAGCGAAGTCATCCCGAGGAGCTCGGCGTGGATACGGATAGAGACGATTCTTACGAGGATCGTTCCGGTTGATGCCGTTCCCGCTACACGTCATACGGAAGGTATAACGTAGTTTAATTTCCTTTTATTGCAAATTTTAATTTACGGTTATGTCTACACTTGTTGTAATAGCATGCGTGTGTTGTGTGTGTTGTAATAAATATAGATTTATTATTTTTAATTGCTTCCGCTGTGCTCATGTTTACGAAACATGATCGAACACACACATGCCGTGGTGCCGGAAACCCAACAGTGGTATCAGAGCCCAGGTTGTGTTTCGACATAATCGTAAAAATGGTTTTGCGATAGTCATATTGTATTTCTGTAAATTTTCTAATTTTGGAAATTTAGAAGTATTTATGGAAATTTTTCAATTTTGGAAAGTCTAGAAGTATTTATGGAAATCTTCCACTTTTGGAAAGTTGGAAGTATTTATGGAAATTTATATTTTCCATAAATAAAATATTTGATTAGATTCTGGAAATTTGTTTCCTAATTTAATCATGATTTGATTTGGGAAATCAAATCTTAAAATATTTAATTTCCATAAGTAGTTTTAAAGATTTAGGAAATTGGTTTCCTAAATAGATTTTCCTTAATCAAATAATTCCATGAATAAAATATGTGATTAGATTTGGAAATTTGTTTCCTAATTTAATTATGATTTGATTTGGAGAATCAAATCTTAAACATATTTTATTTCCATAAATAGTTATGACATATAAGGAAATTATATACATGACATAATTGTATGTCATGTAATTGCATTAGATGCATAACATTATGTCATGCGTGTCGTGACATGTAGATGTATGCCATGTATGCCATGCCATGTAGATAATAGTTATTTGCATGCAAAGAGGATGAGACATAAAAACCCTTAATCAATATTAAAGCCTACACCTTCCATTAATATGGTTAGAACCAGAGTTCTGTTTCTTGTTTGGGTTGTTGGACTCTCTCCAAGCCCGGCTCGAACCTGAATATGTTCAAACCATGGAATAGTTTAATACTAATATGGTAAGAGTCAGAGGTCAATCGTTAGCTTTGGTTGTTGGACTCTCTCCAAGCTGGGCTAATTGGTTGAATGCGCTCTAACCATATTAAAACTATGTCCCGATTAATGGGTTGGCTTTAACCTGGAGCATCGGCTTGTTGAAATCTCTCCAAGGTCGATGTAAAGGGAGGTGAAGTTGGGTGCTATGCATATGATGCATACTTGTTAATGTGTTAACAACCCGATGTATGTGTGAACATTCAATTAGTTGATAGCACATTGTGATAGTTGCATATACGTGATATGCAATCGGTATAGATGATACCTACCGTCGTAGTTATGAATGGCTTGTTGGACTCTCTCCAAGGTTGTTCATAACTATGATGGATATCAGCCCATTCGGAGATGGACCTACGATCTCCCGAAGTGATTTTGGGGTTTTTGAAATTCGAAAAATGAATGGGATTAATAAATGTATATTGATGCATTTTAAAATCATCTTTCTCATATATGCTCGTTTTGTATTTCTAAGATTGATCATGATGTCTTTGAATTGCGTTCCATTTTGGATTCGAATAAATTGGTAGGCCGAGCTTCATGGGTGGCTTAGAAGCTTGAGAATTGTTCTCAAGATTGAAAAGCTTGCAAATGTCCTCGAAGCGCCTCTTCCCGCCCGTCCTAGTGACGATGCAACTCTGGACCAATTGTTGGCCTATCAGAAACATGTGAGTAATTCTGAACAAATGAGTTGCATCATGCTAGCCACGATGGAACCCAAGCTACGAAAGCAGCATGAGCATATGGATGCTCATATCGTAGTCCTTCATCTTTGTGAGTTAGTTGATGAGCAAGTGAGATTCGAAAGGTTCGAAGTCTCAAAGCTCCTCTTCACCTCTGAGATGCTAGGAGGTTCATCTGTGGTACTGCTCAATATGCTGAAGACTGTGGAGTCTTCTGAGAAGCATGAGCAGGGGACGGTGCTGTTAGTTGATTCCTCGAAGAAAGGTTCTAAGAGGAAGTCAAAGGAACAGCAGAAGGGAAAGAAGAGAAGGGCTAAGAAGGTAGAACTAGCACAAAAGGAAACTTGCCATCATTATGGCAAGGAGAGCCATTTGTGAAGAAAGTGCAAGATTTATCTTGAGTCCATGAAGAAGGATAAGGCATCGGATGCCCCATCTTCTTCAGAAATCTTCTTTATTGATTGTCATTCTATTTCCTTAGACACTTGGGTATTTGATACTGGGTGTGGCTCACATATATGTAATGAGATACATGGGCTAAGGAATAGAAGAAGACTCGTCAAGGGAGAGTCAAATTTACGTGTTGGGAATGAAGCAAAGGTTGCTGCACTCGCCATCGGAACGTATTTGTTGAAACTCCCTGCAGGACTTGTCTTAGAACTGGACAATTGCTTTTATATTCCTTTGTTGATAAAGAACATCATTCCTATTTCTTGTTTAAATAGAAATGGTTTCCATTTGACGTTTAGTAACAATTGTTGTTACATAACTTTGAATGGGGTTCTTTATGGGACTGGAACTTTAAGCAATGGTGTTTATACGTTGGACGTATCCAGTGACAATTTCAATATCGAAGCGAGCAACACGCGTGCTCGAAAGGATAATCAAATAGACTCCTATATGTGGCATTGTCGTCTTGGCCATATAAGCAAGAAATGCATGTCCGAATTACACCGATGTGCAATTCTGGAATCGTTTGAATTGGATTCATACGATACATGCGAATCATGCTTAAAAGGCAAGATGACTAAGTTACCTTTTACAGGAAAAGGTGAACGAGTGGGAGAGTTACTAGGTCTAGTACATACTGATGTATGTGGACCTATGTCAACTCAAGCATTAGGAGGCTATAGCTACTTCATTACCTTCACCGATGATCACTCACGGTTTGGGTATGTGTTCTTGATGAAACACAAGTCTGAAGCCTTTGAAAGGTTCAAAGAATTCAGAAATGAAGTAGAGAAACAACATGATAAGAGTATTAAAATACTTCGATCGGATCGAGGTGGTGAATACTTAAGTCAAGAGTTTCTTGATTATCTAAGAGACAATGGCATATTGTCTCAAAGGACTCCGCCATATACACCACAGCATAATGGTGTATCTGAGAGGCGTAACCGGACCTTGTTGGACATGGTCAGGTCAATGATGAATCATGTGACTCTTCCCAAGTCCTTTTGGGGTTATGCACTTCAGACAGCTGTTTACTTGTTAAATAGAATGCCTACCAAGGTAGTCTCAACTACTCCATATGAGATATGGAATGGTAAGAAACCTCATGTATCTTACTTGAAGATATGGGGTTGTCCTGCTTATGTGAAGCGGACTGTATCAGACAAACTGGATGCTAAGTCTGATAAATGTCTATTTATTGGATACCCTAAGGAAACTAGGGATTACCAATTCTATCATCCTGTGGAACAAAAGTAGTTTGTTTCAAGGCATGCTGTGTTTCTAGAGAAAGAGTTTCTCTTGCAAGAAAAATAGTGGGAGTGTCGTCGAGCTTGAGGAGGCTCGAGAGACTCAAGTAGACATTGATGAGATACCTGGTGAAGCACAACAGCCGACAACTCATAGTGATGAGCAATCGGCTGGACCTATTGTAACACCACATCTTCGTAGATCTGGTAGAACACGCAATATTCCTGAGAGATATGGATTTCTCGTAAGTGAATCGAACGACATGTTACTCATTGATGATGAGGAGCCTACCAGTTATGAAGAAGTGCTGACAAGTTCAGAAAGGGATAAGTGGCTTGGTGCCATGAAGTCGGAAATGGATTCCATGTACGAAAACCAAGTTTGGAACTTGGTTGACCCACCTGAAGGCATAAAGCCTATAGGGTGCAAGTGGGTTTTCAAGAAGAAAACCAACATGGATGGTAATGTGATTACCTATAAGGCTAGATTGGTGGCGAAAGGATATCGTCAAAAGCAAGGTGTTGATTATGACGAAACCTATTCGCCTGTAGCTATGCTTAAATCCATTCGGATGCTCCTGGCCATAGCAGCTCATTATGATTATGAGATATGGCAGATGGATGTGAAAACAGCTTTCCTTAATGGAAACTTGCTCGAGGATGTGTATATGATACAGCCTGAGGGTTTCACATCGGTTGATAAAACCAAGGTATGCAAATTACGACGATCTATTTATGGATTGAAGCCAGCATCCAGGAGCTGGAATATCCGTTTTGATGAGACGATCAAAAAGTTTGATTTCTCACAAAATCCAGACGAACCTTGTGTGTACAAGAAGGTTAGTGGGAGTGCAGTCGTGTTCCTAGTATTGTATGTCGATGATATATTACTTATAGGAAACGATGTGTCAATCTTACAGTCAGTTAAGGTTTGGTTATCCAAGACATTCTCCATGAAAGACCTGGGAGAAGCAACCTACATCCTTGGGATTAAGATCTATAGAGATAGATCGAAACGGTTGCTTGGTCTTTCGCAGTCTACATATATAGACCGAGTGCTAAAGAGGTTTAGCATGTCGGAATCCAAGAAAGGTTATCTGCCCATCAGGCATGGGGTACACCTTTCGAAGTCTATGTGTCCGCGCACAGAAGACGAGAGGATTTGCATGAGTAAGATTCCCTATGCATCCGCAATAGGATCTATCATGTATGCTATGTTATGTACGAGGCCCAATGTATCGTACGCTCTGAGTGTCACGAGCAGATACCAATCCGATCCAGGAATGGATCATTGGGCGGCTGTTAAGACAATCCTTAAGTACTTGAGAAGAACTAATGATGTGTTCCTAATATATGGAGAAGGGTACATGGTGATACGTGGGTATACGGATGCCAGATCCAGACAGACAAGGATGATTCCATGTCTTAGTCTGGGTATGTATTCACCTAGAATGGAGGCGCAATAAGTTGGAAAGGTTCCAAGCTTGACACTATAGCGGATTCTGCCACTAAGGCAGAATACGTTGCAGCTTTGGAAGCAGCAAAGGAAGCGGTTTGGATCAAGTAGTTCATCTATGAACTTGATGTGGTCTCATCAATGATCCAAACATGTCCTTCGCCGCTATCATCTTATCAGAGAGATCATAAGTAGGAACGAAATACAAATCGAGAAAATTCCCACTGAAAGGAACTTAGCGGATCCTTTGACTAAAGCATTACCTCAAAGTAAGTTTGAGGGTCATGGTGGTGCTTATGGTATTGGATACCGTAGCGATTGGCATTAGGCCAAGTGGGAGTCTGTTAGTAATATATGAGAGATGTCCTAAGGCAATCGCCTTATGTATGAACCATTTATATGATAAATGAAGATTCACTATTTGAGTATACATGTTTTATGTATTTGATTGGATCTTAAACTCATTTCTTGAATGTCCACGATACGATTCACGATGAGAGAATTTGTGATTGGATCACAACTAGTGAGTATCTCTACATGTGTAATTGTGATGTATCGGAATTATCCCTAGTCGATGAATTGATGGATTTGGACACCATCAATTCTGTCGAGACTAGCACGAGGTATACTCCTTGGTGTATCCAAGCAGCTGATTCTCACTGGCGGGAGACATAGTGATGTCCGGAGTTAATCGTGGATGCTAGTTATGGTAACTAGTTCATTGGAGTGACCAGCCGTAAGACTTCATATGGTTCTCTGCATATATAGATATGTCAATGAAGTTCTTACTGTAGCTTAAGTGCGATGTTCCTTTGACTTGCGGTATTCAAGTCATCTTGATCATGGAGACTTATGCTTTGACATCTTAAGCAAACATCTCTAAGGAGATGTGGACCCGGGATGATTGGGTATAAGTCGAAGTGATCGAAGGTGTTTGAATAGCCTATAAAGGATTCACCACTCCTTGCGAGGAGATGTATACCCATGGCCTCTCTTCGGATTGTTACTAAAGTCTTTGGCCAAAGCATTACATGTTTAGAGTAAGGTACTCTTCGATACATGTGGAGTAACTAGAATCCGTAGGACGAGGAAATGATACTTGGGCTAGGTGTGACGTAGTCAGCCTAGTGGGGACTGACACAATAGACCATGTCCTGAACCAAGTGGGTATAAGATGAGTGAAGGGAATGGGGCATGATTCATTCGAGCTACTGAAGGGTTTCAGAAATAGTTCTGGATCAACCGTTGATCTTTTCGGTTAATTGGGGATCATGATGTACTACTAGGTGCCACTCATGATCGTTCTATAATTAATGGTTAATTATAGATGGCCAACATAAACCGAGAACCTATTTGGTCACACGCACAACGAGTGTAATCCAAAGGATTTAAAACGAGCTTGAGAATTGGATTCTCAGACCGAGAGAAACTAGGTTTGGTTGGACCAAACATAAAGCGAGCATGAAATCGTTTCAGTCGCAATGGAAGCGTGGATGGGCTGCGTCTTATGAAGACGTAATGGATGGACCAAAATGGTTTGGTTATAATCCAATGGATAAGAATAAACCAAAGGGTTTGGTTTATTTTAAACGAATGAACCAAAAGTTGGTTCGGTTCGTTTTAACTTAAAATAAACCATCATGGTTTGGTTTATTTTAACTTATCTTAATGGAGCGGGTTAACGGGCTTTATGGATATGATCCATTAACCATTAAGAGAATTAGTTCTCTATAAAAGTGGGCTTAAGGGATTGTTAAACCCTAACTAATACAAACCCTAGCCCCCCCTTGAGTTGCCGCCCACTCCTTGGAGGAGTTAATCGGCGCCCAACTACTAGCCGCTTGACTTTGTCTTGGCGTCAAGCTCAGCCGGTGAACCTCCGCGACCCTCCGTGATCTCCTATAGGTTCGGCATCAAGGTGAGCCTTTTCTCTCCTTGTTTTGGCCGGCGCCTACTCCTCCACCAAGCTGTCCAGTTTTCTGGACAGCTTCTCCTCCTTCGTCGGGCGTCGTTTGGGACGGACGGTTAGTGCTCCGACAGCGGCTAACTTACCGGGGATTTGATCTCCGGTAATCCTCTGAGGTGGAGGACGAAGGATTCGTCAAACGGTTGACGAACACCTCTCCGGAGAAGCGAGTTTTGAGAACTCGTTTTGGATCCGAATTTGGATTCGGATCGTGATCATCTCTCGATCACGTCGTCTTCAACACAAGGCTAGTAACCCGTACGAAGACGAAGCTCGTGACTTAGCGAAGTCATCCCGAGGAGCTCGGCGTGGATACGGATAGAGACGATTCTTACGAGGATCGTTCCGGTTGATGCCGTTCCCGCTACACGTCATACGAAAGGTATAACGTAGTTTAATTTCCTTTATTGCAAATTTTTATTTACGGTTATGTCTACACTTGTTGTAATAGCATGCGTGTGTTGTGTGTGTTGTAATAAATATAGATTTATTATTTTTAATTGCTTCCGCTGTGCTCATGTTTACGAAACATGATCGAACACACACACGCCGCGGTGCCGGAAACCCAACAGTGTTGTCGATGGATGTGTTGGATTTTCCTTCTGTTATCGATACCGTGAGGTTGGTCTATGGATTGTTAGGTTGTGGTTATTTCAGATCATTGGTGTATTCCTCTCCTCTGTTCGTGGACTGTTGTTCCATGATCTTCGCAAACGACCAGCTTCTGAGAGAGCTTGGCAGCGGCAATCGAAAGTTCTGTGGTTGTGTGAGCTGAGGAGCAACGTTGGGGATTCGTGTTGATTTTGCTGTGTTGGTGAATCGAGGTAGAGGTAAGATTTGAATTGATCTATGATTCAGTCAAATTGCTATTTTCTGCCTAGTTTGGTATAGCAATTGCGATGTGGGATGGGTTGTATGTGCTCTGTTGTGAAGCTTTGAACGATGAGTTGAGTTGAGTTGGAAATTAGATTTGTTTTGGGTTGCTAAGGTTGATTTAATGATTAGTAGAGTTGTGAATGTACTAGATGTGTGATTTGTGGTTAGTACGGTGATGTATGGATTGAACATGTTTTGTTGGTGAGGGTTGGTTGTGTTTGATATTAGATCTATGAACGATAGATTTAGATGGTTAGATAGCTATTTTGGTGTGTGTTCGAGTTTCTAACTCGTCGATAAGGAAAGGATGTGAACATAGAAACGAAGTAGAGTTTAGTTCGTATATCTATCGGAGACTTGGGATTATGTGCAGGTTTGGGATATGAAGTCAGTCCACGGCCGTGAGGATTAGTTCGAGCTTCGTATCAGGTGGGTAATATCTACCTGGTCCGGTAGTTTGATCGATTCTAGTGCATGATCTTGGATTTATGTTTATACCTGTTTACCTTAAATCCACTCTTATTTAATCATATGCTTGTACTGCCTTGACCTTTGAGATATATACTCTGTTACTCATTGATTATCTATCACGGATAGGAACTATAAACCCTATTATGTATTAGCTGATAGATGTTCAGTAAGTACATGTGGTTAGGGTTATCTTTGTGACCTCAGATAGGCTTACTGTGTTACCTAACTAGAGTTAGGTGATGGATTGGATCATGGAGTCGATCGTGATATCATAACCGTATTAGTGGTGCATTTATGGTGGATCTAGTTGTCTGTGCATAGATAAGTGTATGGTTGTCAGTATGTGACCATGGACTAGAGGTCCTAGTGCGATGGTATATCCATTATGGATTGTGTGCCTGTGTATGGTTATATGGATGCCGATTGTATATATCGCTATGACTAGAGGTCTTAGCATGGTGGTATCGGATGAGTATGACTCTTTGCGATAGAGAGTCTTGTGATTGTAGTCCTTGCATAGTTGACTTTGGTTGACTAGACTCCCATGGGATAGGGAGTGAGGCGAGGATACATGTATGGAGCTATGCATCATTACATTTCATGCATGCTGAGGACTGGGTCTGCCTTGTGGTTGAGACGAGTCGTCAGTCATCCTGTCTCCTTGGCCACTCGGGGTAGTGGTAGCAGGGTGAGAGCAGAGCATTGGATGTGCCGCGCTCGGCCACTATGGATGGTGGTAGCTGGAGATGCGCACCTGGCCACTGTGTAGAGTGGTGTTAGCACTCGCCCACTATAGACGGTGGTTGTGTGAGGTGCTGTGTAGCGTTGTCTACTCATGGGTAGGGACAAGCGTGGCTTGCAGCAGGGCCCCTAGAGTAGTTAGCTTTACGCACACGCTTACTCACCATACTACCAACCCTCGGCCACCTCGAGAGTGGTGGCAATGAGTCGGGCTAGTTGTCATTTGTCATGCCACCCGCCACTGGGTCGTGGTTGGACGGTCCGCAGACAAAGGACCATGACATGCATATGCATTTGATATATATATGCATGTATTTGATATATGTTTTACATATGCACGTGAGATCTTTGCATTTGATTGAGCTATGATTGTTGCACATGCTTATACATCATGATACATGCCATTTGCATTATATTTACTGCTATGTGTTGAGCATGATACATGCGTTGATTCAGACTATTATATGCATTTGATTAGCATCATGTCATTGTGTGGTACGGACCGGGTTATTATACGGTGATCATATATCGCTCATATGTCCGAGTATTGGTCGTATGGGATTGACTGCACGCGTTATATGGTTATGTTATAGTATACCGCTCGTGATGATCTAGCATATGTCGTTCTACGCATCGCCGTGCACGCTGGTACATTACTTTATGTTCAGATTGATTAGTTTAGTATATACACGAGTATGACTTGTAGTTACTTGTTATTAGATTTGGATACGACCGTATGTCTATTGGACTCATCTTTCAGTATACCTATAGATCTTCACATGTATACTTGTAGATCTATCCTTATATGTTGTCATACACTTTCTATATATTACCCCGAGTTTATACTCACCATCCCGGACCACAGGCTTCCCGCCTTATAACATGTAGAACATTCCTTGACGCTCGAGTCTCACACCGATCCCATCTCACACCGGACGAATGGATATGTTTTCCGTGTTGTGGTATCCTTACGGATTGTTGGTTTGGGTTTTTCCCTGTATTATTTCCGTATTTGTGATATACGGACATATTGTATGTATTTGGTCTTTGATTCGATTTCTGTTATGATTCTTGTCGTGTCAAGTCACTCCGGAGTGCACAGTTGGTCTTTGTATCTTGTTGATCTGTTTGTATTGTTTCCGCTGTGTTTAGTATGTTTGATATGTTGATATCTGTGTATATCATATTGTTGTTGTGGGCCTACGGGCCTTGTATTAACCCGATATGTTGCCACGTACAGGGGAGATGTCGTCCGTTTGCTTTTCGGTATGGCATACTCCCGGGGCGTGACACCATCGATCCTTACCCTCAAAGCGACTCACCGCGCGGCAGACCGCCCGCCGTCTGAGAAATACCTGCCGAGATCCCCAGGCGAGACCCAATTTCTCCATCGGAGATTGACCAAGGTGGCGGTGCTGTCGACTGCTCTCATCGGAACGCCGACGAGATCGGCGACGGAAATCGCACGGAGCGCAGGAACGAGGCAGAGAAGAGAAGAAATGGAGATAGCGATGGAATTGGTCGATCGGTTCGTTCAGCAGCCCTTTTAAATGTCGTTCGACCAAATCTGGTTAACCCAGCCCAATCCAAACCCATTCCGATTGGGTTCAGCTCAGCTGGTTCAGCCCAATCAGCCCAAGCCCAACGCAACCCAAGCCCAATACCAGCCCAAGCCCAATACCAGCCCAATTAGTCCACTTATTGAGCTCAATTTAATCCGCTAATTAAACTCAATTAACCCACTAATTAAATCCAATTAATTAAAGGGTTAATCCCTATAATTTTTTTCCCGTATTTTACAATTAGGGTCATCAATGAGTTTTGGTCGAAACTCATTTATGAACATAGATGAGTTGAAATTATGAATCCTTTATATGGAGTGGAAAAGAAAGATACATAGAAAGTTTATATGGTGAGCAAAATTAGTTCTGAATCTCCTTTGTGAAGTTATGAGTGTGTGTTAATTGACACGGAGGTTGAATTTTGAAATCAAGTTATACGAAGCTTGAAAACCTTTGGAATGAGAGTTTAGGGTACGATTACACGCAAGGGCATTTTAGAAACCTATGAGATTTGGATTGAGTTCAATAAGAGCTGGCTAAATCCATAAATGAATTTTGATTGAAACTCATTGATTGACCTAAATAAGTCAAAATTATGAATCCTTTATATGGAGTAGAAGAGGGAAGTATATAGAAGGTTTATATGGTGAGAAAATTTGATTTTGAGCCTCTTACATGAAGTTATGAGTGCATGACAATTGATATGGAGGTTGAATTTTGAAATCATACAGTGCAAGGCTAGGAAAACTCTGAAGATGAGACTTTAGGACATAGTTAAACTCAGGGTCACTATATAAATATATCGGACTTGAATTGGATTCAATCAGAGCTGGTTAAGACAATCATTAAGTTTTGATTGAAACTCATTGATAAGCATAAGATTTAAAATTATGAAAACATGATATGAAGTGGAAAAGGAGACTTGAGAATATAAAAAAGGTGTGCAACCCAACTTATGAGACTTGTATGGTGTTCAAAATTTTATAATCATAGTGATATTGTAAAATACCGGAGGAAAAAAAAATATTCCTCTGTAATTGATAAAATATCTTGTGGAATTTTTCAGAAATTTTTAGAAATTTTTTTGGATTTAAACGGAGGTCTTATGGACATTTTATAGGGATAAAGCGAATAGGCTTTTGTAAAGCCTGTTTAGACTATCTGCAAGGAATTAATGGGTTTAATTTAAACCCTTTATATTCTTTCCATTTCCCCTTAATTCCCCATTGCGCTGTTTCCCTTCCCCGTCCGATCCTTTTCTCTCACGATTCCTCACCGTCGCCGCGCCTCCATCACTGCCTCTCCCTCGATCGCCTTGTGCAAGCCAGCGATCGGCGCCTGTCGCCGCGCCTCCATCATCGCTCTCCCTCGTGTGTCGGCGATGGCCGACAATGTGGCCGCCGTCGCCGTCGCCATGATGCTGCCACCGCGAGTTGGAGCCTTTGTTGCCGCCGCCACCTGAGCTCGCTGCGTCGTCGCCGGAGCACGGAGAAGTGGCGACTACGGCTGGACGGCGGCTGGGAGCAAGGGATCGCATCCTCCCGCTGCGCCCCTCCAGTTTTCGACGTCGGAGTTATTTTCCTCATGGAGTTTTGTCGATCGTCGCCCCTTCTTCCACCCGAACGGTGTCGGCTAGTTTTCTTCCCTTCTGTATGCATCATCGGCCAGCCGATCCCACTTCTTCCTTCCACCGTAGATGCCATCGTATGCGACGGTGAGCGCCCACAGCTGTGTTGATGCGTCCTTCCCGGCGAACAGGACCGAATTGGAGATTTGATGCCGGGGAGTTTTCTAGGGATGGTGAGCGTGATCTACCTTTCCCTTCAATTGTTGTTGTTTGATGTTGTTTATCTGTCAGGGAGTCTCGGCTGTGATTGGAGTTCGGGTTTTCTTTATCCGATCGTGAAAAATAGTGGTTACCTTCTTCTTACTTGCATTGGCAGGAATTCCCATTTGGTTCCAGTGATTTGAAGCGTCCAGATGTGGAGAAATCCAGATGTGGGTAGGTTGTGAGAGGTAAATGCCGATTGGGATGTTTGTGAAGGGGAGGAATAATTTGAACGAGTCTGTGGAAGCTTGAGAAATAGGTAAGTGTTTGATCCATTTCTAGATCCGAGAAGTTGATTGGGAGTTTTGTTATTAGCTGTGTAATTTAGATAAATTAGTTGACAGGTTGTTGCTATAGGGGAGGAGGCTCTATAGAAGCTGGAGATTTTTCTGGCTTCAATGAAATTGAAGATCATATCTCTTCATCGCCGTGAGCAACAAAATTTTGGCAGTTTGCATTTAATAAGTCTCCTAGCTCAGGTAATCTCTTAAGTCTTGTTGTGTTTCATGAACTGTGGATGCAAGGGGAGATTTCAGTGTGGGTTTGTGATGGATCTTGTTGATGAAGATACAATGAGTAAGGAATCAACTTATCTATCTAATTGTTATAGATTGCTACTTCAAAGGTGGATCAAGACATGGTGGTTGATTGCAACAATTGTAAGGTAAGCTTTGATTTTGGTATTGTTATGAAGTAGGATGTGATACCTTTATAGTTGATGCTAGAATTGACTCATGAATGATACGGTGAATTTAATCTGATTAAGGTTGGAGAATGTTGAATTAGTTGGATACAATGATCGATGTAGGATTTGATGATTCGATGTATGATAGAACTTAAGTATGTTCTATGTTGTGTACAGGATGTTGATACGAGACGGAATCTCGGATGTAAAGACAGACAATGTAGTCTACATAACAGGTGGGTAATTTCCTACCTGGTCCGGGTAGATGTATTGCATTCAAATTTAGTCATAGATATGAGCATGTTAGGTGTTCATATTACCTTGACCCTGCTCTTATTATCATATGCTTGAACTTATCGTTTGATGTATTTATGCTCAATTGTTGATATCACACATATACCCTATCATGATTTAGGAGTTATAGATGTGATGTAAATTGACCTAGATGTTTAGCAGGGTGTAAATGTTAGTACGGAGGATGACCCAATTTATAAATTGGAAAAAAGGTCATCCATGGGTAGGTAATGCCCTAAACGTAGGATTTACTTCCAATACCTGTATGTTGTATACTGTTACCAACCATGAGTTATGTAATGGTTAAGTGAAGGGTGATTAGGGTGTCGCTGCGGACCGGTGGTCCCAGCTTGGTATGACTAGTCGAGTACGACTCTCTATCGGATAGAGAGTGCGTCGATCAGTCGAGTACGACTCTCTATTGGAGAGAGAGTTATGATCAGTCGAGTACGACTCTCTATTGGATAGAAAGTGCGTCGATCAGTTGAGTACGACTCTATTGGAGAGAGAGTCAGGATCAGTCGAGTACGACTCTCTACAGGATAGAGAGTCCATCGATCAGTTGAGTATGACTCTCTACAGGATAGAGAGTATTGATTAGATGGGTACGACTCTTTGCTGAACAGAGAGTCTGTGGTAGATGGTTGTACGAGTGACAACATACTCATGTCATATGCATGCATTCTGACGACATAGTCTCCCTTGGGGTTGAGAGAGTCGTCAATCATCTTGCCTCCCAGAGCACTCCCCGAGGAGTAACTGGTGTGAGGGCAGAGCATCTGTTGTGCTACACTCTACCACTATAGATGGTGGTAGTTGGAGTTGCGTGCAGTTGTCCTGAGTGCGTGGTACTCGACCACTCATTGGTAGTGTTAGTCGGAGTGGCCAGCAGCAGGGACCCCCGTTGTGTAGCGAGCTCTTCATGCTCATATGCTACTTGATCATACTTCCCACTCGGCCACTCTATAGCAGTGGTTGGTGTGAGTTGGGACAGTTGTCATGTCGTGCCACCTAGGCCACACTGGGGTTGTGGTAGCGAGTAGGGGTGAGCAGGCATAACCATGCATGCTGCATTGCCGTATCTTATGGCGCTTTGCATATTACCATATATAGATACATATATATATGTATATATATATATGGATGGATGAGATTAATATATATATAGATGCGGTCTATATATATATGATTATTGTGATGTTGCATTTGATTGTACTATGCTTGCTGCATTTGGGTGTACATCATATTCATGCATGTTTCTTGTATTTGTTATACGATTGTGTCGGATACAAGTATGGGTTGGACAGACCATTAGATACCTTGACCTGTAGCTAGAGTATATTGTGAGTTGATCTACTCTTCATGTTATATATATATATATGTTTGATATATGTTCAGGTTGGATTAGAGTAGCGTAGCAGACTTCAGGTATGTCTGCATTTTTATATTGTTTATTTGGTTAGACGGTATATGCTTGTATTTATATACTATGCTAATATACCTGTTGTACCTCTAGAGTATGTTGTTGAAAATACATATGATATGACTGTAAAATACCACAGAAAAAAAAAATTTATTATTGGATAAATTAAATTAGTAATGCATGGTTAGGAATTAAACCTAACTATGGTTTAAACCTATTGGTGTTAATTATATGAATCTAGGTTTAAATTAAACCAAGGGTTATTGGGTTAATTGGTTATGGGATTAAACCCAACCTGACCCATTAGAAAGTTAACGCCGGATGTTTTTCTGCTTACGCGATATTTCCCCTTCCGAAACGTGCGACGGCAGAGCGTTTCTTTCCTCCTCTCTGCCCTCGCCGCTCTCGCGATCGCCTTCTCCTCTTCCCGAAGAAACTCGAAGTCGAAGCTCCCTCCTTTCCCTCTCGTGGATGGCACCCCTATGGCCTCTCTCTGCCTCTCGCCGCTCTCTCCCTCTTTTCTGCAAACGGCGACAGACTGATCTCAATGGTGCATGCGGATGTGCCGGCGGTGAGCATGGGAGTGATCGGGAGTAGGTCGGCGGCGTTGGCACCTCGTGCTGATCTGGGGTTGCAATTCTGGCCGGAGCAAGTGGTGACTAGCAGCAGCAAGAGGGCGATAGCGAGCAGAGCCGTCGAGTAGGGATTTCCACTATCGACCATCACAGTAGCTAGGTAATGGCCGACCTTCTCCATACCTTGGATGAGATCAAGATACTTGCGGTGATTTTCGTTGGTTGAAGGGAATTTTGGGTGTATGGGCAGGAAATCGACAGCGGCTTTGTGTGTAAAATACTGCAAAATTTAAAATATTAAATTAAATGGCCAAAGAATTAAAAAAATAATCCTGGAAATTTTTCGGGATTTTTAGGGAATTTTAGGAATTTTTCCGGAATTTTTCTGGATTTAAACGGAGTCCGTACGAGATTTTTACGGGGATAAAATAGATAGGCTTTATTTATAGGGTATTAACCTAAACCGGAAAACCTAATTTCTTTTTCTTTTTCTGTCCTCGCCGCGACTCTTTTCCTCCTTTGAGCTTTCTTCCGAGTTCCTCTTCTCTCATGTGACATCTCCCCGACGACCCTTCTCTCCGCGACAGGCAGCGTCGCCTTGGCCGTGCCGCCCTCCTCGCCTTCCGCGAGCCTTCTTTTCGCGCCGAGACCTTGCGGTCGCTTATCCCTCTGCCACCGTCGCCATCAAGCGTCGGCGTTTCTTCACTCCGGATCACGCCGCGGCGCGCGCTCACAGCGCCTTCGCGACCCCGGCCCTTCGCCACCTCCGCAGCCAGGATCGTCGCCGGACTCCTGCCTAAGCGGCGAGCACCGGCCTCCTCCCGGGCGCCACCACGTGCTATCTCTTGATCCCCGGCCGCCAGCCGGCTAAAGGTGATCTTAGCGTTGCGTCACGATCCATTGGAGGGATGCGATCTCTGTCGGTGATCGCCGAGCGAGTTAGGCTGTCCCTTTTTTCTATTTTTGACGAGTGAGTTAGGGATTTTGGTTTTGGCGTGCGTTTGATGTGAGCGGTGCGAGGGTCGAGGCTTATCGTGTGTGTGAACTGTTGTGGGTGTGTGAGTTGAGGTTAGTCGTATCAAGTGAGCAAGAAATTGTCGGTTGTGTGGCGGTGAATAAGGCTACTCTTGGCTATGAAAGAGCCGAGTGGAACAAAGTGTGGATCGGATTCACGGTATGAAATTTGAGGTCTATTTGTGAAGTCACTGTGGATGAAATTTCTAGGCGGGTGAGCTTGATTGGTCGATTTGGGTTGATTCGAGTTATTCGGTGTTGATCGGTTGATTTGTATGATATTTGGAGGATATGAGATTTGGGTTTAATTGGGATATAAAGGAAATCGATTTATTATTCGATTTGTTGTTGAATTGTATATTTTGTGCTTGACTATAATTACGCTATATGAGTTTGATCGCGGCGAGTCCCGATCGTGGCGATTCATTCTTCTTGCGGATATATTTTGGTAGGGTATTTTGACTTAACGTTTAGATTAAGTCAAATTGATATACTAGTTAGGATAGCTTACAATAATTTTACATGATTATATACCTAGTATGTTTTTGGTGCCTACTAGATACATGCATGTTATAGGATATGATTATATTTACCTGTTTGATTTAGATCATAGTATGTGGATTAGGGATATGTACATATTGGTTGTACATATCATTCGGATAGGTATATTATGAGTAGGATTTACATGCTTTAGTATCATGCACCATTTTCGCATGATTGCATGCTAGGTAGCAGGGTTCCATTATTGTTGAGCCGCATGACTAGTTACATAGCTTTGCTGTAGTAGTACATCGGGAGGTGTGTCTGATTGCTCTGTCGAGCTCCATTGGGCCGCTCATGAGGTAGCGGCGAGCGTGGTAGCGGTAGGATCCCTCCTCGGCCTATGACACGGAGATGAGAGCTTAGCTCCCCACTATGTTTGAGGCGGGAGGATAGGTGTACTCGACGACATCCTGTCACTCGATCACTCGGGAAGCGATGGCGAGTGTGCGGTTGTCATAGCCCTACCCACTCGGCTTCACCATTGCGTGTGAGGCGGTGGTAGCGTCGAGGTGACCATGTATCATTAGCACGGCATGCATTTTGCAGATTGCATTTTGTATTGTGTTTCTTTGCATTATTGTATTGATGCCTTGGATGTATATGATTGTCATGCATCATCTGAGATACATGCTTATATATGATCGAGGACTTTATTACTTCTAGTCGAGCACATGCTCCTATATCGGGGTAGGAGATTGGTAAAATCTGATCATTTTGTATTTCTTGCTTGCATACCCTTTTTATGTGAGGCTATCTTGGCATGATATTTTATTGTTAGTTATACGATTTTTGCATATCTACTATACATGAGTTCTTTGAACTCACCCGTTGATTATATCTATTTGAGGATGGGTATCGGAGAGTCCAATGCCAAACCCCTCGTCGTGGAAGTGTATTTTGTTATTTGTGTTTACGGTTTTGGGTATTTGGATTAGAATATATGTTTAGGATTGGAGTTGGATATTTGTACCTGTGGATGTTTTGGTATGTCAGGGACCTTTGATCGGATTTTTATTTGATTGGATTTGGTGAGTATTCTGTCACAGATGTGGAAGGGGTAAGTAGATGGCGTAAGGGTAAGTCTAGTTAGTGTAGACTTATGTTTACCTAGATTTGTTGGCCTGAGGCCCTATTTGATTATCTGCGTGTGAGTTTGGATTCCGGTCGTGTTGACCGATGTATAGTGGCCGTGTAGGCTTTGTATGTAAAATTTGGATTGTCACCCGTAGGAGAGATGCACGATTTTCGTCGTGGGTCTCCTTCGGGCGTGACAATTTATTTGCATCGAGCAGGTTTTTCGAGTTCCTAGGGTTTTTGGATTTTTCGAGTTCGCCATGTATTGGCGTGTTTTTGCGAGGCAATTTGGAAAATTTTGATCGTATGGATTTCATGATTTTTATATTTCGAATTCGAGGATTTATGACGCAGGTCTATATGGGGATTTGGCAAATGACATGTAACCTCTCGCGCGTAAATAGGTATGATGAAAATTTTATATATTTTTACTTCTAGTAACATCTGCTCTAGTAGCATCCGTAATAATTTAATGATATGAGATTTAGGTGGTGCACTGCACCGAGAGATGGTGCAGGTAACCACGCAAGAGGATAGTGAGATATCTGGTTATGGAGTTGTCGAAAAAGGGTCTATTGAGTTTTGACTCGTGCGATCAGAGTGCGGTCGCCACCAAGGTGACCAGTCGGAGTTGCCGTAGTGGTTATACTCCAGGTTAGATTTGGCTATGTGTTTAGTGGATAACAGGAAATAACATTTAGTGTATTAGTCACTATTCATAATCGTAGATGGAGTTGACCACAAATGACTTGTTCAGTTTGTGAGTCTTGGACCCGTGATTTAAAAGATGCATTGCCTTTTGAGAGCCGATCGATACCGAGTGCGTAGTGCCAGGGTCAAGTCGCCAGTCATTGGTTGTGGAAATCAAGGACTACAGTGTTAGGATTTTCACTGATTATGCTAGGCAGATAATTACCCTGTGGGGTATTGGACAAGGACTGTATACTATTGTTGATACAGACATTGGAGGTTTCAGTTATGATGTTCCATAGAGATTTTGATCCTTGAGCGGCTTGAGCCTTAGAGTGATAACATCAAGGTACCGATAAGTACCTAACCGGTATTTATATAGGAGTGGAGATAGTTTCTTACTATTGCAATGATGTTGTTACTTGGTGGAATATGTAGAAGGAATTTATTTGGAAATAACCCATTACGGATCATGGGTTCGTGGATGTTTTCGAAGACAATATTTCCTTATGCTATTTTGTATGACTCATTGTTGAGGAATTCTTGAGCCTTTAGTTGAGTGATCAATTGTTAATGGAGTTCACTATAGAGTTTACCCCACTTAACGGCTCAAGTTAGTGATTGAGTTGTTTCGATCACCACGATTTATTGGCTTACCTTGGGATTAGGATAGTGGATCTTCCATCAGTTCCTATCGGGAGGCATTAAGGTGAGTCATAATTATGAAAATGACACTGCGGCAAGTGTCTCAAGATAATGGTGTAGTCGATCTAGTGATAATAACCTACACTATGGATAAAGCAACCGTAGAAGTCGTGAGCGTGCTCTTCTATTTGGATTCACGTGGCATTATTTCGTTCCCATGTTGTTGCATATATTGATCCGTGTCATTGCTAGAAGTGGTAATTTGATATTGATGATTAAAGTTTACAATCTCTTGAGTGATTGAGGATTTAGTTGGAATTTTAATTTAGTTTATTTTTGGAGGTGATCAATGCTCTGTCTTGAGAATGAAGGATTTATGAAATACTTCATTTCCCAACTAAAAACCGAATATGAATTAAAACTTTCTCCTCAGTTTATGTGACTATCAGTGGTTTGTGCACTTGTGGAGATATGAAATTTGGTTGTATGGTACTTGAGGAAAATGATTGGAAGAGGTGTATACACCTAGATGCATACAATTATCAATTCTTATTCTAGGTCACTGTGAAATAGGGAATCCATTAAGAGAAGAAGTTGGATGAGTTTACATCTTTACTCGAAAGGAGTTGTAGATGGTTGAAGGATTGATCATTGAGGTATTACTATAGTTTACCTTACTTGATGATATATTGAGAGATACAGGTGTTTACAGATATCTGTGGTTAAAACATGCAGATAGGATTAAAAGGATTTTCATATTTGGATCATGTGGATTAATAGTGTTTCCACTGATAGGTGAGATGTTGAGATGATTACTGTGATGATTATCACGAGGTATGAAAATGATTTTGGATGTTTAGAGGTTGATTGATGGAAATGTTATATTATGGTGAGAGAGTTGACTTAATTATTTTATAGTTGACTTGGTTGATATGATGTGAATATCTGGATATTAACTTGGAGGTTATGCTTGTGACATGATGGTATAAGAAGGTCTCTCGGATGCTTGTATAATTCGAGAGTAATCAGATGTAGTGTTGGAGGAACTTCTAGGCTTGCCGTTGTATAGGCAAGTAGAGTAGGCGATCGGAGTGATTTGAAAATAGTTTGATATCGAAGATCCCCTACGTGAGATAATTTATTTGATCTTTGAGGTAATGTTATTTTACGAGCTAATATTTTTACTTATGGTGCGTTGGCTGAGGGCTAGCGTAAAGCGCACAAGGTTGTTAAAGCTCGTGATGTACTCAAGGCAATGTCATTCAATTCGCTGTAAGGCAATCAAGTTGCTATGATACCGTCATCGATCGGTCTTTCAAAGTTGGCAAGGTTGAGGATGCCGAGAGGTATTTGTAAGAATGACGATTTTTCAGGAGATAATTTAGTTGGTAGCAGTGTTGCTGAACACTATGGGAATTGGAAGAATCTAAATTCCAATTATAGGAGTTGTTGGATGGGATATTTGTTGTCCCAGTATTTTATTTCTTGAGAAGCTCTGGAACTTGTTGTTCAAAGAGATATGAACCTTTGAGGTTATACATCAATTATTGATGATGGATTGTAGTGGTAGAAGGAAATAAATATCCTTCATGGTGGATTGAGGATCTATTTAGATCAGCTATAGGACACCTGTGTATACTCTAGGATTGATTTATGATTGGTGTGTTGATATTGTAGTGACAGGGTGTCATACAATTATCAAAGTTATAGGGATGATTGATATATCATCAGCCTAGAGTAAAGAGGATGCAGGTTTATAGTGGTGACAAATTTCATACTTGGTATGAATTGTATGAGCTTTGGATTATTTTATTCGATTTATCGACTGACTTTGTCGAGGATTTGGGAAATCGTGTATCCGGACACGATTGGATCATTTGTGATAGTGGCAGTTGGAGTTGAGCACTCGGCCACCGTAGATGGTGATTTTTTTTTTTTCTGGTATTTGATTTGATTATTATCATAGATATGGATAGGGTGCTCTAGCGGTATTACATTGCTGACTGGTTGGATCAGGAAGGTGTTGGAATTTACTTGGTTTAAAGCTTGTGAAACTAGTTTCACAACTCAGACGATGGTTGACTTTTACACTAGTGTTGTGTGATTATTTTCGGGTGAAAGGAAGGTTAATTTATATGCGGTTGCGATGTTGCAGAGAATGGAGCATTTCTGAATTAGTTGATTGAGACGTATCCCAGGTTTACGTCAAATGAAGAACTACGAGATGGGTTGTCATATATATATGACGTGGACCTAGCAGGAGTTGTTATGTTGTTTTGTAGAGGTGAGGAGCAGAAATGCTTATGAGGTTTTAGCTAGCTACTGTGTAGTTGCATTTGAATTTAGGAAGAGTTACTATTGATTCAGGAACAACAGATATATTTCTGTTGGGATAATAGAGAGCATCTACCATAGAGTTGTACTTTTGCTCTACCGGTTCGGAATTAGTGATATTGGAATTTGTATGTAGTAGGTGGCTAGATAGCTACCTGGCATCTTGACTGGCTATGAGTCCCGGTCGTGGTAGCATGTCGTTGCCCGTAAGTAGTGCCTTTTGCATTACTCCGAGAGCCACGAGGCTTGGTCACGATATTTTGATAAGTATTGTTGAGGATTGCAATAAGTTCTATATGTTGCAGATGTATTCGGATTGTATCCGGGGAATTGTAAGTATTGAAACGTTCTCCGTGGTGGAACGTCATGTGGAACTTAGTTGACTGGTGATCAGTGTGTCAACTAGAAAAGGTGGAATACTAATAATCAGCAAGGTTCTGTACCGAGATGGACGTGAAAGCCTAGTATGATGGACAGTGTAGGAGATTATTTAGCACACGGAAAGGACTTAGTAGGATTAACTAAGTCCGCTCATTTTCGTCCGATCCATACGATGAGTTTGTTGGATCGCTGGATAGGTTATACTGTGACGATTTCCAGTTCGTGGAGTATCTGTGAGTATCGTATGAGATAACGATTCAGGATTTACCTTAGGATTATGGTAAAGTCTTTAACAGGTCACGGATAAAGAGCTCCACTCGGGTACAGTTAGGTACTTATGATAGGTGGGTAGATATGAAGATACTATTCATATTTTGGAAGGGCTGCTAGAAGCAGGTGTGATTTGATTTTAAGGGATATGAGTAACCCCACTTAGTCACTTGAGGTGTGACTTGTCTCTAGATGCTTGAGATGGTTGTTGAGACATCTCGTACTAATATATATACGAGTAGGAAATTTGGGGACCAAATTTTTATTAGTGGGGGAGAATGTAAAATACTGCAAAATTTAAAATATTAAATTAAATGGCCAAAGAATTAAGAAAATAATCCTGGAAATTTTTCGGGATTTTTAGGGAATTTTAGGAATTTTTCCGGAATTTTTCTGGATTTAAACGGAGTCCGTACGAGATTTTTACGGGGATAAAATAGATAGGCTTTATTTATAGGGTATTAACCTAAACCGGAAAACCTAATTTCTTTTTCTTTTTCTGTCCTCGCCGCGACTCTTTTTCCTCCTTCGGCAGTTTTCTTCCCGAGCCGTTCCTCTTCTCTCGCGCGACATCTCCCCCGACCCCTTCTCCGCGACAGGCGGCATTCGCCTCATGGCGCCGCCTCCTCTCGCCTGCCTTCCGCCGAGCCTTCTTTTCTCGCGCCCGAGACCTTGCGGTCGCTTATCCCTCTGCCACCAGCGTCGCCCATCTGCGTCGGCGTTTCTTCACTCCGGATCACGCGCGCAGCTCACGCGTGGCCTTCGGGCCAATTGGCGCTCGGCCTCCACGGCCACAGGATCATCGCCGGCCTCCTCTGCCCTAGGCGACGAGCGCCGGCCTCCTCTGCCACTGGACCGCCACTACGTGCTATCTCTTGATCGCCGTACGCCGTAGCCGGCTAACCTTAGCGATCTTGCGTTCGTCGCGATCCAACATTGGAGGGATGCGATCTGCGGTGATCGGAGCGAGTTAGAGCTGTCCCTTTTTTCTATTCGGACGTGTGAGTTAGGGATTTTGGTTTGGCGATTGCGTTTGGTGTGCGGTGTGAGTCGTCGGGGCTTGTGGGTGTTGTCTTGTGAGCGAAGTGTTGCTTGTGAGTTGAGGGTTAGTCATTGTCAAGCGTGAGCGAAATTGTCGGTTGTGTGGCGGTGAATAAGGCTACTCTTGGCTATGAAGAGCCGAGTGGAACAAAGTGTGGATCGGATTCACGGTATGAAATTTGAGGTCTATTTGTGAAGTCCTGTGGATGAAATTTCTAGGCGGAGTGAGCTTGATTAGTCGATTTGGGTTGATTCGAGTTATTCGGGTGTTGATCGGTTGATTTGTATGATATTTGGAGGATATGAGATTTGGGTTTAATTGGGATATAAAGGAAATCGATTTATTATTCGATTTGTTGTTGAATTGTATATTTTGTGCTTGACTATAATTACGCTATATCGAGTTTTGATCCAGGCGAGTCCCGATCGTGGACGATTGATTCTTCTTGCGGATATATTTTGGTAGGGTATTTTGACTTAACGTTTAGATTAAGTCAAATTGATATGCTAGTTAGGATAGCTTACAATAATTTTTCATGTTTATATGCCTAGTATGTTTTGGTGCCTACTAGATACATGCATGTGATAGGATATGATTATATTTACCTGTTTGATTTGGATCATAGTATGTGGATTAGGGATATGTACATATTGGTTGTACATATCATTCGGATAGGTATATTATGAGTAGGATTTACATGCTTTAGTATCATGCACCATTTTCGCATGATTGCATGCTAGCTGGACGGGGTTCCATTATTGTTGAGCCCGCAGCTAGTTACATGGCCTGCACACACTGCCACTCATGGGTTAGTGGTACATCAGGAGGGTGTGTGTGCGCTGTTCGTCAGTTCGCTGGACCGCTCATGGGTAGCGACGAGGCAGCGTGGTAGCGGGCAGGGATCCCTCCTCTGGCCTATGACACCAGGAGATGAGAGCTTAGCTCCCCCACTATGTTTGGGGCAGGAGGATAGGTGTACTCCGACAGCATCCTGTCCACTCGGTCACTCAGGAGCAGTGATGGCAGAGTGCACAGTTGTCATAGCCCTACCCACTCGGCTTCACCATTGCGTGTGAGGCGGCTGATGGGCGCCGTGGGTGACCATGTCATCGCACGCATGCATTTTGCCGATTGCATTTTGTATTGTGTTTGCTGCATTATTGTATTGATGCCTTGGATGTGCATATGATTGTCATGCATACAGGATACATGCTTATATATGATCAGGACTTTATTACTTCTAGTCAGGCACATGCTCCTATATCAGGGTAGGAGATTCAGGTAAGTACAGTCATTTTGTATTTCTTGCTTGCATACCCTATTTATGTGAGACTGTACTGGCATGATATTTTTATTGTTAGCTATACCTGATTTTTGCATATCTACTATACCCGCAGAGTTCTTTGAACTCACCCCGTTGATTATATCTATTTCAGGATGGAGCTGTCAGGAGAGTCCAGCTGCCAAACCCCCTCGTCGTGGAAGTGTATTTTGTTATTTGTGTTTACGGTTTTGGGTATTTGGATTAGAATATATGTTTAGGATTGGAGTTGGATATTTGTACCTGTGGATGTTTTGGTATGTCCTTAGGGACCTTTGATCGGATTTTTATTTCGATTGGATTTCGGTTGAGTATTCCTGCCCAGATGGCAGAAGGGGTAAGTCTAGTTAGTGTAGACTTATGTTTACCTAGATTTGTTGGCCTGAGGCCCTATTTGATTATCTGCGTGTGAGTTTGGATTCCGGTCGTGTTGACCGATGTATAGTGGCCGTGTAGGCTTTGTATGTAAAATTTGGATTGTCACCCGTACAGGGGAGATGCTGCCGGATTTTCGTCTGGTGGGGTCTCCTTCGGGGCGTGACATTGTGGCTGCTCGGTTGGAAGTTATCTCTGCTCGATCTCTGCGAGTGTTAGGGCAGTGCTACTGACGTTGGATTTTTCCAGCGAATAGAGCCTTTGGGGGAGAAGTGCTGACGGGGAAGCTCCAAACTCTGGTAAACCTCTCATCTTCCTTTCCATTTTCTTTTCTGTCCAATGTTGTCTCTTTGGATCTATGATGTTATAGGGTTGTCGATGTGTGAGTTAAGGGCAGTGGCTATAGTTGAGCAGTGGAGTAAACTGGACGGAGTTTGGTTGTGCGTGAATGGAGGGGTTGTGAAGTTGTGTCGGTTGTGATGAGTGGATGAAACTGTGCTGAGGATCCAATCTCGGTAAGCTTGATCTAACCCTTGCTTTCCATCTATCAATTGTTGTGTATGTGATTAAACTAATCTTGTGATGGATTTGTTGGTAATAGAAGATTTCTTATATTGATGTATACTACGTTATAGTTGAGCTAGTATTGACTCGATGATTAATAATTATGGATGAGTTGTTCATATTTACAGGGTTGATTTGGATCATTGTAAATTGTTAATGGGATCTAGTGGTATACTTACGGTGATATAGCCGAAGTGATGTTGGAGGTGTGATCGAGACTTTAATTAGTATCGAGACAATTGATTTGTAAATAATGATCAAGATTTTATTTCATATTCGGTAGATTGAGTGAATACGAAAGGATGAAGGGTTTGATTTAAATTGTTGTCATGTGTTGGGATTTAATGATAGTTTATGTTGTGTGCAGGACTTGGTTACGAGGCAGGTCCACGGGCATGAAGATTATTATCACGAGCTTCATAACAGGTAGGTAATTTTCTACCGGTCGGGTAGATGTAATGATTTCCAGATTTAGATATAGATATGAACATGTTAGGTGTTCATATTACCTTGATCATGCTCTGTTTATCGTATGCTTGAACTTACCGTTAATATATATGTGTGCTCGATTATTGATAACACATATTCCCTAGCATGATCTAGAAGTTACAGATGTGATGTAAGTAGGTCTAACTGTTTAGTAGGGTGTAGATGTTAGAGTACGGAGGTTGACCTAAATCGTAAATTTGGAAAAAAGGTCCTCTGTGGATAAGTATGACCCTAGATGTAGGACTTATTCCATACCTGCATGTTGCACATTTATTCACCAATCACGGGTTGTGTGAATGGTCATGTGAGTCGTGGATGCGGTGTCGCCACTGGACCGATGGTCCTAGCTTGTCATGATCGATGAGTGACTCTCTGCTGCAGAGAGTGCATCTTGATCTGGGTGTGACTCTTTGTTGAAAGAGAGTCTAGGGTAGATGTTCAGATGTGAGACAAGACCCTCATGTCATTGCATGCATCATCGACGACATCGCCTCCCTTGGGGTTGAGAGAGAGTCGCCACCATCCCGCCTCCCAGGTTACTTCTAGAGGAGTAATCGGTGTGAGGGCATAGCATTTGTTGTGGCCGCACTCTACCATTATTGACGATGGTTGGAGTCAGTGCGCGCTTGTCCGGGTGCGTGGCACTCGACCGCCATCGGGCGTGTCACCGAGTGGCCAAAGCAGCTTAGGACCCTCGCTATGTAGCGAGCTCTTTACGCTCATATGCTACTTGATCATACTACCCAACTCGGTCACTCGAGAGTGTTGGCGGCTGGAGTCGGGATAGTTGTCATGTCGTGCCACCTAGGCCACACTGGGGTCGTGGTAGCGAGTATGGGTGAGCAGGCATGACCATGCATGCTGCATTGTCGTATCATACGGTGTTATGCATATGATTATATATATATATACATACCTTCTTGTATATATATATATATATATATATATATATATATATATATATATATATATATATATATATGGATGATGGTGATTAGTATACATACAGATACAGTCTATATGTATACTCACTTTGATGATGCATTTGTATGTACTATGTTTGTTGCATTTGTTTGTACATATTCATACATGATACTTCATTTCCTGTATGGTAGTAGGTTGATATTTGTATACCTATCGAACATTCACAGTGATACCCTTGACTCAGGTTAGGATATTGTGTAAGCACTATACTGTTATACCCTATGATGTGATTATATGCCCAGGTTGAATCAGGATAGAGTATGATCGCAGTATGTCAAAGATCGCTGATGTTGATTTATTTAGTATATGCATGCATATCTATTGTTATGCCGATGTATACTTGTTGTAATGAGTAGATTAAATCGCTGAATGACATGTAATATCGATACATATATTTACATGTTTTCTCCGACACGAAGTTTTACTCACCACCTCCGACTCGGTTTTTCACGCCTGAGTACAGTAGAGGTCTTCGTGATGACTTGGAGCTGCGCCGACCGATCCATCCCATCTCCCTTTTCCGAGTCTCCCGAGGAGTTCGTTTTTGGTTATGTATGGACTTGTTGTTGTTATGGATTTTATCGTGATGTCGTGGACTCTATTTGTGTAGTCGTTTTATGTACGGTTTTAGTGTTGTGGTCTTGTCAGGTGGAGTACACCTATATGTTTTTTTTTGTATATGTGGTTGTGGGTATGTGCTTTCTGTTCCGCTGTGTGTTTGATATCTATTTAGCTGTTTATTATGTTGTTGTTGTGGGCCTACGGGCCTTGTATTAACCCGAAATGTTGCTACGTACAGGGGAGATGTCGTCCGTTTGATTTTCGGCTCGGCATACTCTCGGGGCGTGACAATGACATATATACATGTTTTTCTATTACCTGCTGAGTTTTACTCACCACCCCCCACGGACCCTGGGTTTTCGCCGCCTGTGCAATGTAGAAGACTCGTGGCTTGGAGCACCACGCCGACATCGTCTCATCTCACCTCCGAGGCTCCCGTGTGTATTTGGGCTTTCCGTTCATTGTGTATTGTATTTTGGAGTTTTCGTGATGTACATGTTGTATATTCGGATTTTTGTCGAAGTTTTGTATTGTTGTGATGTGTTAGTCATACCGGTATGCATGTGTAGGATTGTATTGTTGTTGTATCGTTTCCGCTATGTGTAGTTTTGATATATATATACTGTTGTGGTTTGGTATATTTTTATATATGGTTGTCATTGTGGGCCTACGAGCCTTGTATTAACCCGAAATGTTGCCACGTACAGGGGAGGTGTCATTTGTTTGATTTTCGACTCGGTATGCTCTCAGGGCGTGACAGATATTGACTATGATATTGATTTTTTAAAATCAGTACTACTGTGATGCTGTTTTCTAAAATCAGTACTACTTTAAACTGATTTATTAAAATCAACAGTATTATGATATTGATTTTCTATGAGTGTTGATTTTGAAAAATCAACATCATGTTTTGTTGATTTTCAAAACTTAACATTAATGTAGTGTTGATTTTTAAAAATTAGCACCATAAAATTTCGAACTTTAATGAAGTAATAGAATACACCATTTGATAATTTGTAAACTATAGTACATTTTTTAAGAAATATTAAACTTTAGATGTGTCATTTGATAAATTGTCATTTATAAAAAAAACAATGTTCTTTTAATCAAAAAGATAATAAGAAGTATTTTCCCTCTACAATAATGATTCGAGAAAATACGTAAAATAATTTAGTTTAAATAATTCTAAATTTATTTTAATGGGGCGAATAGGATTGTATACAATCGAGTCAAGTCAAGCTTTATACTATTAATATTTATTTAATAAGATAATCAAGTCGAGCCAAATTAAGTCTAAAATTAACCAAACTTTTAAAATAATTGTTCAAGTTTAATTTAGTTCCTTTTTTTTTAGATTGAGCTTGGTTCGAACTTGAATTGAGTTTGACTTGTTTAATTAATATCAAGCTTCTAAATCAAACACAATTTAAGCTTGAATCAAGCTGATTTAAACTTATTTAAGCTTGATTTATTTAAATATTATCAAGCTTTTAAGTCAAACTAATTTATTTATTTGAAGTTTTAATATATTTTTATTTGTTAGTATAAACAATTCAAGCTCAAAAATAATTTCATAAATGAGTTTGATTATAAATATAATTTATGAGTTTCATAAAGATATCTCCATTAATTATATTTATTAAATAGTTTTACAAATAAAATTACTTTAATTTTAAATTTAAATATATACATGATTAAATATTAGTGCATCTTTTACTTTCTTAATTTACTAATTTATAAAAATCTATCCCTTTGTATTTTTAATAGAAATATCTTTCACTATAAATTTTAAATCATAAAGGGGTAAAATTTTAGATGTTTTGTATTATTTGCTATTCCATGAATACAAACATTAATTTATTAAAAGAGAAAAAGACCTACTAAAATTTAAAAAAACTTTTTTTCATTTTGATATGTGAATTTAATCTCTTTAATTTCCTTTTTATTTGTAATATATTTTAGATATCTCAATTTCAAAAATTTAATAAAATGAAACTCGTGGATTCAAAATCCTTGAAAATCCCTCGATGAGTCCAATTTTATAAAAATATTAAATAAGACATGATGATCTGAGTCCTTTTTTTATTCAATTTTAGCTAGTTTGCAAAACAAACGAAAAATCAACATGGCCATTGACATATGCATCTGCCATCTTCATTGCATTGGCCAGAAGCATCTGGATTGCTGACAATTATTATACAATCTTCATTACAACTCGAAGTACAAGGTTCTCCGCTTGGCATACTATAAGTTGCAGATCCATCTCTCACCAGAAAAACTACAACAATCAAACCAACATATCGATCATTAAAAAAACAAAACTAATATTAATTTTTTGTAATTGTTTTATGAACAACATATTACTAATATATATTTTTTAGTTTAATTTCAAATAAAGAGAATATAATAAAGAAGAAGATTATATACCCGTGTTGAAAGTGAGAATAAGAAAAAGAACAAAAACACTGCGAGAAATCATAATTTTCTTCAATACACGATTTCTTTTTGTGATAGTGATGGATGAATATTAATATAATTTGTGGGTATTTATAGAATTATAATTCATAGTTTAATTAATGTTCAGTGTATCTTTTACTTTCCTAATATATTCATTAAAATTCACTACTTGAAATCAGTAAGGGGTGTTGATTTGATGTTGATTTTATAAAATCATCATAATTATAATACTAATTTTAAAAAATTAGCACCACAATAAGAATTAACTAAACCTATCAATAAATTTTGATGAATCCAGAGAAGTTGAAATTACGAATCCTTAACATGCAATTGAAGAAGACATATAGAAGGTTTATTTGCAGAGCAAATTTAGTTTTGAACTTCTTACATAAAATGTGGAACTATCACATTAGGGTTCCCTCACCGCTGCACCTACCATGGAGGGAGGTAAATCAGAATCCCAATTGGCAAGAGCAAAAGCGATGAGTCATCGATGTTGGGAGTATTGGAATACAATCAAAGTCCTACATTGGTAAGATATAGAAAGATCATGTGCTTATAAGATGAAAAGATATCTCTATTGGTATGAGGTCTTTTAGGTAAAGTCCAAAAATAAAACTATTAAGACTTAGGTTCAAAGTGGACAATATCATACTATTGTAAAGATATGCAAGTCTTATAGGCACCACCAATTAGTATCAAAGTTATGATTCATGTCCGATTTAGCCATGGCTCCCATAAATTTTAAGTGATTATTATTTTTCACTATGATACTATGATACATTGTGATGCATTGTGTTGCCAAAATTTTATTTATTTTCTCTCTTTTTTTTAATTAATGTCATTATATTTTAGTATGCGGCCCCCCAATATAAAATCTTGGATTCGCCTCTGATGTCAAATTATGCACCTCAAATGATGGAAGTAGGGCTCCCATGTCCAGATCAAGAGAACCATACACCAAGCAAGAAGTCCAATTGGATCGGGATGATCGGACAACTGTCAAAAGTCCAGCTGGGTCAGTGGACTAGACAGTTGATAGGAAGACCTAGTGGGTTGCGATCGGACATCAAGCGAGAAGCCCTTTGAGAAAAGTTCTACTAGTTCGATTTATCCAAAAGAAAGTTCAATTTGTTCAATTCAATCGATTCAATTTTTAACTAAATGTTCGCAATATCAAGGTAACAGGATAAATATTGGATCTATCAACTTTGAATTTTAGTTAATTATTATATATTATGTTATTATCATTATTGGATATTTATCTTGAGTTATGAATTATTTTCATATTTAATTTGTAAATACGAATTTAAGTCGAGTATGTTGAATTGCTTAAATTAGGAGTTTTATGATCATATGTTGCAAGTAAATTTATTCGATTAACTTCCATATATATTTTCTTGCATGAACAAATAGATATACAATATCATACCATTGTGAAGATATATAAATCTTATTTACACCTACGATGGCTCAAAGTCATGACTTCTAGGAATTTACCTCTACAGACAAGCCCCTTTGCACTTACTAAGGTTAGCCTAGGGTTCCCTTATGTGAAGTTATGAGTGTTTGTGATTGACATAGATATTGAATTTTCAAATCAGGTTGTGCAAGATTAGAGAAACCTTGAGGATGAGAGTTTAGAGCACGGTTGTATATAAGATCACTTCAAAAATCTACGGGACTTGGATTAGGTTCAATAAGAGATAATTAGGGTCATCAATGAGTTTTGGTCGAAACTCATTTATGAACATAGATGAGTTGAAATTATGAATCCTTTATATGGAGTGGAAAGAAAGATACATAGAAAGTTTATATGGTGAGCAAAATTAGTTACAATGTCCTTTGTGAAGTTATGAATGTGTGTTAATTGACACAGAGGTTGAATTTTGAAATCAAGATATCTGAAGCTTGAAAACCTTTGGAATGAGAGTTTAGATGCGATTACATGCAAGGGCATTTTAGAAACCTATGAGATTTGGATTGAGTTCAATAAGAGCTGGCTAAATCCATAAATGAATTTTGATTGAAACTCATTGATTGACCTAAATGAGTCAAAATTATGAATCCTTTATATGGAGTAGAAGAGGGAAGTATATAGAAGGTTTATATGGTGAGCAAATTTGATTTTGAGCCTCTTACATGAAGTTATGAGTGCATGACAATTGATATGGAGGTTGAATTTTGAAATCATACAGTGCAAGGCTAGGAAAACTCTGAAGATGAGACTTTAGGACATAGTTAAACTCATGGTCACTATATAAATATATCGGAATTGAATTGGATTCAATCAGAGTTGGTTAAGACAATCATTAAGTTTTGATTGAAACTCATTGATAAGCATAAGATATAAAATTATGAAACCATGATATGAAGTGGAAAAGGAGACTTGAGAATATAAAAAAGGTGTGCAACCCAACTTATGAGACTTGTATGGTGTTCAAAATTTTATAATCATAGTGATATTGACTATGATATTGATTTTTTAAAATCAGTACTACTTTGATGCTATTTTCTAAAATCAGTACTACTTTAGTACTGATTTATTAAAATCAACAATATTATGATATTGATTTTCTATGAGTGTTGATTTTGAAAAATCAACATCATGTTGTGTTGATTTTCAAAACATAACATTAATGTAGTGTTGATTTTTAAAAATTAGTGTCACGCCCCCGGGAGTATGCCGTGCCGAAAATCAAACGGACGGCATCTCCCCTGTACGTGGCAACATCTCGGGTTAATACAAGGCCCGTAGGCCCACAACAACAACATAATAATGAACAGATATAAGTATATCAAACACACACAGCGGAAACATAAACACATACCACAACAAGAATACCAAAAATATACGGGTGTACACCCCTGACAAGACAACGGTACTAAAATCCGTACATAAAACATCGACACAAAGTGACATCCACAGCATAATACGAAGTCCATACATAGAACAAAATCCATAACACCAATACAAATCACAAAGCCTCGGGAGACTCAAAAGGTGGAGATGGGATGGATCGCCGGCGCAGCTCCAAGTCGTCACGAAGATCTCTACCTGTTACCTGGGCGACAAAAAAACCCAGGGTCCGTGGGAGTGAGTAAAACTCAGCAGGTGATAGATAAACATGTATATTAATATCACATGTATTTCGACAGTAAAATCTACTGGTATCACTAGCATGATAATATATCCATGTATACCATCTAACCAAAAGTCAATATGTACTGCAGACATACCTGAACGTCTGCTACACTACGTCTATCCAACCTGAGCACATATACACAACATATGGTATAAAGAATAAAACTAACTCATACTACATCCTGCTATGGGTCAAGGGTATCACAGTGAATAACTAACCAGTATACAAGTGATGGCCTACTACCATACAGAAGAATGTGATAACATGTATGAATATGTGCAAACAAATGCAACAAACATAGTACATACAAATGCAGCATCACAATAAGCATATCTATATATAGACTATAGCTATATACGTATGCTAATCACAATCATCCATATATATATATATACATGCATATATGTATATATATGGTAATATGCAAAAAAAATGCCATAAGTCGGCAATGCAGTATGCATGGTCATGTCGGCTCACCCTAAAGCTACCACGACCCCAGTGTGGCCTCGGTGGCTCGAGCATGACAACTATCCCAACTCAACACCAACCACTACTCTCGAGTGGCCGAGTGGGCAGTATGATCGAGTAGCATATAAGCGTAAAGAGCAAGCTACACGATGGGGGTCCCTGCTGTTGGCCAATCCGACAGTCACTACCCATGAGTGGTCGAGTGCCACACACGCAGGACTACGGCACGCACATCCAACTATCACCGTCTGTAGTGATAGAGTGCGGCACAAATGCTGCTCACACCGTTACTCCTCCTATGAGTAACCGTGGAGGCAGTGATGCGACACTCTCGACCACAAGGGAGACATCGTCGCCAGCGTGCATGCAAATGACATGAATGTAAGGTCTCATAAATAGACATCCACCATAGACTCTCTACTCTACAGAGGGTCATGCTAACCAGAACAACGCACTCTCTATCCTGTAGAGAGTCGTACTCAACTGATCATATCATACTAGGACCACCGGTCCGTAGCGACACCCTAAATATCATTCACCCGACCATTTGCATAATGCATGGACGGTAGAAACATGCAATCTAAGGGGTACTAGAATTAACTCTAGGTTCAAGACATCATCTACCTACGGATGTACTTTTTGCCAAATTTACAATCAGGTTGTCATCCGTACCTTGCTACTTGTATTTAACTTAAACAAATTCTAAGTTATTTACATCATCTATGTGTATAACTCCTAATCATGGTAACATAACATGATAGCAGCAAGGAATTAAAAGCCAACGGATAAAGTATCAAGCATAAGATGAATAGAACAAGATCAAGGTAACATGATCATTTAAGATGATCATGCATCTAAATCTGTATGCATTACTACCTGACCGGGGTAGGAATCACCCACCTGATAAGAAGCTCGCGACAATAAAATCCTCACGGCCGCGGTCCTGCCTCGTATCCACGTCCTGCACAAACCATGATATGCATTAAGTTCAAGCACATGACAATAAATGTATATCATTTATTATTCTATCGTTTCCATATTCGCGTCCCTTTATCGAATACGAATTAGAAGCTCAAAGAGTTAAGCTTGACTATTTAATTTAACTCACCGTTTCAATTAGCAAAAGTGCTAACCTAACTTATCCAACTCCATACCCATTCAACCAAATCAATCTCATGTAGATTAATCTTTTTATACTTAATTGATGTAACAGGATTACTAACAAATTAAGTATAAATCTAACTCGATAATCAACAAAACCTTGCATCTAACCTTAACCACCATCTACATCACCTACTCCATTCCTCCGATCACTCAACTATTGCGCGATAATAGAAATTCAATTAGCAACATTCCCTGATGAACATGTGATAAACCAAGCTTACCAACGGTTGGAACTTTCCCCCAATTGCTCAGTTTTGCCCGATCAGTTCCTTGCTGCCCTAGTTTCGTGAATCAACTTCCAACACTGTTAACTACAATTATAGCCATAACACATAAGGAAATTCAATATTCTCACAACATTCAACAAATCGGTACTGGAATTCACAAACAATTCGGAAAGGAATCTTGCTTACCAGCGATTGAGTCTCCACCAAACAATCCCTAGTTCCACCGTCATCGAAACCTACCCGCCTAAAGCTCCAATTTAGGTCACGGTAAATCCATAGGATTCTAAAATCCCATCCATCAAGAAACATCCATATCTTACCTTGTTCCACGTTGATCGACGGAGGTTAGAATCGTGAGAAAACCCTAAGATGGTCAATCACTGGAAGGCGAAATTGGTCGGAGATGGAAATTCATCGTAGATGGGGAAGGAGAAACCTCTCGATGGAGAGATCCATGCTCGCCCCTAATTGACTGCCAAGATCAACTACCCATCGCTCTGCTCCACCGAAATCAAAGCCCCACCGCCTTACCTAGCTCACTGAAACTCCGGCTCGCGCCGATCGTCGTCTTCTACGGCTCGCGCCATCGATCCCAAGCCCCCAAAGAGAGCCTCGCGTTGCTCGACTCGTCTGCGTCTGAGCACACTGCCGCCGTCCACTCGAGCCGAGAGGCCGATGAACCTCCGGTGGCGTCGGAATCGGAGCGATCGGGAGAAAAGGAGAGAAAGCAGCGAGAGGAGAGGTGAGGTTTGGTGCGTTGGAGAGAAGAGCATCCAAAAAGGAAAAGATTCGGCGTGCGGTGAAGAAACAGACGAAGCGGGGGAGTTTAATGGGAAGGAACGAATCGGGTTTCCTCATATTGGATTGGGTTTAAAGATCCTATAATCCTTTAACCTAGATTCAATTAACTTGACCATTAATTAAACCAAGGTTTGATTAAATTAAATACTAACCATGGTTTAAATTTAATCCCTAAAAATAAGTTCTCTAACTACGAATAATAGGGATACTAATCTTAAATGGGGAAAAGAAAAAAAAAAATTATTCGTGGTATTTTACATTCTCCCCCACTTATTAAAATTTGGTCCCCAAATTTCATACTCAAATGCAAAAATTAATTCAAGCATTTCCCAAAATAACCACATACCTCCGGTAAATAGATGACGGTATCGAGCTCGGATAGTGTCTTCCATCTCCCATGTAGCCTCCTCATCTGTATGATGCTGCCATCCCAGCTTTACAAGTTGGATGGTTTTGTTCCGCAGTTGTCGCTCCTTGCGACCCAGAATCTGCACCGGAGTCTCCTCGTAAGTCGATTCACGAGTGGTATTGGAACTTCTTTCGGGACATGGTCGATCGCGGCACGATTTCCTCAACATGGAAACATGGAATACATTGTGAACACCCGCATATCGGGAGGTAAAGCCAACCGATAAGCTACACCCCCAATCCGCTCTAATATCTCAAATGAACCAATATAGTGTGTAGCTAATTTTCCTTTTAGCCCAAATCTCTTGACTCCTTTGGTGGGTGACACTCGTAGGAATACATGGTCCCCGACTGAGAATTCCAAAGGCCTTCGCCCTCGTCCGCATAACTTTTCTCCGATCCTGTGCCTCGTATAACCGCGCCCGATCACTGCACTCAACTCGCATCCTGCCGGATACTCGAGGCCCCAATATCCGCTGCTTCCAACTTCCTCCCATAACACAGAGATCCGCAGGTGCGTATAATGCCTCGAATGGAGCCATCCGGATAGAAGAGTGGTAGCTATTGTTGTAGGCAAATTCCACTAAAGGAATGTGATCCTCCCAACTACCACCAAATCCATGACGCAAGATCTCAATAGATCCTCCAGTCCGAATGGTACGCTCCACCGTCCGTCTGCTGCGGATGAAAGGTTGTACCTTGAGTCGAAGCTCGCGCCCATGGCTCGCCGCAGACTGCCAGAATCGGGAAGTAAAGCGGATCTCTATCGATATGATACTCAATGGTACACCATGCAATCGATGATCTCTCGAAGATAATTCCGCTAGACGATCCAATGAATCCGCCTCACGATCGGAAGGAAGTGAGCTGATTTGGTTAATCGATCCACGATCACCCAAATCGCGATGTCCTTTACGGGTTCTGGGTAATCCTGTGAACGAAGTCCATCGTGATATGCTCCCACTTCCATTCCGGATCGGGATTTCAAGTAACCCGCGCAGTTTCGATGTTCGGCCTTCACTTGTTGGCATACTAGGCATCGTATGACAAAGTCCGCAATATCTCGCTTCATACCGCTCCACCAAGATAAGCGCTTCAAATCTCGACATCCGAGTACCACCGTGATGTATAGCAAATCTCGATCGATGTGCTTCTAGAGCGCTTCTTCCTTAATCGGGTGTGTGTCCGAACACATAGTCGCCCTCTAAACGAAGTACACCATTCTCGCCACTCGAGAAGTCCATCCGACGCTCGAGTCTATCGTGCCGCCAAAGAATCGCAGATGCCGTCACCGACTTGTGCTTCCTTGATCCTCTCGAATAGCGGGGATCGGGCAACCATAGAAACTAATATCCCCGGATGTTTCGACCGTGTTCACAATCCCAACTCGAGAACCGCCGAACTCCGCAGAATCGCCGCCGATGATCGCCGTAACTCCACGAGACTTCGCCAGAGCATCCGCTACCACATTAGCTTTTCCGATGATATGGATGGTGCTCGTAATCCTTCGATATTCCATCCATCGCTCTGCCTCGATTCACTCTTTCGTGGTGAACAGTATACTTCGCACTTTTATGGTCGGTGTAGATCTCAAAGGTAATCCCATACAAGTAGTGCCTCCATATCTTCAATGCGAAAATAATGGCGCTAACTCTAGATCGTAATCGGGTAATTTCTCTCGTGATCTTTAGTTGACGGGAGGCATAAGATACCACACGGTTGGATGCATCAAGATGCACCCAACCCTTGGATAGAAGCATCCGTGATAGAGGACCATCCCATCAACACCGTAAGGAATCACTAAGATAGGTGCTAAAGACTAGCCGCCGCTTAAGCTCGAAGCTAGTTTCACAAGCCTCGACCAGTGAATTTGACCCTTTCCGAGTCGACGAGTGAGTGGCATGGCGATACTGAGAATCCTCTCCACGAATCTCCGATAATACCCGCCGTAGGAAACTACGGACTTCCCGAATCGATTTTGGTCGCTTCCCAACTGTAATCGCCTCAATCTTCGGGATCTACAGATACCTCGCTGACACCACATGTCCAAGAAAACCCACCGAGGATAACCGTAACGCACATTTGCTAAACTTGGCATACAACGCCGCAAAAATTTCCAATACTATCCGCAGATGTTGTTCATGCTCTTCCTGGATCGAGAATAAATCAATATATCGTCGATGAACACTATTACGAACTGATCTATATACCTCAGAATACCCGGTTCATTAAGTCCATAAATGCATTGGGCATTCGTGAGACCAAAGGCATCACTAGAAACTCGTGAATGCCCATAACTAAAAGGAAGCATTTTCAACATCCTCATCTCTTATCCGGTCGATGATATCCTCGAGCGCAGATCAATTTTAGAATACACACATGTATCCTGTCGATCGAACAAATCTTCTATCCTCGGCAGTGGATATTTGTTCTTAACTGTGACTGCATTCAGTTGTCGATAGTCAATACATAACCGCAACGATCCATCTTTCTTCTTGACAAAGAGTACCGGTGCTCCCCATGGTGAAACACTAGGTCGAATGAATCCATTATCCAAAGAACTCCGCAGCTTGAACTTTAAGTTCATTCACCTTCGCGCCATCCGATAAGGAGGTTTCGATATAGGCGCGATTCCCGAATCACCTCTATCGCAAATTCAGCTTAGGAGGTGGCAAGCCCGAAGTTCATCTGAAATACATCCGGATACTCTCGGACTACTCGCACATCGAGAGAGGGTGGTAGTCCTTCGCTCTCAACTTTGACTAGAGATAGATAACCTTGACAACCCCGAGCCAATAGCTTCGAGCCTGTAGAGCCGATATAATGGATAATCCATCGCCTCTAGTACCAACAAATTCCCAAGCCGTTGATCCGTGGTCGAAAGTCACCACTCTTGCTCTACAATCCATCAGTAGCGTGATAAGCGCCAACCACCCATACCGAGAATAATATCAACTCTATTATTTCCAACACCTGAAGGTCCACTGTAAGGATATGCCCGTCAAAGTCTAATGGGCAACCCTTGATTTCTTGGTGGCTAGTCAGCACCTCTCCTGATGGCAAGGATACTGCTAACCCACAAGAACGAACCCTTGGGATTCTTCCAACTCTCTCGTAAATACTTCTAGATACGAATGAATGGGAACTACTCAGATCAATCAACGTATCAAGATATATAGATAAATCAAAACCATACCGCAGATGATCGATCCTCACCACGTGGCCTCTCTCTCTAGTGATAGCAAAGACTCGCCCAGCCTCTATTTCGCTTACCGCATCCCGACGAAGTAGTGTGCCTCCACTCCTACCGGCCGAGTCTCGACTGAGGTGTCAAGACCGAGTACCGGCAGGCATAAGGTATCCTAGAGCCGGGCCGGTAACGACGGCGGCGTATACGGGTAGTAGATCACGGAGATGCAGGATATCCGGATCGCTGCTCGCATCACCGTAGGAGCGCCCTCGATCCGTATAAGGCGTGCCGTGGAGGTACTCGCCGCTCGCCCATAAGATCAGCATACGCGGTGCCGCTTCGCTGCGCCGCTGTTGGATCGCCTTTTCCCTTATTAGAGCTACCAGAAACTCCAACCGTGCTCTCAACGCATAGCCTTGGCAGTATGTCCGGTTGTTGCAATAGTAGCAAACCGGCCGCTTCCAAAGGACACTCGAGCTCTATGACTTCCGGATCCGCATTTATAACATCCACTTCGCCTCGACTCTTCCGATTCTTCCGAGACCTCCAGAGAACTCGATGCCGGACGCTCTTCTCGCGATCTAGCCGACCTTCCGCCGCACTCGTAGTTCCTTTTGCTCCTTTCTTCTCGAGTCCCCGAGCCAACTCCTCGTTCTCGCCGCTGCCCTTAGTCATCTGCTTCGATATCTTTCTCCTTGAGATTTGCCGGAAGTCATCTCGATAAAGAGGGCACGGCCCAATGCCTCCTCAGAGGAGGTAATGCTAGATCCTCGACATCCTCGCCTCGATATAAGCCGCTAGGCCCTCGGGTGAACTGTACATCCGGTCAATCTCCGTGCTACTGGGATGAGAGCGGAACTCGATAGTCAGTAAACTCTGCGTTGTACTCCATAACCGAGATCGGCCACCTTGCTTGAGCTTAGAAACTCCCGACGTCGTCTTTGTAAAGCCAAGGAAAATCGCCTCGAAAGCATCTCAAAAGTTGGACCAAGTAATCCCACACTCCCGAGAGTCTTCTGTAATTTCCACCAAGTGATAGCCTGATCTCTGAGATGATATGCAGCAAGGCCCACCTTCTCCACATCTATGCAGTTCATATACTCGAAGGTGTCTTCCATATTTTCCAGCCAAGATCGGGCAATCCATGGGTCAGACTCCCCTCGGAACAAGGTGAACTTCTCCTTGGTGATCGTGATGCACAGTATCCGTGACTTATCATTGAGCCTACTGGACTCTGTGGGCTCTGGCGTAGTCAGTGGTGTATCCGGATTCTGAGGCTCCGGATCACCAATAGGGGGTGGCTGAGGCTGTGCTTGAGCAGCAGGCTCAGTCTCAACGGTATCTCGTCCCCTCCCTCCGGGCCGCCGCTGGATGGACGCCTCGACACGAGTCCGTGGCATGACTCATTCACTGTTGAACAAGTCTAGATAAGCATCTAACTAAAATATAAATTATCAGAATACTTACTTACGCCGTGTTGCGGAGCTTATGCATTGTCTATCCCATCTCACAAAAACCAAAACCGAAAAATATATGCCGACTCGAGAATCCAAGACTCGACTAAAACAATATTGTATGGCATCGCAGAACCTTCGCTCGATACCAATTAAAGTTGTCACGCCCGGAGTATGCCGTGCGAAAATCAAGCGGACGGCATCTCCCACATGCGTGGCAACATCTCGGGTTAATACAAGGCCGTAGGCCCACAACAACAACATAATAATGACAGATATAAGTATATCAAACACACACATGAAACATAAACACATACCACAACAAGAATACTAAAACATACGGGTGTACACCACGACAAGACAACACGTACTAAAATCCGTACATAAAACATCGACACAAAGTGACATCCACAGCATAAGACGAAGTCCATACATAGAACAAAATCCATAACACCAATACAAATCACAAAGCCTCGGGAGACTCAAAAGGTGGAGATGGGATGGATCGCCGGCGCAGCTCCAAGTCGTCACGAAGATCTCTACCTGTTACCTGGGCGACAAAAAAACCCAGGGTCCGTGGGAGTGAGTAAAACTCAGCAGGTGATAGATAAACATGTATATTAATATCACATGTATTTACGATAAAATCTCGTATCACTAGCATGATAATATATCCATGTATATACCATCTAACCAAAAGTCAATATGTACTGCAGACATACCTGAATGTCTGCTACACTACGTCTATCCAACCTGAGCACATATACACAACATATGGTATAAAGAATAAAACTAACTCATACTACATCCTGCTATGGGTCAAGGGTATCACAGTGAATAACTAACCAGTATACAAGTGATGGCCTACTACCATACAGAAGAATGTGATAACATGTATGAATATGTGCAAACAAATGCAACAAACATAGTACATACAAATGCAGCATCACAATAAGCACATCTATATATAGACTACAGCTATATACGTATGCTAATCACAATCATCCATATATATATATACATGCATATATGTATATATATGGTAATATGCAAAAATGCCATAAGTCGGCAATGCAGTATGCATGGTCATGTCGGCTCACCCTAAAGCTACCACGACCCCAGTGTGGCCTCGGTGGCTCGAGCATGACAACTGTCCCAACTCAACACCAACCACTACTCTCGAGTGGCCGAGTGGGCAGTATGATCGAGTAGCATATAAGCGTAAAGAGCAAGCTACACGAAGGGGGTCCCTGCTGTTGGCCAATCCGACAGTCACTACCCATGAGTGGTCAAGTGCCACACACGCAGGACTACGGCATGCACATCCAACTATCACCGCTCAGAGTGATAGAGTGTGGCACTACAATGCTCGCCACACCTGCTTACTCCTCCTATGAGTAACCGTGGAGGCAGGATGACTGGCGACACTCTCGACCACAAGGGAGACATCGTCGCCAGCGTGCATGCAAATGACATGAATGTAAGGTCTCATAAATAGACATCCACCATAGACTCTCTACTCTACAGAGGGTCATGCTAACTGAACAACGCACACTCTATCCTCAGAGAGAGTCGTACTCAACTGATCATATCATACTAGGACCACCGGTCCGTAGCGACACCCTAAATATCATTCACCCGACCATTTGCATAATGCATGGACGGTAGAAACATGCAATCTAAGGGGTACTAGAATTAACTCTAGGTTCAAGACATCATCTACCTACGGATGTACTTTTTGCCAAATTTACAATCAGGTTGTCATCCGTACCTTGCTACTTGTATTTAACTTAAACAAATTCTAAGTTATTTACATCATCTATGTGTATAACTCCTAATCATGGTAACATAACATGATAGCAGCAAGGAATTAAAAGCCAACGGATAAAGTATCAAGCATAAGATGAATAGAACAAGATCAAGGTAACATGATCATTTAAGATGATCATGCATCTAAATCTGTATGCATTACTACCTGACCGGGGTAGGAATCACCCACCTGATAAGAAGCTCGCGACAATAAAATCCTCACGGCCGCGGTCCTGCCTCGTATCCACGTCCTGCACAAACCATGATATGCATTAAGTTCAAGCACATGACAATAAATGTATATCATTTATTATTCTATCGTTTCCATATTCGCATCCCTTACGAATTAGAAGCTCAAAGAGTTAAGCTTGACTATTTAATTTAACTCACCGTTTCAATTAGCAAAAGTGCTAACCTAACTTATCCAACTCCATACCCATTCAACCAAATCAATCTCATGTAGATTAATCTTTTTATACTTAATTGATGTAACAGGATTACTAACAAATTAAGTATAAATCTAACTCATATTCACACCGATACACATCTCTTTTCGTAGCCCAACCAAAGCTACTGCTTCACAGCCGGGTTAAACAATCAACAAAACCTCACTGGCCGGCTAACCACCACTCACCTACTCCATTCCTCCGATCACTCACGGTTCTTGCGATAATAAAAATTCAATTAGCAACATTCCTGATGAACATGTGATAAACCAAGCTTACCAGCGGTTGGAACTTTCCCCAATTGCTCGATTTTGCCCGATCGGTTCCTTCGCCCTAGTTTCGTGAATCAACTTCCAACCGCCTGTAGCAACTACAATTATAGCCATAACACATAAGGAAATTCAATATTCTCACAGCGATTCAACAAATCGGACTGGACTGACAGAACAATTCGGAAAGGAATCGTGCTTACCAACGATTGGAGTCTCCACCAACAGAACAATCCCTAGTTCTACCGTCCGTCGAAACCTACCAACGCGCCAAACTCAGTTAGGTCACAGTAAATCCATAGGATTCTAAAATCCCATCCACAAGAAACATCCACATCTTACCTTGTTCAGCGTTGATCGGCAAGCGGAGGTTAGAATCGTGAGAAAACTTCGAAGATGGTGTAATCACGGAAGGAACGAAATTGGTGGAGATGGAAATTCATCGTAGATGGGGAAGGAGAAACCTCGATGGAGAGATAAGATCGCCCCGATTGCTCGCTCACCGACGAAATCAAAGCCCTCGACGATCGCCTAGCTCACGCTGGAAACTCCGGCTCCGGCAGCCAGTCGTCGTCTTCCCTACCCGAGCACAGTGCCGCCGCCGTTGACCCAAGCCCCCAAAATTGAGAGCCTCCTTCGTTGCTCTGGTCTGTCCGCGAGCACCCTGTCGCCGTCCACTCGAGCAGAGGAGCCGATGAACCTCCGGGCGGCAGGAATCGGAGCGGTCGTGCGGAAAAGGAGAGAAAACGAGCGAGAGGAGAGGGAGGTTTCGGTCGCCGACTGCGTTGGAGAAGAAGAGAAACCGAAGGAGAAGATTTCGGCGTGCGTGCGGTGAAGAAACGGACGAAACGGGAGTTTAATGGGAAGGAAGCGAATCGGGTTTCTCATATTGGATTGGGTTTAAAGATCCTATAATCCTTTAACCTAGATTCAATTAACCCCCTTGACCATTAATTAAACCAAGGTTTGATTAAATTAAATACTAACCATGGTTTAAATTTAATCCCTAAAAATAAGTTCTCTAACTACGAATAATAGGGATACTAATCTTAAATGGAGAAAAGAAAAAAAAAAAAAAAATTATTCGTGGTATTTTACAATTAGCACCATAAAATTTTGAACTTTAATGAAGTAATAAAATACACCATTTGATAATTTGTAAACTATGGTACATTTTTTAAGAAATATTAAACTTTAGATGCGTCATTTGATAAATTGTCATTTATAAAAAAAAACAATGTTCTTTTAATCAAAATGATAATAAGAAGTATTTTCCCTCTACAATAATGATTCGAGAAAATACGTAAAATAATTTAGTTTAAATAATTCTAAATTTATTTGGATGGGGCGAATAGGATTGTATACAATCGAGTCAAGTCAAGCTTTATACTATTCATATTTATTTAATAAGATAATCAAGTCGAGCCAAATCAAATCTAAAATTAACCAAACTTTTAAAATAATTGTTCAAGTTTAATTTAGTTCCTTTTTTTTAGATTGAGCTTGGTTCGAACTTGAATTGAGTTTGACTTATTTAATTAATATCAAGCTTCTAAATCAAACACAATTTAAGCTAGAATCAAGCTGATTTAAACTTATTTAAGCTTGATTTATTTAAATATTATCAAACTTTTAAGTCAAACTAATTTATTTGTTTGAAGTTTTAATATATTTTTATTTGTTAGTATAAACAATTTGAGCTCATAAATGAGTTTGATTATAAATATAATTTATGAGTTTCATAAAGATATCTCCATTAATTATATTTATTAAATAGTTTTACAAATAAAATTACTTTAATTTTAAATTTAAATATATACATGATTAAATATTAGTGCATCTTTTACTTTCTTAATTTATTAATTTATAAAAATCTATCCCTTTGTATTTTTAATAGAGATATCTTTCACTATAAATTTTAAATCATAAAGAGGTAAAATTTTAGATGTTTTGTATTGTTTGCTATTCCACGAATACAAATATTAATTTATTAAAAGAGAAAAAGACCTACTAAAATTTAAAAAAACTTTTTTTTCATTTTGATATGTGAATTTAATCTCTTTAATTTCCTTTTTATTTGTAATATATTTTAGATATCTCAATTTCAAAAATTTAATAAAATGAAACTCGTGGATTCAAAATCCTTGAAAATCCCTCGATGAGTCCAATTTTATAAAAATATTAAATAAGGCATGATGATCTGAGTCCTTTTTTTATTCAATTTTAGCTAGTTTGCAAGACAAACGAAAAATCAACATGGCCATGGACATATGCATCTGCCATCTTCATTGCATTGGCGAAGCATCCGGATTCTGACAATTATTATACAATCTTCATTACAACTCAAGTACAAGGTTCTCCGCTTGGCATACTACAAGTTGCAGATCCATCTCTCACGGAAAAAAACTACAACAATCAAACCAACATATCGATCATTAAAAAACAAAACTAATATTAATTTTTGTAATTGTTTTATGAACAACATATTACTAATATATATTTTTAGTTTAATTTCAAATAAAGAGAATATAATAAAGAAGAAGATTATATACCCGTGTTGAAAGTGAGAATAAGAAAAGAACAAAAACAACTGCGAGAACTCATAATTTTCTTCAATACACGATTTCTTTTGTGATAGTGATGGATGAATATTAATATAATTTGTGGTATTTATAGAATTATAATTAATAGTTTAATTAATGTTCAGTGTATCTTTTACTTTCCTAATATATTCATTAAAATTCACTACATGAAATCAGTAAGGGGTGTTGATTTGATGTTGATTTTATAAAATCATCATAATTATAATACTGATTTTAAAAAATTAGCACCACAATAAGAATTAACTAAACCTATCAATAAATTTTGATTGAAACGTATTGATGAATCCAGAGAAGTTAAAATTACGAATCCTTAACATGCAATTGAAGAAGACATATAGAAGGTTTATTTGCAGAGCAAATTTAGTTTTGAACTTCTTACATAAAATGTGGAACTATCACATTAGGGGCCCCTCACCACTGCACCTACCATGGAGGGAGGTAAATCAGAATCCCAATTGGCAAGAGCAAAAGCGATGAGTCATCGATGTTGGGAGTATTGGAATACAATCAAAGTCCTACATTGGTAAGATATAGAAAGATCATGTGCTTATAAGATGAAAAGATATCTCTATTGGTATGAGGTCTTTTAGGTAAAGTCCAAAAATAAAACTATTAAGACTTAGGTTCAAAGTGGACAATATCATACTATTGTAAAGATATGCAAGTCTTATAGGCACCACCAATTAGTATCAAAGTTATGATTCATGTCAAGCCGGGGCAGATTTAGGGGGTGGGGGGGGCCATGGCTCCCATAAATTTTAAGTGATTATTATTTTCACTATGATACTATGATACATTGTGATGCATTGTGTTGCCAAAATTTTATTTATTTTCTCTCTTTTTTAATTAATGTCATTATATTTTAGTATCATTTGATATAAAATCTTGGATTCGCCTCGATGTCAAATTATGCACCTCAAATGATGGAAGTAGGGCTCCATGTCGGATCAAGAGAACCATACACCAAGCAAGAAGTCCAATTGGATCGGGATGATCGGACAACTGTCAGAAAGTCCAGCTGGGTCAGGAGGACTAGACAGTTGATAGGAAGACCTAGTGGGTTGCAGATCAGACATCAAGCAGAGGAAGCCCTTTGAGAAAAGTTCTACTAGTTCGATTTATCCAAAAGAAAAGTTCAATTTGTTCAATTCAATCGATTCAATTTTTAACTAAATGTTCACCCGCAATATCAAGGTAACAGGATAAATATTGGATCTATCAACTTTGAATTTTAGTTAATTATTATATATTATGTTATTATCATTATTGGATATTTATCTTGAGTTATGAATTATTTTCATATTTAATTTGTAAATACGAATTTAAGTCGAGTATGTTGAATTGTAAAATACCAGAAAAAAAAAAAAAAAATTTTGCGTTTGGCGATGCCTGGTTAGGGATACACTTAGACCTAACCTAGATCTAAATGGTTTGGGTTTAATTAATGGAGCTTAGGGTTAAATTAACCTAGGCTTAATCGAATTTTGGGCTAATGGATTGTTGGATTAAACCCAAACCCACTAACCCTCAAACCCGACCCGTTAACCCATTAAAAGCTGCCGTTTTTTTCCTTTTTCCGTTTCTCGCCGACGCAGCCCCTCGCGCGAGCGTTTTGCGCAGAGATCGCCGCCAACTCAGCCGTCGGACGATCCTTCTTCCCTGAGCCCCTCTCTTCCTCCAACTTCCCCACCGAGCAGTCCCCTCTTCTCTCGTTTTCTCTCCTTCGCGTGACTTCTGCAACCCTTGCCGGCCGGAGATCGTCGACTTCTCTACGCGTGCGGACGGCGGACGGCGGACAGACGAGAGTAGCGAAGGAGGTTCGCGATTTGGGGGACTTGGGTCGACGGTGAGCAACCCATTTGGGGGTTTCTCTGCCAATCGTCGCCGATGCTAGAGTCGTCGGTGGTGCGGGTGAACAGGGCTGCCGGATTCGGAGATTTACTGCCGGTTTTGGGGTTGGGCTGCCGGAGGAGATTACAACAGCAAGGTAAGGCTCTGTTCATTCCTCGTTTTCCCTCGATCTCAGAGGGGATTCACTTGTGGACGAAGGCCTGCGGTAGTCTTTCCGTAACGAAGCTTGACCTAGCGATTTGGGCAGAAGTTGGGAGCGCGGGTGGTCGCCGGTGAGCAGAGCCGCCAGATTTGGGTTCTGGTCTGATCGAAGGGGAGACTACAGTGGTGGTCGTTCCTTCATTAGGTTGGATTTGGGGCAAGAGGTGGGTCGGCAAACAAGGGAGTTGCTGCCGACGGGATTCCACACCAGGTAAGCAAGATCAATTCTGGTTCTCTGTGAATTCCATATTGGTAGAAACTGCTTGAGGTGTTATCTACTGGATGTTGTCGCTGTAGGATTAGTTTGGTTGCCGAAGCTAGGGCAACGGTGGTTTTTTTGGCCGGCGAACAGGGCTGGTGGAGGGAAAAACAGTGCTGCTGGATTCAAGTGCAGGTATAGCTGTTGATCATTCTTTTTATTTATTTATTTGTCGTTGCGTAAATTGTTGCCTGCCTAGAGTATTAAACAGTGGGAAGGCAGTGTCTGGTTGTAAGGAATGTAAATTAATTTTGGGAGGGTTGTCGGTCGATGGATTAAGCCGGCTGTGTTTAAATCCCTAATTGAAATGGCTGTAAATGATTATAAGTTGGCATACTTGTTAACCAGGAATGATAGATGTTAATTATAGACCTTCGAAGATGTAATGATGTGGGTTTACTAAACAAAACCCTTCTCTCCCCAATACCATCAGTGCCTGAAGTTCCCGATCACTCGGCCTTCAAAGCAGATCAGCATGTGTGTGATACAGCCATAAGACTATGGAAGAAGACATACGCAGCACCACCCAGCTAGCAATACGTTCGTATGGTTGTTGTATGCTCTCCTTGAATGATAATTGATGTTATTTGCGGACGTGGATACGAGATTGGTCCGCGGACGTGAGGACTCTATTACCACGTGCATTGTGCAAAGTAGGTAATTTCCCTCTTGGTCGGGTAGATGAAATGATTTTCAGATTTAGGCATAGATATGAACCTTAGGTGTTCATATTACCTTGATCATGCTCTGTTTATCGTTTGCTTGAACTTACCGTTGATATATATGTGTGCTCGATTATTGATAACGCATATTCCCTAGCATGATCTAAAACTTCATCGATGTGATGTAAGTAGGTCGACGGTTTAGGAGGGTGTAGATGTTCGAGTACGGAGGATGACATAAATTGTAAATTTGGCAAAAAGATCCTCTGTGGATAATTATGACCCTAGATGTAGGACTTATTCCATACTTGTATGTTGCACATTTATTCACCAACCACAGGTTGTGTGAATGGTCATGTGAGTCGTGGACAGTGTGTCGCTACGGACCGATGGTCCTATCTTGTCATGATCAGATGAGTGACTCTCTACAGGGTAGAGAGTGTACTGATCAATTGGGTGTGACTCTTTGTTGAACAGAGAGTCTAGGGTAGATGTTCTGTATGTGAGCGACCCTCATATCATTGCATGCATCGGCGACATCGTCCCCTTGGGGTTGAGAGAGAGTCGCCACCATCCCGCCTCCCGATTACTTTCAGAGGAGTAACTGGTGTGAGGGCATAGCATTTGTTGTGCCGCACTCTACCATTATTGACGATGGTTGTTGGAGTTGCGTGCAGTTGTCCTGGGTGCGTGGTACTCGACCACTCATTAGTAGTGTTAGTCGGAGTGACCAGCAGCAGGGACCCCCGTTGCGTAGCGAGCTACTTATGCTCATATGCTACTGGATCATACTACCCAACTCGGTCACTCGAGAGTGGTGGCGGCTGGAGTCGGGATAGTTGTCATGTCGTGCCACCTAGGCCACACTGGGGTCGTGGTAGCGAGTAGGGGTGCGCAGGCATGACCATGCATGTCGCATTGCCGTATCATACGGTGGTTTGCATATGATTATATATATATACATACCTGCTTGTATATATATATATGGATGATGGTGATTAGTATACATACAGATCTGATCTATATGGATACTCACTTTGATGATGCATTTGTATGTACTATGCCTGTTGCATTTGTTTGTACATATTCATACATGCTATTGCATATTCCTGTATGGTAGTAGGTTGATATTTGTATACCTATCGGACATTCACAGTGATACCCTTGACTCAGGTTAGGATACTGTGTTAGTACTGTACTGTTATACCCTATGATGTGATTATATGCCCAGGTTGGATCAGGATAGAGTAGTATTGCAGTATGTCGACATCGTTGATGTTCGATTTTATTTAGTATATACATGCATATCTTTGTTATGTCGATGTATACATGTTGTATGCAGTAGATTAAATCTGTTGAATGACATGTAATATTGATACACATATTTACATGTTTTGTGAAGCATCAGTAAAGTGAATTCGTGACCCCTATTGGTCAACGATGCCGCTTCATTCAATTCCGTGACTTATTGGTCACCCACTGCCGCCTGCCGCTACACTCCGGTCTTCCCACCCCTCCCACCTGGAAGTGGGTTTTGCCTTCTCGAGTTGAACTCTAGACCTCGGGGCTAAGTACTAAAGTTTATGAATCACGGTAACCAAGTGATCCCAAGATCACTTGGTTGCGAGATTCATAAAACTTAACTGAGGAGAATCTGGAAAACAAAACTCTTCGGTGGGAGATAACGACGCGACGGCCGACGATAAGACGATGTCGCCAGTCGACGATAAGCGGCGTTGACAATCGCTCGCAACGATCGTTACAATAAAAAAGGCGCCATTTTAATGTAACGACCGGGTCCCTATTGGCGGAATTCGGTGACCCCTATTGGTCAACGACCGTCGCCCCTGTTGGCCCGTCGTTACTCACCTGGTCTTCCCACCCCTGGAAGTGGGTTTTTGCCTTCTCCAGGATTCGAACTCTAGACCTCCAGGCTAAGTACTAAAGTTTATGAATCCTGGTAACCAAGTGATCCCAATAAATTGTCACGCCCCGAAGGAGACCCCGCCCGACAAAAATCCGACAGCATCTCCCCTGTACGGGTGACAATCCCAATTTACATACAAGGCCTACACGGCCACTATACATCGACAACGGCCAGGAATCCAAACAACACACGCAGAGTATAATTAGGCCTCAGGCCTTCAATCCAAGTAATAAATAAACAATCTATCACATCTAAACCTACCCCTTCTGCCATCTGGGCAGGGATACTCAACTGAAATCCATGCAGAACAAAACTCCAAATAAAGTCCCTAAGGACACCAAAAATCCACGAATACATAAATCCAATTCCAGTCCTAAATATATCTTCTAAACAAGATATCCAAAACCAAAAACAAATAACCAAATACACTTCCACGACGAGGGGGTTTGGCAGCTGGACTCTCCTGACAGCTTCATCCTGAAATAAATATAAATCAACGGGGTGAGTTCAAAGAACTCTGCGGGTATAGTAGATATGCAAAATAAGGTATAGCTAACAATAAAAATATCATGCGATCTGATCTCACATAAATAGGGTATGTAAGCAAGAAATACAAATGGATGTGTACTTACAGATCTCCTACGATATAGGAGCATGTGCACGACTAGAAGTAATAGAGTCGACCATATATAAACATGTATCACTGTATGCATGACAATCATATGCACATCAAGGCATCAATACAATAATCACGGCAAACACAATACAAAATGCAATGTCTGCAAATGCATGCGTGCCAATGACATGGTCACCCACAGCGCGATCGGCCGCCTCCTGCACAATGGTGAAGGCCGAGTGGGTAGGGCTATGACAAGCTGTGCACTCTGCCATCACTTTGCTCTGGTGGCCAGAGTGGACGGGATCTTTGTCGGAGTACACCTATCCTCTGCCCCAAACAGTGGGAGCTAAGCTCTCATCTCCGGTGTCATGGGCAGGAGGAGGGATCCCGCCACTTCCACCCTGCTGCCTCGCCGCTACCCATGGCGGGCGGACAGTGAACTGTGCTGCACACACCCTCCTGATGTACCACTAACCCATGAGTGGCAGTGTGTGCAGGCCATGTAACTAGCTGCGGGCTCAACAATAATGGAACCCCGTCCAGCTAGCATGCAATCATGCGAAAATGGTGCATGATACTAAAGCATGTAAATCCTACTCAAAATACATATCCGAATGATATGTACAACCAATAGGTACATATCCCTAATCCACATACTATGATCCAAATCAAACAGGGAAATATAATCATATTCTATCACATGCATGTATCTAGTAGGCACCAAAAGTATACCAGGCATATAAACATGAAAAAGTTATTGTAAGCTATCCTACTAGCATATCAATTTGACTTAATCTAAAAGTTAAGTCAAAGTACCCGCCTGAATATATATATCCGCAAGAATGAACCAAATCATCACGACTGGGGACCTGCCTCGTGATCGAAACCTGCATAAAGCATGACCATAGTCAAGCACAAAATACAATTTACCGACAAATTGAATAATTAATCGATTTCCTTCATAACCCAATTAACCCAAACTATTTCCAATTTTCCTTGTCCACAAATATCCATACAATTAATTTAGCACAATTAATTCCAAATCAATTAACCTAATTCATCACCCACAAAAATATCCTCAAGATCAAAATCCCATATCCTTCGAATATCGTGCCGTCAATAGAATAACAGAAAATCAGCCCAAATCGACCAATCAAGCTCACGCCTAGAAATTCCACGATAACCAATCCTTTCCCAAATTAGATTCCCAACTCAATTTCTGACTCAAAGACTGTTCACGTCGACACATCAAATCAAACCCTCGACCTCTCACGGTCGACATTTCCTTGCGCCTAATCACTTTGCCCTAACCTCACTCCACAGATTCTCTTGATTCCTTCCCTCACAACATCGGTCGACAATCCACAAAAGAAACCTTACCTACTCGCGACCACCGGCGAGAAGAGGCGAGGCGGCGACACGCCGTCTGCATCGCTATCTGGTTGGAGTAAAGATCGGGTCGGGCCTTAAAGCCGGCGGCGACAGTCGGGCGTGGCGATCATTGCAGTGTGGCGGCGTCGGCGGTGGCGGCGACGGAAGGAAGCCGCGGCGATTCTTCTTGGCTCTGGCGTGGCGATGACCTAAGCCGTCGCGTGGGGCTCGGCGAAGAGCGAAGGCTCGGCAGCGTGGCGGCGCCGCCGGCGGAGGCGGCGTCTTGTGCGGCGGCGTTCGGTGGCTCTGGCGCGGTGGAGAAGAAAGAGGGGAAAATAGAAAAAGAAAATAGAGATTAGGTTTTCCATCGCGTATTTATCCCCTTTAAATAGACCCCTCTAAAGCCCGTTTACTTTATCCCCGTAAAAATCTCGTACGAAGTCCGTTTAATTCCATAAAAATTCCAGAAAAATTCCTAAAATTCCCTAAGAATCTCGAAAAATTTCCAGAATTATTTCCTTAATTATTGGGCCTTTTAATTTAATATTTTAAATTTTTCAGTATTTAACATGTTTTCTCTGATTACCTGCTGAGTTTTACTCACCACCTCCGACCCTGGGTTTTTCTGTCGCCCAGGTAACAGGTAGACGACTTCGTGACGACTTGGAGCTGCGCCGACCGATCCATCCCATCTCTGTTTTTCGAGTCTCCCGAGGAGTTCGTCTTTGGTTATATATTGGACTTGTTTATTGTGTTTGGATTTTGGTCCTATGTCATGGACCTTAGTTTATATTTGGACTTCGTTTTTATGTTGTGGATGTTATTTTGGTGTTGATGTTTTTGTACGATTTTAGTGCTGTGGTCTTGTCAGGTGGAGTACACAGTATTTTATTATATGATGTGGGTATCGCACTTTATTTCATTGCTATTATTTGTTATATATAAACTGTTGTTGTTGTGGGCCTACGGGCCTTGTATTAACCCGAAATGTTGCCACGTATAGGGGAGATGCCGTCCGTTTGACTTTCGGCTCGGCATGCTCTCGGGGCGTGACAACTTTATTGGTATCAGAGCCGAAGGTTCTGCGATGCCATATTGTGATTTTGTTTTTGATTCTTGGATTCTCGGGAGTCGGTATATTTTTCGGTTTTGGTTTTTGTGAGATGGGATTGACAGCGGCATAAGCTCCGAGCAACACGAAGTAAGTATTCCTGATAATTTATACTTTAGTCAGATGCTTACCTAGACTTGTTCAACAGGTGAATACTGTCAGAGTCATGCCACCTGTTCAGACTCGTGGTCGAGGCCGTCCATCCAGGCGAGCAGCCAGAGGGAGGGGACGAGATACTGTTGAGACTGAGCCTGCTACTCAAGCACCACCTCAGCAAAACCCTATTGGTGATTCGGAGCCTCAGAATCCGGATACACCACTGACTACGCCAGAGCCCACAGAGTCCAGTAGGCTCAATGATAAGTCATGGATACTCGTGTTAGCACGATCAGCCAAGGAGAAGTTCACCTTGTTCGAGAAGTCCGACCCATGGATTGCCCGATCTTGGTGGAAAATATGGAAGACACCTTGAGTATATGACTGCATGATTGGAGAAGGTGGGCCTTCTTGCATATCATCTCGGAGATCGGTGTCACTTGGTGGAAATTGCGAAGACTCTATCCGGGAGCGCGCGATTACTTGGGTCGACTTTGAGGCGGCTACGGAGGCGATACTTTCCTTGGCGTTTTCTGACCGTCGTCGGGAATTTCTAAGTCAAGCAAGGTGATCGATCTGTCATGGAGTACACGCAGAGTTTACGGACTATCGAGTTCTGCTCTCACCTAGTAGTAGCTCGGGATGCGGATCGTATGTACCCAGTTCACCCAGTGGCCTTGCTATCTATATACGAGTGAATGTCAGGATCTACCATTACCTCATACAGGAGGCACTGGACGCGCCCTCTTCATCGAGATGACTTCCCAACAAATTCCCAAGGAGACGGATATCGAGAAGCAGATGACCAAGGGCAAGCAGCAGAACCAGGGTTCAGCTCAGGGGACTCATAAGAAAGTAACTACGCGAAGTGCTGCGGAAGGGTCAGCTAGATCACGAGAAAAGCGTCCGGCATCGAGTTTTCGGAGGATCTCGAGTAGCCGTAAGGGCGAGGCGAGGAATGGATGTTATAAATGTGGATCCGAAAGCCACGAGTATCAGTGTCCGTTGGATCACCGGTTTGCTATTATTGCAAGCGGCCGGTCATACTAGCCGTGATTATGCACAAGGCACGGTTGGAGTTTCGATAGCTCCAACAAAGGGAAGCGATCTACCAGAATGGCGGCGAGGCGGCCAGCGGACTCGGACTTATAGGCGAGCGGCCGATACCTCCACGGCTCGGTTGTACCAGATGCGAGGGTGCCCATACTGATGATGCCGAGCGATCCAAGACCACTGCATCTCCGGTGATCTACTACCCGAGTATCGCACCTCGGCCCATTTGTACGGCCAATTCTCGAGGATACGATGCACGCACTACTCGGCCTCGGTACCACGCAGCCGGATCCGGTAGGAGTGGAGGCACACTACTGCCGTCGAGGATGCACGATGAATATTGAGATCGGCGAGTTTTTGCCATCACTAGAGAGGAGGCCGCAGTGGTGATGGATCGATCATCGCGGTATGGTTTGATTTATGCTATATATCGATCGTTGATAGATACCTAGTTCCCATTCATTTGTATCTAGAGTATTTCTGAGTAGGGTTGGAAGAATCCCCAGGGTTCGTTCTTGTGGGTTAGCAGTATCCTTGCCATCTGGAGAGGTGCTAACTAGCCACCAAGAAATCAAGGGTTGCCCATTAGACTTTGACGGGCATATCCTTACAGTGGATCTTCAGGTGTTGGAAATGATAGAGTTCGATATTATTCTCGGTATGGGTGGTTGGCGCTTATCACGCTCTGATGGATTGTAGAGCGCGAGTGGTGACATTCCGACCACCAGATCAACCAGCTTGGGAATTTATTGGTACCAGAGATGATGGATTATCCATTATATCAGCTTTACAGGCTCAGAAGCTATTGGCCCAGGGTTGTCAGGGTTATTTGCTATCTCTGGTCAAGGTTGAGAACGAAGGACTACCACCTCTCTCTGATGTGCGAGTAGTCCGAGAGTATCCAGATATATTTCCTGATAAACTTCTAGGCTTGCCACCTCCTAGGCAAGTTGAATTTGCGATAGAGGTGATTCGGGAACCGCGCGCTATATCGAAACCTCCTTATCGGATGGCGCCAAAGGAGCTGAATGAACTTAAAGTTCAACTGCAGGAGTTGCTAGATAATGGATTCATCCGACCTAGTGTTTCACCATGGGGAGCACCGGTACTCTTTGTCAAGAAGAAGGATGGATCGTTGCGGTTATGTATTGACTATCGGCAACTGAGCGATCCGATTAAAACGGATATCCGCGAGGATAGAAGATTTGTTCGATCAGCTTTAGGATACATGTGTGTATTCTAAAATTGATCTGCGCTCAGGATATCATCAGCTTCGAATAAGAGATGAGGATGTTCAGAAAACAGCGCGTTTCGCACGTTATGGACATTTACGAGTTTCTAGTGATCTTGTTTGGTCTCACGAATGCCCAGTGCATTTATGGACTTAATGAACCGGTATTCTGAGGTATATAGATCAGTTCGTAATAGTATTCATCGGCGATATATTGATTTATTCTCGATCCGAGGAAGAGCATGAACAACATCTGCGGATAGTATTGGAAATTTTGCGGCGAGGCATTGTATGCCAAGTTTAGCAAATGTGCATTACAGTTATCCTCGTGGGTTTTCTTGGACATGTGGTGTCCAACAGCGGTATTTCTGTAGATCCCGAAGATTGAGGCGATTACAGGTTAGGGAGCACCCAAAATCGGTCAGAGGTCCGTAGTTTCCTTGAGTGCAGCCGGGTATTATCGGAGATTCGTGGAGGATTCTCGAGTATCGCCATGCCACTCACTCGCTGACTCATAAAGGTCAAGTTCACTGGTCGAGGCTGCGAGACTAGCTTCCGGGAGCTTAAGCGGCGACTAGTTCGCACCTATCTTAGTGATTCCTTACGGCGTTGATGGGATGGTTCTCTATACGGATGCTTCTATCCAAGGTTGGGAGCGATTACGATGCGATCCAACCGTGTGGTATCTTATGCCTCCCGTCAACTAAAAGATCACGAGAGAAATTACCCAGTGCACGATCTGGAGTTAGCCGCCATTATTTTCGCATTGAAGATATGGAGGCACTACTTGTATGGGATTACCTTTGAGATCTACACAGACCATAAAAGTCTGAAGTATCTGTTCACACAGAAAGAGCTGAATCTGAGACAGAGACGATGGATGGAGTATCTGAAGGATTATGGCGCACCATCGGTATCATCCGGGAAAAGCTAATGTGGTAGCGGATGCGCTGAGCAGGAAGTCTCGTGGAGTTACGGCGATCATCCGCGGCGATTCGATTGTCAGTTCGACAGTTCTCCGAGTTGGGATTGTCGGAACACGGTCAAACATCCCGGGGGATATTAGTATCTATGGTTGCCCAGTCCGCCATTGGTGAGAGGATCAAGGAAGCACAAGTTAGTGATCAGCATCTGCAGTTCTTGAGCAGCACGATAGACTCAGAACGTCAGAAGGATTTCTCGAGTGACGAGAATGGTGTACTTCGTTTCCGAGGACGACTATGTGTTCCGGACACACACCCAGTTAAAGAAGAATTGCTACATGAAGCCCATCAGTCGAGATTTGCTATACATCCTGGTGGTACTCGGATGTATCGAGATTTGAAGCGCTTCTACTGGTGGAACGGTATGAAACGGGATATTGCAGATTTTGTGGCACGATGTCTGGTATGCCCGGCAAGTGAAGGCGAACATCGAAACACCGCGGGGTTACTTCGAAATCTCGATCCCGGAATGGAAGTAGGAGCATATCACGATGGACTTAGTTCGGGATTACCCAGAACCCGTAAAGGACATACTGCGATTTGGGTGATCGTGGATCGATTAACCAAATCAGCTCACTTCCTTCCGATTCGTGAGACGGACTCATTGGATCGTCTAGCGGAATTGTACTGCCGAGAGATCATCAGATTACATGGAGTACCATTGAGTATTATATCTGATAGAGATCCGCGATTTACTTCGCGATTCTGGCAGAGTTTGCAGCAGGCCATGGGCACAGAGCTTCGACTCAGTACAACCTTTCATCCGCAGACAGACGGACAGTCCGAACGTACCATTCAGACTCTGGAGGATTTATTGAGGTCTTGCGTCATGGATTTGATGGCGGTTGGGAGGATCACATTCCTTTAGTGGAGTTGCCTACAATACTACCACTCTTCTATCCGGATGGCTCCATTCGAGGCATTATACGGCGAACCTGCAGATCTCTCTGTATTATGGGAGGAAGTTGGGAACGGCAGATATTGGGGCCTCGAGTATCCGGCGGGATGCGAGTTGGTACGAGTCATCGAGCAGCGATTATCGAGGCCTGCAGGATAGACAGAAGAGCTATGCGGACCGGAGGCGAAGGCCTCTGGAATTTTCAGTCGGAGACCATGTATTCCTACGAATGTCACCCACCAAAGGAGTCAAGAGATTTGGGCTAAAAGGAAAATTAGCTCCACGTTACATTGGTCCATTTGAGATATTAGAGCGGATAGGAGGTGTAGTGTCACGCCCCCGCGAGTATGCCGTGCCGAAAATCAAACGGACGGCATCTCCCCTGTACGTGGCAACATCTCAGGTTAATACAAGGCCCGTAGGACCACAACAACAACACAATAAACAGATATAAGTATATCAAACACACAGCGGAAACATAAACACATACCCACAACAAAATATACCAAAACATACGGGTGTACACCCCCTGACAAGACCACAGTATTAAAACCGTACATAAAACGTCGAATCAAAGTAAAGTCCACAACATAAAGACAAGTCCATACATAGAACAAAATCCATAACACAAATACAAATCATAAATCCTCGGGAGACTCAAAATGTGGAGATGGGATGGATCGCCGGCGCAGCTCCAAGTCGTCACGAAGATCTCTACCTGTTACCTGGGCGACAGAAAAACCCAGGGTCCGTGGGAGTGAGTAAAACTCAGCAGGTGATAGATAAACATGTATATTAATATCACATGTATTTCGACAGTAAAATCTACAGGTATCACTAGCATGATAATATATCCATGTATATACCATCTAACCAAAAGTCAATATGAACTGCAGACATACAGGCGTGCACGCTACATTTATCCAACCTGAGCACATATACACAACATATGGTATAAAGAATAGAACTAACTCATACTACATCCTGCTATGGGTCAAGGGTAACACAGTGAATAACTAACCAATATAAAAGTGATGGCCTACTACCATACAGAAGAATGTGATAACATGTATGAATATGTGCAAACAAATGCAACAAACATAGTACATACAAATGCAGCATCACAATAAGCATATCTATATATAGACTACAGCTATATACGTATGTTAATCACAATCATCCATATATATATATATATACATGCATATATGTATATATATGGTAATATGCAAAAAGGCCATAAGTCGGCAATGCAGCATGCATGGTCATGTCGGCTCACCCTAAAGCTACCACGACCCCAGTGTGGCCTCGGTGGCTCGAGCATGACCACTGTCCCAACTCAACACCAACCACTACTCTCGAGTGGCCGAGTGGGCAGTATGATCGAGTAGCATATAAGCGTAAAGAGCAGCTACGATGGGGGTCCTGCACATTGGCCAATCCGACAGTCACTACCCATGAGTGGTCGAGTGCCACACACGCAGGACTACGGCACGCAAATCCAACTATCACCGTCTGTAGTGATAGAGTGCGGCACTACAATGCTCTGCCCTCACACCGGTTACTCCTCCTATGAGTAGCAGTGGAAGCGAGATATTAGCGACACTCTCGACCACAAGGGAGACATCGTCGCCGGCGTGCATGCAAATGACATGAATGTAAGGTCTCACAAATAGACATCCACCATAGACTCTCTACTCTGAGGTCATGCTAACGGATCAAGCACTCTCTATCACAGAAGTCGTACTCAACTCGATCGTATCATACTAGGACACCATAAAATACCATTCACCCGACCATTTGCATAATGCATGGTGGTAGAAAATATGCAATCTAAGGGGGGTACTAGAATTAACTCTAGGTTCAAGACATCATCTACCTACGGATGACCTTTTTGCCAAATTTACAATCAGGTTGTCATCCGTACCTTACTACTTGTATTTAACTTAAACAAATTCTAAGTTATTTACATCATCTATGTGTATAACTCCTAATCATGGTAACATAACATGATAGCAGCAAGGAGTTAAAAGCCAACGAATAAAGTATCAAGCATAAGATGAATAGAACAAGATCAAGGTAACATGATCATTTAAGATGATCATGCATCTAAATCTGTATGCATTACTACCTGACCGGGGTAGGAATCACCCACCTGATAAGAAGCTCGTGACAATATAAATCCTCACGGCCGCGGTCCTGCCTCGTATCCACGTCCTGCACAAACCATGATATGCATTAAGTTCAAGCACATGACAATAGATGTATATAATTTACTATTCTATCGTTTCCATATTCGCGTCCCTTTATCGAATACGAATTAGGAGCTCAAAGAGTTAAGCTTGACTATTTAATTTAACTCACCGTTTCAATTAGCAAAATGCTAACACACCCATCCAACTCTATAACCCATTCCCAATCACAGTCCTTACCTTTCATCACTCACGGCAGGAGACCACATTAGCATAGCCGGGTAACTAATCCGACTAGACTGAACAGAAAATAGGGAAAATAATTCATGCTTACCGACAATTCTTTTGGAATCTCCACCGGCAGCTCAAACCCCCAAAATCGGCAGCCAACCCCTTCCCAAATTCCTCAATTTGCCGAATGAAATCTCTGCCGTAAATCGAAATTGTATCAGCCAAGAAAATAACCCATGGGAAGCTAGAAATCAGCTTACCGCTAGTAGAAGCTTCACCGCCACAATCCTTCAAAATCCCCAATCGGAAACCCACTCTTCTTTGTAACTTCCACGTGACCCCAAACACCAACACCGGCAGCAATTCTCGAAAATCCGGCAGCCCTGTTCACCCGCACCACCGTCGCTCCCGGTTTTCTGCCCAAATCGCTAGGTCAAGGTCAGGGAAAGGAAACCACCGCATGAGTTGATCCACAAACGGATCCCCTTTGAGATCGAGGGAAACTAGGGAACGGACAACCCTTACCTCGCTCCAAACGGCAGTGGACTGCTCGGTTTGCTGGAAACTTCAAGAACACCGCCTAAATCGGCGCTTCCGGCCGTCCCGGGAAGGCTGTCGAGGTCGCCGGCTACTTCTTGCGGAGGAGGAGTCGTGAGGCGAGAAGACCGGTGAGGAGAGGGCATCCGGCAGCCGGTGTTCCGTGGAGGCGAGATCGCTCGGAGAAGAAATCGTCGCGCGTGCGAAGGCAAGGAAACCGAAGTCGCGGCGGTGATTGAAGGAACGCTCGATTTAAGTCGCGGGGTGAAACCGTAACCGAACGAAAAATATGGCTTGGGGTTAATGGGGGATAATAGGTAGGGTTTCTTTTGTTTAACGGGTTGGATTTCAGACCCGTTAAGCCCATTACCAAAAAGGGTCATTAGAAATTTCCGTTCGAGTCCAGGAAAATTCCTAAAAATTTCTGGAAAAATTTCTATAGGATATTTTCCTAATTGCCCAACATTTATTTTATTTTATTTATTTATTTTTTTTTTTTTTCTGGTATTTTACATTCTCCCCCACTTATTAAAATTTGGTCCCCAAATTTCGTACTTCAAGGCAACAATTAATTCAAGCATATTCTAAAATAACCACATACCTCAGGTAAATAGATGAGGGTATCGAGCTCGGATCGTATCTTCCAGCTCCCATGTAGCCTCCTCATCTGTATGATGCTGCCATCCCACCTTTACAAGTCGGATGGTTTTGTTTCGCAGCTGTCGCTCCTTGCGACCAAGAATCCGCACCGGAGTCTCCTCATAAGTCGCACTCTCCTGGAGTGGTATCGGAACTTCTTTCAGAACATGGTTAGATCGCGGCACGTATTTCCTCAGCATAGATACATGGAATACGTTGTGAACACCCGCAAGTGTCGGAGGTAAAGCTAACCGATAAGCTACACCTCCAATCCGCTCTAATATCTCGAATGGACCAATGTAGCGTGGAGCTAATTTTCCTTTTAGCCCAAATCTCTTGACTCCTTTGGTGGGTGACACTCGTAGGAACACATGGTCCGATCGAAAATTCCAGAGGCCTTCGCCTCGGTCGCAGCATAACTCTTCTGCGTCGGTCAGGCTCTCGATAACCGTCGATCACTGCATACCAACTCTGATCATGCCAATACTCGAGGCCCCAATATATCTGCCGTTCCCAACTTCCTCCCATAACACAGAGATCTCAAATGGAGCCATCTGGATAGAAGAGTGGTAGCTGTTGTTGTAGGCAAATTCCACTAAAGGAATGTGATCCTCCCAACTGCCACCGAAATCCATGACGCAAGATCTCAATAGATCCTCCAAAGTCTGAATGGTACGTTCGGACTGTCCGTCTGTCTGCGGATGAAAGGTCAGATCTTGAGTCGAAGCTCGTGCGGCCCATGGCCTCGCCGCAGAGCGCGGATCTCTATCAGATATGATACTCAATGGTACACCATGCAATCTGATGATCTCTCGGCAGTACAATTCCGCTAGACGATCCAATGAATCTGTCTCACGTATCGGAAGGAAGTGAGCTGATTTGGTTAATCGATCCACGATCACCCAAATCGCAGTATGTCCTTTACGGGTTCTGGGTAATCCCGTAACGAAGTCCATCGTGATATGCTCCCACTTCCATTCCGGGATCGGGATTTCCTGAAGTAACCCCGCAGGTTTCTGATGTTCGGCCTTTACTTGCTGGCATACTAGGCATCGTGCAACAAAGTCCGCAATATCTCGTTTCATACCGTTCCACCAGTATAAGCGCTTCAGATCTCGGTACATCCGAGTACCACCAGGATGTATAGCAAATCTTGACTGATGTGCTTCCTGTAGCAGTTCTTCCTTAACTGGGTGTGTGTCCGGAACACATAGTCGTCCTCGGAAACGAAGTACACCCTTCTCGTCGCTCGAGAAATCCGTCTGACGTTCTGAGTCTATCGTGCTGCTCAAGAACTGCAGATGCTGATCACTGACTTGTGCTTCCTTGATCCTCTCGGCAATGGCGGACTGGGCAACCATAGAAACTAATATCCCCCGTGATGTTTGACCGTGTTCCGACAATCCCAACTCGGAGAACTGTCGAACGGATCGATCGCTTCGTCGGATGGCGAACTCCTCGAGACTTCTGCTCGAGCATCTGCTACCACATTAGCTTTTCTGGATGATCTTTGGATGGTGCAGTCATAATCCTTCAGATACTCCATCCACCGTCTCTGTCTCAGATTCAGCTCTTTCTGTGTGAACAGGTACTTCAGACTTTTATGGTCTGTGTAGATCTCAAAGGTAATCCCATACAAGTAGTGCCTCCATATCTTCAATGCGAAAATAATGGCGGCTAACTCTAGATCGTGCACTGGGTAATTTCTCTCGTGATCTTTTAGTTGACGGGAGGCATAAGACACCACACGGTTGGACTGCATCAGAACTGCTCCCAACCCTTGGATAGAAGCATCTGTATAGAGAACCATCCCATCAACAGCAAAAGGAATCACTAAGATAGGTGCAGAAACTAGCCGTCGCTTAAGCTCCTGGAAGCTAGTTTCACAGGCCTCTGACCGGTAATTTGACCCCTTTCCAGTCGACGAGTGAGTGGCATGGCGATAATCGAGAATCCTCCACGATCTCCGATAATACCCGGCCGGACCAAGGAAACTACGGACTTCCTGAGCGATTTTGGTTGCTCCCAACCGTAATAGCCTCAATCTTCTGGGGATCTACAGAAATACCTCTGTTGGACACCACATGTCCAAGAAAACCCACTGAGGATAACCAGAACGCACATTTGCTAAACTTGGCATACAACTGCTCCTGTCGCAAAATTTCCAATACTATCCGCAGATGTTGTTCATGCTCTTCCTTGGATCGAGAATAAATCAATATATCGTCGATGAACACTATTACGAACTGATCTATATACCTCAGGAATACCCGGTTCATTAAGTCCATAAATGCAGCTGGGGCATTCGTGAGACCAAACGGCATCACTAGAAACTCGTAATGTTCATAACGGGTGCGGAAAGCTGTTTTCTGAACATCCTCATCTCTTATCCGAAGCTGATGATATCCTGAGCGCAGATCAATTTTAGAATACACACATGTATCCTTAAGCTGATCAAACAAATCTTCTATCCTCGGCAGTGGATATTTGTTCTTAACTGTGACTGCATTCAGTTGTCGATAGTCAATACATAACCGCAAGGATCCATCTTTCTTCTTGACAAAGAGTACCAGTGCTCCCCATGGTGAAACACTAGGTCGGATGTGTCCCTATGGATTTGATTAACGACCACCTGACGGGTCGGGTACTTAACCTCTTGCAAAGTAAAATACTTAATTCTTTCCTTTTTATTGTCATAATATAAAGAATGCTCTTGATCCCCAACACAAAAAGGGAAGCATCTTGATTTTATCTTGTCATAAAGAGAGCTCTTGATCCCTACTTGAAAGGGAAGCATCTCCATCTTATCATATCATAAGGAGAGCTCTTGATCCCTACTTGAAAGGGAAGCATCTCCATCTTATCTTGTCATAAGGAGAGCTCTTGATCCCTACTTGAAAGGGAAGCATCTCCATCTTATCTTATCATAAGGACACATGCATTCATAACGTAAGAGTACCCTAAAGGGGTCCTAAAGCATAAACGTGTTCATCACATAAGCATGTTTCATTGCATCGTAAACATGAAGCATATTTCCTAAGCATATTCATGACATATTAAATCACAAAACATGTTCTTCACCTAGGCAAATCACAATATTCATGGCACATTACATCATAAACATGTAGCACATTTCCTAGGCATATTCATGGCATATTGAATCATAAAACATGTTCATCACATGGCCTAATTTCATGGCATACTAATTCATAAACTTGAAGCATATTCCCTAAACATATACATGGCATATTAATTCACACAACATGTTCATCACCTAAGCATGTTTCATGGCACATTACATCATAACATGAAGCTTATTTCCTAGGCCTATTCAAGGCATATTAAATCATCAAACATGTTCATCACATAGCCTAATTTCATGTTGCATTGAATCATAACATATTCATCACACAAGCATAGTTCATGTCATATTAAAAAAACATACCCATAGCACAACTACATATAGTGGTGTTTTCATGAAACCCTAACCCTAAAATCATTGGTTGGCCGAATCTTGTAAGGGGCTCAAGCTTAGGTTTTGTCCCCTAAAATTCATTCATAAAGCATTATAACCTAGCATAGCCTCATTAGGGATATTTTCATGCAACCCTAACCCTAGTTACCTAGGGTGGCCGAAACCTATAAGGGCTCAACTAGGGTTCTTGTCACCTAATATTCATTCATGAGCACTACACCCTAGCATAGCATCATTAGGGATATTTTCATGCAACCCTAACCCTAGTTACCTAGGGTGGCAAACCTATAAGGGCTCAACTAGGGTTCTTGTCACCTAACCTTCATTCATGAGCATTATAACCTAGCATAGCATCATTAGGGATATTTTCATGCAACCCTAACCCTAGTTACCTAGGGTGGCCGAAACCTATAAGGGCTCAACTAGGGTTCTTGTCACCTAACCTTCATTCATGAGCATTATAACCTAGCATAGCATCATTAGGGATATTTTCATGCAACCCTAACCCTAGTTACCTAGGGTGGCCGAAACCTATAAGGGCATCATCTTGGATGGTGGTTACTTAAAGGTCTTACTTGAAACATACCATCTAAGAACATAACTTTAGAATCAAGTTCATGCAACCCTAACCCTAAAATCTTGGGGTTGGCCGAACCATATAGGGTCATCCCCTTTGGACTTTGGACTCCTAAAGGTATCTACTTGAAACATACCACCCATACAAACCTCCCTTAGTAGCATTTTCATGAATCCTAGCCCACCAACTTAGTTGGCCGAAACTTATAAGGCTACAATTTCATATTTCTTTCAAGCAACCTAACCTATCAAACTAATACACTGCAGGTGAGTTGATAACTTACTTCCTTAGCTTTGCTTGTGGAGATGACCTAATGGAAGTCACCTAGCTCTCTCCTAGCTTGCAAGGGCTCTCAAAGGAAGAAGAAGAAGGGCTTAGGTTTGGTGAGAATGAAGAGAAGAGGAAGAAGGAAAGAAGAAGTGGCCAAGTGGAACTTCTCTCTTCTTTATAAAGGGGAGGAAGAGAAGTTTCTCTTCTCTTTGTCAAGCCTCTTCATTTACCCTCCTCCCATTTATCTATAGGTTCCCCTTTTCCTCTAATGATATGATTCTATTGGGCTCATGGTTAGTGGGTGCATCTATAAGGCTTGGCTATCTCTAGAGGTGGGGGGTTCAATTCCTAGGCTTTGCATCTCTTTGGCTTATTTTCTTTTATTTCTCCAAAAGGCCTACATAAAGCCTATCATCATAAAGCCAAAAATTCTCGTAAAATTGCTAGAATTTCACGGGCGTTACAATCCCTCATACCTTGTAAAAGTTTCGTCCTCGAAACTTAAAACAATTCCGGGTACTTCTGCCTCATGTCCTCCTCGCGTTCCCAAGTAGCCTCCTCATATTGCGAATTCTGCCATAGGACCGTCACTAAGGGCACCTCCTTGTTCCTTAGTCTCTTGACATCTCGGTCTAGTATTTGGATAGGCCGACTTTCGATACTCAGTGTCCTCTTGAAGCGTGTACAATTTGTGGCTCGATCACTTGGTCCGCCTGGATATGCATTTCTTGAGCATAGAGACATGGAACACGTTGTGTATAACCGACATCTCTTGGGGCGCCCACTGTACGCCACCTTGCCCACTCTGTGATATCGGATAGGGTCCCACGTACGTGGATTCGACCTTCCTTCCGAATCTCATCACTCCTTCATAGTCACTGAGAATACCTGTGTCCCCGACTTCAATTCTAACCTACGCCGCATATCCGCATAGCTCTTTTCTCGGCGGTTCGATTCTCTGGATGATATTCAGTATAATACGCGGTGGTATTGTCAATAATATAGGCTCAAGACCCATTTCCCTCCTTTCACCACCTCGCATACTAACAGATAGGAGACTGCATCTTCTCCCATATAGAGCTTCATAGGGTGCCATTCCAATGGTAGCCTAGTAGTAGCTGTTGTAATTCCGCCAGCACAAATATCGACACACCTCCTTAAAGTCTAGAGCACAGTTCAAGAAGATATCTTCCAAAGACTGGTTTACTCTTTCCGTCTCACGCTTCGATGCGAGGATGAAACGCAATGCTGAATCTCAACTTAGTGCCAAGAGCCTTCTGAACACATTCCCAGAGATGGGAGGTAAAACGGCCATCCCGGTCAGAAATAATAGCCTTAGGCACTCCATGTAATTTGATAATTTCCTTGACATATAATTGAGCTAGCTCAACCAATAGGTCATCTTGATTGCCAGGAAATGGGCAGACTTTGTCAACCGGTCTACGATTACCCATATAGCATCGTAACCATTTGTCGTTCTGGGTAATCCCGAGATGAAATCCATGGAAATTTCTTCCCATTTCCACTCGGGAATCTGTATTGGCTGCAGAATCCCCGTGTTTCGTGTTCGCCTTCACCTTCCGCAGTCGACAGTGTTGACATCGAGCCACATCCCTTTTCATGCCGCATCACCAAAATTTATCCCTTAAGTCCCGATACATTTTATTAGATCCAGATGCATGGTATAAGGTGTTCCATGGGATTCCTCGAGTATCTTCGCCAGAACTCCGGATCGTTGAATGCATAGCGATCCAAGTATAATAATCCGCCGTCGGTGATGCGGAATCCATTATCCCTTCCTTCCGGATTTCTTGTTTGAACTTGGATGTCTCAATCACCATCTTGCTTTCCCTTTATATCGTCGAAGCAAATGCGTTATAGTCATGGTGGAAAGTTGCCCGAAATGATTTCTATTCCGTAATTCATTACTTCCCTTTTCGTGGGGTTGAGATAGCATCGATAAGGACATCAAAGCGGCACCGGACTTTCTGCTAGCGCATCCGCCACCTTGTTGGCCTTTGGGTGATAGAATATCTCACAATCATAATCTTTGACTAGCTCTGCCATCCGCATTGTCTCATGTTTAGGTCTTTTCTGGTAAAGAAATATCTCGGACTGTGGTCGGTATAAATCTGCACCGAGCCCGTATAAGTAGTGTCTCCATATTTTTAGAGCGAATACCACGCCGCCTAAGTCATGGCGAGATAATTTATTTCGTGCTCTTTGAGGTCTAGAGGCGTAGCGATGACCTTGCCGCTTTGCATAAGTACTGACTCGAAGCCCGATTTGGAAGCGTCACTATACATATCAAGCTTCCATTATCTTCGTGGAGAGTCGATGGGAGCGCTGGCCGGTCAGTCTCCTTTTCGTAAACTCCTCTCACAGTCCTCCTACCCATTTGTATTGCTTGTCCTTTCTCGTGAGGGTCAGCCATAGGGCTGCAATTCTAGAGAAGTCCTCTACAAACTTCCTGTAATAGTCTGCTAGCAGGAAACTTCTCGATTTCACTCGCATTCCTTGGCCTATTCCAGTTCCGTCACCAATCTTCATTGGGTCCACCATGATTCCATCTTTAGAGATGACATGACCCAAGAATGACACTTGATTGAGCGGAACTCACATTTGGAGAACTTGGCATATAGTCGCTCTTTCCAAGAATCAGAGTAATCTGTCTTGGTGTTCGCATGCTCTTCTCGGTCTCTCGAGTAGATAAGAATATCGTCGATGAAGACGATCACAAATTTGTCGAGGAAGGCCGAGAATACTCGATTCATCAAGTCCATGAACATTCATTGCCGAGCATTGGTTACGCCAAAGGGCATAACTACAAACTCGTAATGTCCGTATCTTGTTCGGAAGGCCGTCTTGAATATCGTCTCGGCTTTACTTTTACTTGATGATAGCGGATCTGAGATCGATCTTTGAAAAGACAGAGCTCCTTCACCTGGTCAAACAAGTCATCGATCACAGGAAGAGTACCTATTCTTGATGGTTACGTTGTTCGTGCGTAGTCTATACACATTCGCATAGACCCATCTCTTTTCTTTATGAACAACACGAGCTCCCATGGTGAGTGACTAGACGGATAAATCCTCGCCAAGTAACTCCCCGTAGTTGTTTCGTAGTTCTTTCAACTCGTTGGCGCCATTCGGTAGGTGCCTTGGAGATCGGATTAGTTAGGAATTAATTCGATCTCGAACTCAATTCTCTATCGGGTAACCGGGTAGGTCATCGAAACACCTCCGGATGGTCACGTACCACTCGACATCTTCTATCTTCTCGGTTCTTCGGATATGGTATCCACCACATGTGCGAAATCCGGTGCATCCATCTTCTAACATTTTTCGGGCCTTTAGTGCCGATAAGAACTTCTTTGTTCCTTTCTTCGACTCCCCGATAAATTCAAATGAAACTTCTGCTTCGGGTCGGAAGATTACCCTCCATTTACGGCACTCAATTGACGCGCCGTACTTGTGCAGAAAGTCCATGCCCAATATAACATCATAGTCCCACATATCTAGGACTATCAGGTCACCATAGAGCTCCCAGTCTGCGAGCCTAATTGGAGCCTAATTGGGTGGATGGCATCACCTCTCCCAAAGGTAACGTCGTTAAAAATTCATAGTCCAAAGCTTGGGGATGCCTATCTATCTTTCTTATGAAAGGCGTAGCGATGAATGAATGGGTTGCCCCGGTGTCAAACAAGACAGTAGCGTATTGACTGGAAATAAGTAGCTGACCTGTGACAACCGTCGAGGCACTCGCTACATCTTCTCTGGTGAGGGAGAACACCCTGGCATTTGTCCCAACCGGCGGGGCTTCAGTCTCCCTTGACTTATTTGAGGACCTTCTATCGCCGTCAGATCCGTGAAGCCGTGGAGGAGCTCCTGCATCGGACATACTGCCTTTGTGCTCGAACTCGGGTAGGGCCTGTGCTATGTGCCCCTCCCGTCCACAGTTGTAACACTTCCTCGTGCCATGACGACATTCCCCCGGATGCTTCTTCCCACATGTAGGACAGTCAGGATACCCAGTTTGGCGGTTTCCTGGGCCCCCTCTTGGGTCATTCCACTGCTTCTTCTTGCCACTTTGCGGTCTCTCTTCCGGCTAGTATTCGAGATTTCGGCTCTCGGTTCGTGCCTTACTCTGCTGACTGATGTTGTTCAGGTAGTGCTCTGTGACCAGGGCACTACTGAACAACTCCTCGGCGGTCTGGGGTCGATTGACTCCGCCGGCCACATTCAGGGCTATCTCCGGTCGCAACATTTTCGTAGAGTCCGATCCTCTCCCTCTCGATCGACTAACTCGGGCAGGCGCGGTAGGTTGAACCTTTCATAGCTTCACTAATCGATATATCGCCTTGTCGGAACTCGAGAAACTCATCGTAGTGCTTATTTGTGATCCGCTCAAAGAACTCCTCGAAGAACTCCGATTCAAAGTCTATCCACCTCATTTGATTTACTTGTCTCTTCGCTTTGACTCTCTCCCACCACATCCTGGCATCCCCAGAAAGACAGAACGAGGCACATTTTATCCTTTCGTGCTCGGGCCAATCCAGTAGCTCCACGATGCTTTCAACTGTTTTGAACCAGGCTTGGGCATCCCATGGTTCGCCGGCACGGAGAAATTTTACGGTTTTTCACCGCCATCAATCGAGATAGGCTTGGGCGGACCCGATGGCGGCATTGATTAGCGGTGCTTGCACCATAGTGGTCGTGTTAGGAGTTCGTTCTGCGTCCACTGGGTGGTGCTAGGGTTCCCTTGTTGATTCGTGAGAGCATTGATAACCAGCTGTTGCTCTGTGACCTGACGCTGTAGCTCGGTAACCACATGCATCAAATCTGGTGGGGGTGCTGAGTCATTCCCTCTAGCACTACGTCTCCCGTTCATGTTATCTAAGTGATAAATGAATAATTAATTAAGGTGTTATTATAATTTCTACTCATATACGTGCATCTAATATCTCATATCATAAACAAGGTATGGTATCCTTAATATTTGAGTCTCAATAGGGTTTTATAAACATGTGTGATTCCAAGTGTGATTCCAATCTACTAAAACATGATGAGGTATTATTTCTATCTAGATCACAAGTGTGATTCCAATCTACTAAAACATGATAAGGTGTTATTTCTATCTAGATAGGAGTCATTCTTCATTATAAGAGAAACTTAAGTATGCATAAAGTTACTTACTTGGAAATAGCAGGATGGAGGCTTGATGTGTGATAGTGGAAAGGTGAACCCGCTCTGCAGCCAATACAGATTCCCGAGTGGAAATGGGAAGAAATTTCCATGGATTTCATCTCGGGATTACCCAGAACGACAAATGGTTACGATGCTATATGGGTAATCATAGACCGGTTGACAAAGTCTGCCCATTTCCTGGCAATCAAGATGACCTATTCGGTTGAGCAGCTAGCTCAATTATATGTCAAGGAAATTATCAAATTACATGGAGTGCCTAAGGCTATTATTTCGACCGGATGGCGTTTTACCTCCCATCTCTCGGAATGTGTCTGTAAGGCTCTTGGCACTAAGTTGAGATTCAAGATTATGCTTTCATCCTCGTAATGACTGGTCGACGGAAAGAGTGAACCAGTCTTTGGAAGATATGTTATGCGGGCTGTGCTCTAGACTTTAAGGGAGTCGTGTCGATATTTGTGCCTGTGAATTTGCTTACAACAAGCTACCAGGCTACCATTGGAATGGCACCTATGAAGCTCTATACAGAGAAGATCACAGTCTCCTATCGGTTATGCGAGGGTGGTGAAAGGAGGAAATGGGTCTTGAGGCCTATATTATTGACAATACCACCCGCTATACGAATATCCGTCGAGAATCAACCGCTCGAGCCGACAAAAGAGCTATGCGGATATGCGGCGTAGACCGTTAGAATTGAGTCGGGGACCCGTATTCCTCAGAGTGACCCTATGAAGGGAGTGATGAGATTCTAAGGAAGGGTAAATCAATCCACGCGTTACGTGGGACCCTATCCGATATCACAGAGTGGGCAAGGTGGCGTACATGTCGAACCCCAAGAGATGTCGGCTATACACAACGTGTTCCATGTCTCTATGCTCAAGAAATGCATATCAGGCGGACCAAGTGATCGAGCCACAAATTGTACACGTTCAAGAGGACTGAGTATCGAAAGTCGGCCTATCCGGATACTAGGACCGAGATGTCAAGAGACTAAAGAACAAAGAGGTGCCCTTAGTGAAGGTCTGTGGCGAGTCGCAATATGAGGAGGCTACTTGGGAACGCGAGGAGGACATGAGGCAGAAGTACCCGGAATTGTTTTAAGTTTCGAGGATGAAACTTTTACAAGGTATGAGGGATTGTAACGCCCGTGAAATTCTAGCAATTTTACGAGAATTTTTGGCTTTATGATGATAGGCTTTATGTAGGCCTTTTTGGAGAAATAAAAGAAAATAAGCCAAAAAGAGATGCAAAGCCTAGGAATTGAACCCCCACCTCTAGAGATAGCCAAGCCTTATAGATGCACCCCCCTAACCATGAGCCCAATAGAATCATATCATTAGAGGAAAAGGGGAACCTATAGATAAATGGGAGGAGGGTAAATGAAGAGGCTTGACAAAGAGAAGAGAAACTTCTCTTCCTCCCCTTTATAAAGAAGAGAGAAGTTCCACTTGGCCACTTCTTCTTTCCTTCTTCCTCTTCTCTTCATTCTCACCGAAACCTAAGCCCTTCTTCTTCTTCCTTTGGCCGAGAGCCCCTTGCAAGCTAGGAGAGAGCTAGGTGACTTCCATTAGGTCATCTCCTCAAGCAAAGCGAAGGAAGTAAGTTTTCCCCCACCTGCAGTGTATTAGTTTGATAGGTTAGGTTGCTTGAAAGAAATATGAAATTGTAGCCTTATAAGTTTCGGCCAACTAAGTTGGTGGGCTAGGATTCATGAAAATGCTACTAAGGGAGGTTTGTATGGGTGGTATGTTTCAAGTAGATACCTTTAGGAGTCCAAAGTCCAAAGGGGATGACCCTATATGGTTCGGCCAACCCCAAGATTTTAGGGTTAGGGTTGCATGAACTTGATTCTAAAGTTATGTTCTTAGATGGTATGTTTCAAGTAAGACCTTTAAGTAACCACCCTCCAAGATGATGCCCTTATAGGTTTCGGCCACCCTAGGTAACTAGGGTTAGGGTTGCATGAAAATATCCCTAATGATGCTATGCTAGGTTATAATGCTCATGAATGAAGGTTAGGTGACAAGAACCCTAGTTGAGCCCTTATAGGTTTCGGCCACCCTAGGTAACTAGGGTTAGGGTTGCATGAAAATATCCCTAATGAGGCTATGCTAGGTTATAATGCTTTATGAATGAATTTTAGGGGACAAAACCTAAGCTTGAGCCCCTTACAAGATTCAACCAATGATTTTAGGGTTAGGGTTTCATGAAAACACCCTATATGTAGTTGTGCTATGGGTATGTTTTTTTTAATATGACATGAACTATGCTTGTGTGATGAATATGTTATGATTCAATGCAACATGAAATTAGGCTATGTGATGAACATGTTTGATGATTTAATATGCCTTGAATAGGCCTAGGAAATAAGCTTCATGTTATGATGTAATGTGCCATGAAATATGCTTAGGTGATGAACATGTTGTGTGAATTAATATGTCATGTATATGTTTAGGGAATATGCTTCAAGTTTATGAATTAGTATGCCATGAAATTAGGCCATGTGATGAACATGTTTTATGATTCAATATGCCATGAATATGCCTAGGAAATGTGCTACATGTTTATGATGTAATGTGCCATGAATATTGTGATTTGCCTAGGTGAAGAACATGTTTTGTGATTTAATATGTCATGAATATGCTTAGGAAATATGCTTCATGTTTACGATGCAATGAAACATGCTTATGTGATGAACACGTTTATGCTGTTGGGAATTGAATGCCCGCTAGAGGGGGGGTGAATAGCGGGGTGACCGTTTGATGATGGAAATCGTTCGCGGTTGTCTCTACACTTTCGTTAGCGCAGCGGAATATAGAAATGAAAGCAATAACAAAATACACAACACACGAACACAATTATTTAACGTGGTTCGGAACCACACGGTTCCTACTCCACGGATTGAGCTCTAACGAGCTCTAGCGATGCCAATGCAATCACTAATCAAATAACTCCTTCTCGGAACAATCCGGAGGTGGAGAAACCTCGTACAATAGTGATTACAACAATAATCAAAAGCTACAAGCTAAGACAATGAAATACAAAGCAATACAAGTAAAGAAATCACTTTACAAATGCTCTTGGATGCTTGATCGCTTGGTTGCTTGATGTCAACTTGGAGACCCTGATTTGCGTGACAAATGCCCCAAAAACCTCAAAACCGATGCAAAATCCTTCCGTCGAGCTCCTTTTATCCTTGCGCGCGACACGGATTTCCGCCTATCGGTCATTGCCATAAGTCACCCGGTCGGTGATGCCGCTGTTGTCGTGAGACAGCGGCTCGATCCGCTGGAAAAACTCCAGCGGATCTCTTGGCGGATCATTGCCAACATTGGCGATCGGCCGCGCGTAATCGGTGCCCGGTCGGCTCACGGGCGTTCAATGCTTTCGACACTCGGTGAGCGCGATCATTGCCATCCCTTAGCGATCATTCGGCGTCGGCTCGATCATTGCTCCGATGATCGATCATTGCGAGCCATAAGGCTCTCGATCGAACTCAAGTCGACTCCGGCGGTCGAGCCATAATGCCGGTCATTTGCCAACCTCAGAATGAGGTTTTAACCCAAGTATGGTGCCCCATACTTGCTAGACCACCCTTAGCCTAGACCTAAGCCTTCTAGCCACCTCCTCATTGACCTCGCGCCTCTCGGATCCCTCCAAGTCATCCATGACTTGTTCATCCATCGCGCTAGCTTCCAGGTGCTTCCATCGGCTATGTCATGCTAACGGTGTCTACACCGCCAAGGTACATTGGACTTACGCTGCCAAGACTCCGCTTGGACTTTACGCCGCCAATATCAATCCCCTTGGACTTCCCAAATGCCAAGACTCATGCTTGGACTTTCCATTTGCCAAGACCCATGCTTGGACTTCTCATTTGCCAAGACCCATGCTTGGACTTCTCATGCCAAGTGCTCAAGACTTGGACTTTCCCAATTGCCAAGTGTCCCCACTTGGACTTTCCATGCCAAGTACCCATGACTTGGACTTTACCTTGCCAAGACCCATGCTTGGACTTTCCCATAATCACATGGTCAACCCTGGTCAACCATCAAGTCAATTATAACCTGGGTCGATTGTATAAACAATCTTCCCAACATATTAACCGACATTAATGTCAAACATCAATGCCAATCCTATGTCAAACATACTTTGTCAAACATCAAAACATCACTCGAGTCAAACTCGAGTCCTGGTCAATCGTGACCTGGGCCGATTGCACCAACAATCTCCCCCTTTTTGATGTTTGACAAAAAACCAATCAATTCATGAGTTAGAACACTAACTCAAATCCCTTACCAATTATCCCAAATTGGTAAACATTCACAAAATGTTCTCCCCCAAACATTCAAGTGAAAATGTAAATCAAATGTTCTCCCCCAAACATTCTCCCCCTTTTTGACTAACATCAAAAAGGTTTTCTCTCCAAGGAGGTCAATGTCTCATGTCCCAATGAGATCTTACAATCTCCCCCTTGATCAAAGATAGCTAGGATGTCTACCATCTTCCTAGCGATAAGTCCCATATCACTCAAGAGAGGCAATCCTATCTCACTCTCCCAATTTCCAAATTGGGTATCAAACACCCATCAATTTTCAATTGATAACATTCTCCCCATATAAAAAAAACATCCATCATCCCAAGATGGATACCTCCCCCTAAAAGCTTGCTCCCCCTTGACCATTGCACCAACAATGTCCTTGGGAAGTCCCTAAGCCAATAGGAACTCTAAACCATTAAAATTAAGGTTCTAAGTTCAACATAGAACTTTTACTCACCCTAAATTTGATACTTTGACCTAACATAACTCCTAATCCATATCCAATGGATTTTCACCCTTCATCATGCTTCCCAAAGCATATCCTAGGGTTAGGAGTGGTTACAAACCTTGTTAACCCGAATCAGACTGGCAAGATCGACAAGAATCACGATCACATCATCACCGACCACACTAAGGGTGCGATCGGTAATGAAATTCAATTTCAATTGTATCGATCGAATTTTGAAAATACATAAGTAATTACACGTATATTGAAAAATCATGAAATTTGATACGTATAATACTTAAGACCAAAACAATGGGTGAAAAATGTTTGAAAAATAATTTACCCATAAAACAGTGAGTTTGATACAAAACTCAAAACCATTGAAATTTTCAATGTTTTGGCCCTATTTTGTATCAACTTCATCAATGGTGATTGCTATCAAAAGATAGACTTCACCAAGGTTTTCTAAATTGATTTTAAAATGATTTCAAAACCTTATTTTGGATCATATTCCTTGGGCTCTAAGTACATGACTTGTACACAAGCTTTCCCAATGATCCACCAATAAAATTAGATGAGTTTTAGTTCATCTAGATGCAAAAACTATGCACCTTGAACTCAACTCATATCCTAGCATCTCACATGTATCTAGGGTGTATAAATACACATACATGTCAATTGGATGTGAGATGTGGGTTTTGTTCTCCCTAAACTAGGGTTTCATGCATTTTTCTAAGGCAACTCTACTTGATTCCCTTATAAATGGGACTCCAAGTCATGCCATAGTCCTTAAATCAATTTTAATCAATTTAGATGCATGAAAATGATCATGGCATTAATGAAGATATAAATAAGTATATGCTCATAATCATGATGTCATGGCATATGATATAAAAATAATCATACATGACATTAACCTAAAACCTAAGCATACTCATGACATATAAAATCATAGAAATAGGCATGATGTCATGACATGGCATATGGCAAACAAGCATGGCATATAAAATGTATAGGTATAATAATACCTAAATTTTAATATTAATTGCCATTTGTTGAGACTTGTTGGGATTTAAACATATTTTGCCATATTAACCTTCTCCCTAGTGTGCCAAAAACCCAAAATGGCACACCAACCTCTAAACCTAAATTGTGCCAAAAAGATCATTTTATCAAACTTCATAATTAATATTGGCACATCCTAAAATCTTTTAGGATTAAAAACTCAAATGTATTTTCAAGGTAACCATAACCTTGAAAATGACCTAAAATGCCACCTTTACCATGGTTAGGTTAACTACCCTTCCATTTAAAGTTGGCACACCCTAACCCATTTAGCGTGAATCAAACACGCTCTTAGGAACCCAAAACCGATTTGAGCTCCTAGGGTTAACTAGGTATTCCTTAGGGATAACCTCCCTAGATACCTTCCTAATGACCTTCCTAGGCTTATTAGCCTTGGTCATTTGGGTCTTGCCTAGGTTAACCTTAGGGATTGCCTCCCTAACAACCTTCTTAGTAGCCATCTTAGGTTTCCTAGAAACCCTAGCCACTAGGCATACCCTTTGGTCAACTCTAGGGATGACTTCCCTAGTAACCTTGGTCTTCCTAGACCTAGTTAGTGTTCCATAATCTAATGGAACACTATGGTAAGCCACCTTAGGCTTAGGTTTGTGACCCAAACCTTGTTTGCCCTTGGTTGACTTTTGACTCTTAGGTCCTTGGTGTTGACTTTGACTTTTGGACCTTGACTTTAGATCATTTGACCCTTTAAATTGATTTTGTATAATTTTAAGGGTCTTCTCAAGTTTTTCAAGCCTTGACCTCAAGACTTGATTTTTCTTTTCTAATTGCCCAATTTTAGAGTTTTGATTTAAATCATGGGCATTTGACTTTCTCGGCATATGCCTAGTCCATTTAGGTTTAAGACCTAGGTGATCCCCTATTTTCTTAATTGATTCCCTAGGTAGAATATTTTTAGGGATATATGACCTAGAGGTGTTCTTAGGTAAATTATTTTTAGGGACATTAGTCCCAAATTTCTCCCTATTTCCTAATTGGACACTCTTAGCTCCTAAGCAAAAATACTTGTTCCTATTAGCATGCTTTTCATAAATTGCAAGTGAATTGAAATCCCTAGCATGCTTTTGCTTATAAATTGAAGAAGGAGCAAAATTAGAAGTTACCCTAGGGTTTGCCTTAGCTCCCCCTACATATGATGCTCCATTTTGAGTCTTCTTGTCCCCCTTCTTGCATTGACTCCGGAAGTGTCCAGGTTGTCGCACTTGAAGCAAATTACTTGTTCTTTGCTTTCTTTGACTTTGGGCACCGACTTCCTTGATTTTTGTACGGGTGGAATCTTCTTAACCCGTTTAGGACACTTACTCTTATAATGTCCTTGCTCCTACACTCAAAGCAGATAATATGAATTTTATCATTATTTGAAATGCTGAGTTACCTAGATCCGTGATAGGTGCCGGAGTTGAATTTTGGGCTTCTTCATCTTGACCGGATGTTGAAGCTTCCTCCTTATTTTGTTCCGCCCGGTGTGGATGGTCTAACTTCCTCCTCTATCCTAGAGGTTGAGGTTTGTCTTAACTCTACCTCTTCCACCACTTCTTCCTCCTCGATTATAGAAGTGGATGCTTCTTCCACTTCCTCCACCAATCCGGAAGTTGATTCCCTATCAACTTCGGACTCCTCAAGCTCTTTAGATGGAGATGTGCTTGCTTGAGCTTGAGAGGGTGTGCACTCCTCTTCTTCTTCTTCTTCTTGTTGGATTGATGATGAGTTTTCATGGAGCTTTGCCACTTGGCTCCATAGCTCCTTGGCATCTATATAATTACCTAACATACACAAGATATTGTTAGGTATTAACTCAACCAAAAACTTTATTACCTTGGTGTTTTTCTCGAAAGCTTGGACTTGCTCTTCGGTCCATCTCTTCTTTTTGAGGAAACCACCTTTTGGTCCTCTTGGCAATTCAAAGCCTTCCATTAAGATAGCCCATTCCTCAATGTCCCTCATCATTAGGAAGTCTTCAATTCTTGACTTCCATTGTTTAAACCCTTCTTGTCCATAGAAGGTATAGGGGATAGGTGTGTTGATATCCCATCCAAGCTTGTCTTGGAGTTCCATCTTCCCTCTAGCCTTTTAGCTCCCGGCGGTTAGTCCGTAGAAGAGCCCCGGGCTCTGATACCACTTGTTGGGAATTGAATGCCCGCTAGAGGGGGGGTGAATAGCGGGGTGACCGTTTGATGATGGAAATCGTTCGCAGTTGTCTCTACACTTTCGTTAGCGCAGCGGAATATAGAAATGAAAGCAATAACAAAATACACAACACACGAACACAATTATTTAACGTGGTTCGGAACCACACGGTTCCTACTCCACGGATTGAGCTCTAACGAGCTCTAGCGATGCCAATGCAATCACTAATCAAATAACTCCTTCTCGGAACAATCCGGAGGTGGAGAAACCTCGTACAATAGTGATTACAACAATAATCAAAAGCTACAAGCTAAGACAATGAAATACAAAGCAATACAAGTAAAGAAAACACTTTACAAATGCTCTTGGATGCTTGATCGCTTGGTTGCTTGATGTCAACTTGGAGACCCTGATTTGCAGCAGCAAATCGCCCCAAAAGCCTCAAGAAACCGATGCCAAAATCCTTCCCGTCGAGCTCCTTTTATCCTTGCGCGCGACCTGGATTTCCGCCTATCAGTCGACTGCCATAAGTCACCAGTCGACTGATGCCACTGTTGTCGTGAGACAACGGATGATGGCGATCATTGCCATCCTTGCGCGATCGTTGCCGATCGGGCCGATCGCTCCCATGATCGATCGATTGCGAGCCAAGGCTCTCAGCGGCAGTCGAACTCAAGTCGACTCACGGCAGTCGAACCGGCCATAATGCCAGTCGACTGCCAACCTCAAGAATGAGGTTTTAACCCACGTATGGTGCCCCCATACTTGCTAGACCACCCTTAGCCTAGACCTAAGCCTTCTAGCCACCTCCATCAGCCTCACGCCTCTCGGATCCCTCCAAGTCATCCATGACTTGTTCATCCATCGCGCTAGCTTCCAGGTGCTTCCATCGGCTATGTCATGCTAACGGTGTCTACACCGCCAAGGTACATTGGACTTACGCTGCCAAGACTCTGCTTGGACTTTACGCCGCCAATATCAATCCCCTTGGACTTCCCAAATGCCAAGACTCATGCTTGGACTTTCCATTTGCCAAGACCCATGCTTGGACTTCTCATTTGCCAAGACCCATGCTTGGACTTCTCATGCCAAGTGCTCAAGACTTGGACTTTCCCAATTGCCAAGTGTCCCCACTTGGACTTTCCATGCCAAGTACCCATGACTTGGACTTTACCTTGCCAAGACCCATGCTTGGACTTTCCCATAATCACATGGTCAACCCTGGTCAACCATCAAGTCAATTATAACCTGGGTCGATTGTATAAACAATCTTCCCAACATATTAACCGACATTAATGTCAAACATCAATGCCAATCCTATGTCAAACATACTTTGTCAAACATCAAAACATCACTCGAGTCAAACTCGAGTCCTGGTCAATCGTGACCTGGGCCGATTGCACCAACATATGCTTTAGGACCCCTTTAGGGTACTCTTACGTTATGAATGCATGTGTCCTTATGATAAGATAAGATGGAGATGCTTCCCTTTCAAGTAGGGATCAAGAGCTCTCCTTATGACAAGATAAGATGGAGATGCTTCCCTTTCAAGTAGGGATCAAGAGCTCTCCTTATGATATGATAAGATGGAGATGCTTCCCTTTCAAGTAGGGATCAAGAGCTCTCTTTATGACAAGATAAAATCAAGATGCTTCCCTTTTTGTGTTGGGGATCAAGAGCATTCTTTATATTATGACAATAAAAAGGAAAGAATTAAGTATTTTACTTTGCAAGAGGTTAAGTACCCGACCCGTCAGGTGGTCGTTAATCAAATCCATAGGGACACAAGAAGACGTAAGAGGTCTTGCCCTGGTAAGACGTAGAGGTCTTGCTCTAGTAGGGACGGTGGCTCGCTACTGACCTATCGAGGAACGCGCATTATGTGGTACTTAACACAGGGCCCCCAAACAAGTTATGATGATATTGAAGTATTTATAAGTATATGTTTTGAAAAGAAAAGACTTTTATGATATTGTGTATGCTTATGTTAAATGCTCAATGCTTACGAACTAGGTTCTTTATGCATGCTAGATGTTATGAAGTTATGATGATATTGAAGTATTTATAAGTATATGTTTTGAAAAGAAAAGACTTTTATGATATTGTGTATGCTTATGTTAAATGCTCAATGCTTACGAACTAGGTTCTTTATGCATGCTAGATGTTATGAAGTTATGATGATATTGAAGTATTTATAAGTGTATGTTTTGAAAAGAAAAGACTTTTATGATATTGTGTATGCTTATGTTAAAGGCCTCAATGCTTACGAACTAGGTTCTTTATGCATGCTAGATGTTATGAAGTTATGATGATATTGAAGTATTTATAAGTATATGTTTTGAAAAGAAAAGACTTTTATGATATTGTGTATGCTTATGTTAAATGCTCTGAATGCTTACGAACTAGGTTCTTTATGCATGCTAGATGTTATGAAGTTATGATGATATTGAAGTATTTATAAGTGTATGTTTTGAAAAGAAAAGACTTTTATGATATTGTGTATGCTTATGTTAAAGGCCTCAATGCTTACGAACTAGGTTCTTTATGCATGCTAGATGTTATGAAGTTATGATGATATTGAAGTATTTATAAGTATATGTTTTGAAAAGAAAAGACTTTTATGATATTGTGTATGCTTATGTTAAATGCTCTGAATGCTTACGAACTAGGTTCTTTATGCATGCTAGATGTTATGAAGTTATGATGATATTGAAGTATTTATAAGTGTATGTTTTGAAAAGAAAAGACTTTTATGATATTGTGTATGCTTATGTTAAAGGCCCTGAATGCTTACGAACTAGGTTCTTTATGCATGCTAGATGTTATGAAGTTATGATGATATTGAAGTATTTATAAGTGTATGTTTTGAAAAGAAAAGACTTTTATGATATTGTGTATGCTTATGTTAAAGGCCCTGAATGCTTACGAACTAGGTTCTTTATGCATGCTAGATGTTATGAAGTTATGATGATATTGAAGTATTTATAAGTATATGTTTTGAAAAGAAAAGACTTTTATGATATTGTGTATGCTTATGTTAAATGCTCTAAATGCTTACGAACTAGGTTCTTTATGCATGCTAGATGTTATGAAGTTATGATGATATTGAAGTATTTATAAGTATATGTTTTGAAAAGAAAAGACTTTTATGATATTGTGTATGCTTATGTTAAATGCTCTGAATGCTTACGAACTAGGTTCTTTATGCATGCTAGATGTTATGAAGTTATGATGATATTGAAGTATTTATAAGTATATGTTTTGAAAAGAAAAGACTTTTATGATATTGTGTATGCTTATGTTAAATGCTCTAAATGCTTACGAACTAGGTTCTTTATGCATGCTAGATGTTATGAAGTTATGATGATATTGAAGTATTTATAAGTGTATGTTTTGAAAAGAAAAGACTTTTATGATATTGTGTATGCTTATGTTAAAGGCTCAATGCTTACGAACTAGGTTCTTTATGCATGCTAGATGTTATGAAGTTATGATGATATTGAAGTATTTATAAGTATATGTTTTGAAAAGAAAAGACTTTTATGATATTGTGTATGCTTATGTTAAATGCTCTGAATGCTTACGAACTAGGTTCTTTATGCATGCTAGATGTTATGAAGTTATGATGGTTAGAGTTAAGTCTAAGTATGTGGTGACTATGTACTTTATGCTAGTTTAGGATTTATGATGTGGTGAAGGTTAAGGGTAAGGTTAAGAATACTTGCGACTATGTTCCTTCTGCATGATTAGGGTTTATGTTATTACAAATGTTTGTGTTCAAGTTAACCAAATGCTTATGATTACGTTCTTTCATGCATGCTTAGTTTATGCAGTTATAACGCTCATGTTCAAAGTATGCCCTGCTTAGATTAATTATGCTTAACACCTTATGAACAATTCTATGCCATGCTTAGTTCTTTTGTACTATTACTGGATATGTTGTTGATTAGTGTTGCTATGAAATGCTTAGGTCATTTTCTATGCCAAAGATGCTCATGTTCTAATAGTTTGATGAAATCGTGGCTTTTGTGAGTAGGCAAGGATCTTACTATGCTATATGCTTATAGTTTATGTTGTTCATACTCTGCAGATAAAGGAAGTCTGCACTAGAGGAAGTGGCAGGAGGGGCCATGTGCGTGTGTGATAGTGGCATGGTGGAAGAAGACCCTTCACTATCTGCTTATATTTATATGCTCTAAGAACAATTTAAGACATTGCTTCCGCTTATAAGACTTGTGTTTAATGAGTATCCCTTTATTTAAGAGGTTCGATATGTTAGAACTCATGAACGAATCCTTTCGTTATGCATGTTATGAAATGAGATAAGATATGTGGTCATGCTAATGATGAATAAGATAGGTGATGCATGTGCCAAAGAAGGTTTCAGTTATGATAACCTGTTTAAGCATGTAGACTTTGAACGGATCCATATGTAGTATGCTAATAAAAAAAATATATATAGACCCAAGTAGCGCCGCCCTGAGAGCAGATAAGGGCGGGCGCTACAGGTGGTATCAGAGTGCTTATAAGCTCCACATATCTCCACAATTGCATGATATTGTCCACTTTGGGTCTAAGCCCTCATGGTTTTATTTTTGGGCTTTACCCAAAAGGCCTCATACCAATGGAGATATCTTTTTTTCTTATAAGCACATGATCTTTTCCATGTCTTACCAATGTGGGACTTTGATTGTATTCCCCATACTCCCAACAATCCCCCCCTCAAACGAAGGACCACATTGGGCCCCCCCTCAAGCCTATCCCTCCTCGAAGGATTTTCTCTGCTTGATATCCGATCTTCAACCCACCAGGACTTCCTGCCAGTTGTTCGGTCCCCTGACCCAACTAGACTTTCTTCCTGATGTCTGGTTCTCTTGATCCGGACGTGGGAACTCAACTTTCTTCGTTCGAGGTTCATGGCTTGACATGGACCATGGCTCTGATACCAATTGTTAGTGCTTATAAGCTCCACATATCTCCACAATGGCATGATATTGTCCACTTTGGGTCTAAGCCCTCATGGTTTTATTTTTGGGTTTTACCCAAAAGGCCTCATACCAATGGAGATATCTTTTTTCTTATAAGCACATGATCTTTTTCATGTTTTGTCAATGTGGGATATATCTCCACTATGATATGATATTGTCCACTTTGGATCTAAGCCCTCATGGTTTTGTTTTTGGGCTTCACCCAAAAGGCCTCATACCAATGGAGATATCTTTTTTTCTTATAAGCACATGATCTTTTCCATGTCTTACCAATGTGGGACTTTGATTGTATTCCCCATACTCCCAACAATCCCCCCCTCAAACGAAGGACCACATTGGGCCCCCCCTCAAGCCTATCCCTCCTCGAAGGATTTTCTCTGCTTGATATCCGATCTTCAACCCACCAGGACTTCCTGCCAGTTGTTCGGTCCCCTGACCCAACTAGACTTTCTTCCTGATGTCTGGTTCTCTTGATCCGGACGTGAGAACTCAACTTTCTTCGTTCGAGGTTCATGGCTTAACATGGACCATGGCTCTGATACCAATTGTTAGTGCTTATAAGCTCCACATATCTCCACAATGGCATGATATTGTCCACTTTGGGTCTCTCATGGTTTTATTTTGGGCTTTACCCGGCCTCATACCAACGAGATATCTTTTCTTATAACATGATCTTTTCCATGTCTTATGTAGGACTTTGATTGTATTCATACTCCCAATCTTCTCAAACGGCGACCACATTGGGCCCCCTCGCCTATCCTCCTCGAAGGATTTTCTACGCTTGATATCGATCTTGACCCAGACTTTCGCTTGTTGGTCCCGACCCAACTAGACTTTCTTCGATGTCTTGATCCGACGTGGGAGCTCCACTTTCTTCATTCGATGTTAATGGCTTGACCTGGACCATGGCTCTGATACCAATTGTTAGTGCTTATAAGCTCCACATATCTCCACAATGGCATGATATTGTCCACTTTGGGTCTAAGCCCTCATGGTTTTATTTTTGGGCTTTACCCAAAAGGCCTCATACCATTGTGGAGATATGTGGATCTTATAGGCACTAACAATTGGTATCAGAGTCATGGTCCATGTCAAGCCATGAACCTCGAACGAAGGAAGTTGAGCTCCCACGTCCGGATCAAGAGAACCAGACATCAGGAAGGAAGTCTAGTTGGGCCTGGGACCGAACAACCGCAGAAGTCCTCGTGGGTCAAGATCTGACATCAAGGCAGAAAATCCTTCGAGGAGGGATAGGCTTGAGGGGGGGCCCAATGTGGTCCTTCGTTTGAGGGGGGGATTGTTGGGAGTATGAGGAATACAATCAAAGTCCCACATTGGTAAGACATGGAAAAGATCATGTGCTTATAAGAAAAAAGATATCTCCATTGGTATGAGGCCTTTTGGGTAAAGCCCAAAAATAAAACCATGAGGGCTTAGACCCAAAGTGGACAATATCATGCCATTGTGGAGATATGTTGGCTCTGATATGTAGCTTATCGGTTGGCTTTACCTCCGACACTTGCGGGTGTTCACAACGTATTCCATGTTTCCATGTTGAGGAAATACGTGCCGCGATCTGATCATGTTCTGAAAGAGGTTGCGATACCACTCCAAGCGAATGCGACTTATGAGGAGACTCGGTGATTCTTGATCGCAAGGAGCTATGAACAAAACCATCCGACTCGTAAAGGTGGGATGGCAGCATCATACGGATGAGGAGGCTACCTGGGAGCTGGAGGATAATATCCGAGCTCGATACCCTCATCTATTTACCTGAGGTATGAGGTTATTTCAGAATATGATTGAATTAATTTTTGCATTTAAGTATGAAATTTGGGGACCAAATTTTAATAAGTGGGGGAGAATGTAAAATACCAGAAAAAAAAAAAAAAATTTGCGTTTGGCGATGCCTGGTTAGGGATACACTTAGACCTAACCTAGATCTAAATGGTTTGGGTTTAATTAATGGAGCTTAGGGTTAAATTAACCTAGGCTTAATCGAATTTTGGGCTAATGGATTGTTGGATTAAACCCAAACCCACTGACCCTCAAACCCGACCCGTTAACCCATTAAAAGCTGCCGTTTTTTTTTCCTTTTTCCGTTTCTCGCCGACGCAACCCCTCGCGCGAGCGTTTTGCGCAGAGTTCGAATCCTGGGCTAGAGTACTTAGCCTGAGCGTTTTGATCACTTGGTTACCAGGATTCATAAACTTTAGTACTTAGCCTGGAGGTCTAGAGTTCGAATCCTGGGGAAGGCAAAAACCCACTTCCAGGGGTGGGAAGTCCATGTGAGTAACGACGGGCCAATAGGGGTCAGGTCGTCGACCAATAGGGGTCGACGGGCCAACAGGGGCGACGGTTGTCGACCAATAGGGGTCATCGAATTCCGCCAATAGGGGCCCGGTCGTTACATGAATTGCTTAAATTAGGAGTTTTTGGCTGATCATAGCTGCGGTAAATTTATTCGTTAACTTCCATATATATTTTCTCGTGCATGAACAAATAGATATACAATATCATACCATTGTGAAGATATATAAATCTTATTTACACCTACAGTCGATGGCTCAAGGTCATGACTTCCCTAGGAATTTACCCCTGTCCACTACAGACAAGCCCCTTTGCACTTACTAACTGGGTTAGCCTAGGGTTCCCTTATGTGAAGTTATGAGTGTTTGTCAATTGACATAGATATTGAATTTTCAAATCAGGTTGTGCAAGATTAGAGAAACCTTGAGGATGAGAGTTTAGAGCACGGTTGTATATAAGATCACTTCAAAAATCTACGGGACTTGGATTAGGTTCAATAAGAGATAATTAGGGTCATCAATGAGTTTTGGTCGAAACTCATTTATGAACATAGATGAGTTGAAATTATGAATCCTTTATATGGAGTGGAAAAGAAAGATACATAGAAAGTTTATATGGTGAGCAAAATTAGTTCTGAATGTCCTTTGTGAAGTTATGAATGTGTGTTAATTGACACAGAGGTTGAATTTTGAAATCAAGATATACGAAGCTTAAAAACCTTTGGAATGAGAGTTTAGGGTACGATTACACGCAAGGGCATTTTAGAAACCTATGAGATTTGGATTGAGTTCAATAAGAGCTGGCTAAATCCATAAATGAATTTTGATTGAAACTCATTGATTGACCTAAATGAGTCAAAATTATGAATCCTTTATATGGAGTAGAAGAGGGAAGTATATAGAAGGTTTATATGGTGAGCAAATTTGATTTTGAGCCTCTTACATGAAGTTATGAGTGCATGACAATTGATATGGAGGTTGAATTTTGAAATCATACAGTGCAAGGCTAGGAAAACTTTGAAGATGAGACTTTAGGACATAGTTAAACTCATGGTCACTATATAAATATATCGGAATTGAATTGGATTCAATCAGAGCTGGTTAAGACAATCATTAAGTTTTGATTGAAACTCATTGATAAGCATAAGATTTAAAATTATGAAACCATGATATGAAGTGGAAAAGGAGACTTGAGAATATAAAAAAGGTGTGCAACCCAACTTATGAGACTTGTATGGTGTTCAAAATTTTATAATCATAGTGATATTGACTATGATATTGATTTTTTTAAATCAGTACTACTGTGATGCTATTTTCTAAAATCAGTACTACTTTAGTACTGATTTATTAAAATCAACAGTATTATGATATTGATTTTCTATGAGTGTTGATTTTGAAAAATCAACATCATGTTGTGTTGATTTTCAAAACTTAACATTAATGTAGTGTTGATTTTTAAAAATTAGCACCATAAAATTTTGAACTTTAATGAAGTAATAAAATACACCATTTGATAATTTGTAAACTATGGTACATTTTTTAAGAAATATTAAACTTTAGATGCGTCATTTGATAAATTGTCATTTATAAAAAAAAACAATGTTCTTTTAATCAAAATGATAATAAGAAGTATTTTCCCTCTACAATAATGATTCGAGAAAATACGTAAAATAATTTAGTTTAAATAATTCTAAATTTATTTGGATGGGGCGAATAGGATTGTATACAATCGAGTCAAGTCAAGCTTTATACTATTCATATTTATTTAATAAGATAATCAAGTCGAGCCAAATCAAATCTAAAATTAACCAAACTTTTAAAATAATTGTTCAAGTTTAATTTAGTTCCTTTTTTTTAGATTGAGCTTGGTTCGAACTTGAATTGAGTTTGACTTGTTTAATTAATATCAAGCTTCTAAATCAAACACAATTTAAGCTAGAATCAAGCTGATTTAAACTTATTTAAGCTTGATTTATTTAAATATTATCAAACTTTTAAGTCAAACTAATTTATTTGTTTGAAGTTTTAATATATTTTTATTTGTTAGTATAAACAATTTGAGCTCATAAATAATTTCATAAATGAGTTTGATTATAAATATAATTTATGAGTTTCATAAAGATATCTCCATTAATTATATTTATTAAATAGTTTTACAAATAAAATTACTTTAATTTTAAATTTAAATATATACATGATTAAATATTAGTGCATCTTTTACTTTCTTAATTTATTAATTTATAAAAATCTATCCTTTGTATTTTTAATAGAGATATCTTTCACTATAAATTTTAAATCATAAAGAGGTAAAATTTTAGATGTTTTGTATTGTTTGCTATTCCACGAATACAAATATTAATTTATTAAAAGAGAAAAAGACCTACTAAAATTTAAAAAAACTTTTTTTTTCATTTTGATATGTGAATTTAATCTCTTTAATTTCCTTTTTATTTGTAATATATTTTAGATATCTCAATTTCAAAAATTTAATAAAATGAAACTCGTGGATTCAAAATCCTTGAAAATCCCTCGATGAGTCCAATTTTATAAAAATATTAAATAAGACATGATGATCTGAGTCCTTTTTTTATTCAATTTTAGCTAGTTTGCAAGACAAACGAAAAATCAACATGGCCATTGACATATGCATCTGCCATCTTCATTGCATTGGCCAGAAGCATCTGGATTGCTGACAATTATTATACAATCTTCATTACAACTCGAAGTACAAGGTTCTCCGCTTGGCATACTACAAGTTGCAGATCCATCTCTCACCAGAAAACTACAACAATCAAACCAACATATCGATCATTAAAAAAACAAAACAAATATTAATTTTTTGTAATTGTTTTATGAACAACATATTACTAATATATATTTTTTAGTTTAATTTCAAATAAAGAGAATATAATAAAGAAGAAGATTATATACCCGTGTTGAAAGTGAGAATAAGAAAAAGAACAAAAACACTGCGAGAACTCATAATTTTCTTCAATACACGATTTCTTTTTGTGATAGTGATGGATGAATATTAATATAATTTGTGGGTATTTATAGAATTATAATTCATAGTTTAATTAATGTTCAGTGTATCTTTTACTTTCCTAATATATTCATTAAAATTCACTACATGAAATCAGTAAGGGGTGTTGATTTGATGTTGATTTTATAAAATCATCATAATTATAATACTAATTTTAAAAAATTAGCACCACAATAAGAATTAACTAAACCTATCAATAAATTTTGATTGAAACGTATTGATGAATCCAGAGAAGTTGAAATTACGAATCCTTAACATGCAATTGAAGAAGACATATAGAAGGTTTATTTGCAGAGCAAATTTAGTTTTGAACTTCTTACATAAAATGTGGAACTATCACATTAGGGGCCCCTCACCGCTGCACCTACCATGGAGGGAGGTAAATCAGAATCCCAATTGGCAAGAGCAAAAGCGATGAGTCATCGATGTTGGGAGTATTGGAATACAATCAAAGTCCTACATTGGTAAGATATAGAAAGATCATATGCTTATAAGATGAAAAGATATCTCTATTGGTATGAGGTCTTTTAGGTAAAGTCCAAAAATAAAACTATTAAGACTTAGGTTCAAAGTGGACAATATCATACTATTGTAAAGATATGCAAGTCTTATAGGCACCACCAATTAGTATCAAAGTTATGATTCATGTCAAGCGGGGGCAGATTTAGGGGGGGGGGGGGCCATGGCTCCCATAAATTTTAAGTGATTATTATTTTTCACTATGATACATTGTGATGCATTGTGTTGCAAAAATTTTATTTATTTTCTCTCTTTTTTTTAATTAATGTCATTATATTTTAGTATACGGCCCCCCAATATAAAATCTTGGATTCGCCTCTGATGTCAAATTATGCACCTCAAATGATGGAAGTAGGGCTCCCATGTCCAGATCAAGAGAACCATACACCAAGCAAGAAGTCCAATTGGATCGGGATGATCGGACAAACCGAAAGTCCACCGGGTCGGAGGACTAGGATTGATAGGAAGACCTAGTGGGTTGCAGATCAGACATCAAGCAGAGGAAGCCCTTTGAGAAAAGTTCTACTAGTTCGATTTATCCAAAAGAAAAGTTCAATTTGTTCAATTCAATCGATTCAATTTTTAACTAAATGTTCACCCGCAATATCAAGGTAACAGGATAAATATTGGATCTATCAACTTTGAATTTTAGTTAATTATTATATATTATGTTATTATCATTATTGGATATTTATCTTGAGTTATGAATTATTTTCATATTTAATTTGTAAATACGAATTTAAGTCGAGTATGTTGAATTGCTTAGATTAGGAGTTTTTGGCTGATCATAGCTGCGGTAAATTTATTCGTTAACTTCCATATATATTTTCTCGTGCATGAACAAATAGATATACAATATCATACCATTGTGAAGATATATAAATCTTATTTACACCTACAGTCGATGGCTCAAGGTCATGACTTCCCTAGGAATTTACCCCTGTCCACTACAGACAAGCCCCTTTGCACTTACTAACTGGGTTAGCCTAGGGTTCCCTTATGTGAAGTTATGAGTGTTTGTCAATTGACATAGATATTGAATTTTCAAATCAGGTTGTGCAAGATTAGAGAAACCTTGAGGATGAGAGTTTAGAGCACGGTTGTATATAAGATCACTTCAAAAATCTACGGGACTTGGATTAGGTTCAATAAGAGATAATTAGGGTCATCAATGAGTTTTGGTCAAAACTCATTTATGAACATAGATGAGTTGAAATTATGAATCCTTTATATGGAGTGGAAAAGAAATATACATAGAAAGTTTATATGGTGAGCAAAATTAGTTCTGAATGTCCTTTGTGAAGTTATGAATGTGTGTTAATTGACACAGAGGTTGAATTTTGAAATCAAGATATACGAAGCTTGAAAACCTTTGGAATGAGAGTTTAGGGTACGATTACACGCAAGGGCATTTTAGAAACCTATGAGATTTGGATTGAGTTCAATAAGAGCTGGCTAAATCCATAAATGAATTTTGATTGAAACTCATTGATTGACCTAAATGAGTCAAAATTATGAATCCTTTATATGGAGTAGAAGAGGGAAGTATATAGAAGGTTTATATGGTGAGCAAATTTGATTTTGAGCCTCTTACATGAAGTTATGAGTGCATGACAATTGATATGGAGGTTGAATTTTGAAATCATACAGTGCAAGGCTAGGAAAACTCTGAAGATGAGACTTTAGGACATAGTTAAACTCATGGTCACTATATAAATATATCGGAATTGAATTGGATTCAATCAGAGCTGGTTAAGACAATCATTAAGTTTTGATTGAAACTCATTGATAAGCATAAGATTTAAAATTATGAAACCATGATATGAAGTGGAAAAGGAGACTTGAGAATATAAAAAAGGTGTGCAACCCAACTTATGAGACTTGTATGGTGTTCAAAATTTTATAATCATAGTGATATTGACTATGATATTGATTTTTTAAAATCAGTACTACTGTGATGCTATTTTCTAAAATCAGTACTACTTTAGTACTGATTTATTAAAATCAACAGTATTATGATATTGATTTTCTATGAGTGTTGATTTTGAAAAATCAACATCATGTTGTGTTGATTTTCAAAACTTAACATTAATGTAGTGTTGATTTTTAAAAATTAGCACCATAAAATTTTGAACTTTAATGAAGTAATAAAATACACCATTTGATAATTTGTAAACTATGGTACATTTTTTAAGAAATATTAAACTTTAGATGCGTCATTTGATAAATTGTCATTTATAAAAAAAACAATGTTCTTTTAATCAAAATGATAATAAGAAGTATTTTCCCTCTACAATAATGATTCGAGAAAATACGTAAAATAATTTAGTTTAAATAATTCTAAATTTATTTGGATGGGGCGAATAGGATTGTATACAATCGAGTCAAGTCAAGCTTTATACTATTCATATTTATTTAATAAGATAATCAAGTCGAGCCAAATCAAATCTAAAATTAACCAAACTTTTAAAATAATTGTTCAAGTTTAATTTAGTTCCTTTTTTTAGATTGAGCTTGGTTCGAACTTGAATTGAGTTTGACTTGTTTAATTAATATCAAGCTTCTAAATCAAACACAATTTAAGCTAGAATCAAGCTGATTTAAACTTATTTAAGCTTGATTTATTTAAATATTATCAAACTTTTAAGTCAAACTAATTTATTTGTTTGAAGTTTTAATATATTTTTATTTGTTAGTATAAACAATTTGAGCTCATAAATAATTTCATAAATGAGTTTGATTATAAATATAATTTATGAGTTTCATAAAGATATCTCCATTAATTATATTTATTAAATAGTTTTACAAATAAAATTACTTTAATTTTAAATTTAAATATATACATGATTAAATATTAGTGCATCTTTTACTTTCTTAATTTATTAATTTATAAAAATCTATCCCTTTGTATTTTTAATAGAGATATCTTTCACTATAAATTTTAAATCATAAAGAGGTAAAATTTTAGATGTTTTGTATTGTTTGCTATTCCACGAATACAAATATTAATTTATTAAAAGAGAAAAAGACCTACTAAAATTTAAAAAAACTTTTTTTTCATTTTGATATGTGAATTTAATCTCTTTAATTTCCTTTTTATTTGTAATATATTTTAGATATCTCAATTTCAAAAATTTAATAAAATGAAACTCGTGGATTCAAAATCCTTGAAAATCCCTCGATGAGTCCAATTTTATAAAAATATTAAATAAGACATGATGATCTGAGTCCTTTTTTTATTCAATTTTAGCTAGTTTGCAAGACAAACGAAAAATCAACATGGCCATTGACATATGCATCTGCCATCTTCATTGCATTGGCCAGAAGCATCTGGATTGCTGACAATTATTATACAATCTTCATTACAACTCGAAGTACAAGGTTCTCCGCTTGGCATACTACAAGTTGCAGATCCATCTCTCACCAGAAAAACTACAACAATCAAACCAACATATCGATCATTAAAAAAACAAAACTAATATTAATTTTTTGTAATTGTTTTATGAACAACATATTACTAATATATATTTTTTAGTTTAATTTCAAATAAAGAGAATATAATAAAGAAGAAGATTATATACCCGTGTTGAAAGTGAGAATAAGAAAAAGAACAAAAACACTGCGAGAACTCATAATTTTCTTCAATACACGATTTCTTTTTGTGATAGTGATGGATGAATATTAATATAATTTGTGGGTATTTATAGAATTATAATTCATAGTTTAATTAATGTTCAGTGTATCTTTTACTTTCCTAATATATTCATTAAAATTCACTACATGAAATCAGTAAGGGGTGTTGATTTGATGTTGATTTTATAAAATCATCATAATTATAATACTAATTTTAAAAAATTAGCACCACAATAAGAATTAACTAAACCTATCAATAAATTTTGATTGAAACGTATTGATGAATCCAGAGAAGTTGAAATTACGAATCCTTAACATGCAATTGAAGAAGACATATAGAAGGTTTATTTGCAGAGCAAATTTAGTTTTGAACTTCTTACATAAAATGTGGAACTATCACATTAGGGGCCCCTCACCGCTGCACCTACCATGGAGGGAGGTAAATCAGAATCCCAATTGGCAAGAGCAAAAGCGATGAGTCATCGATGTTGGGAGTATTGGAATACAATCAAAGTCCTACATTGGTAAGATATAGAAAGATCATGTGCTTATAAAATGAAAAGATATCTCTATTGGTATGAGGTCTTTTAGGTAAAGTCCAAAAATAAAACTATTAAGACTTAGGTTCAAAGTGGACAATATCATATTATTGTAAAGATATGCAAGTCTTATAGGCACCACCAATTAGTATCAAAGTTATGATTCATGTCAAGCGGGGGCAGATTTAGGGGGGAGGGGGGGGGCCATGGCTCCCATAAATTTTAAGTGATTATTATTTTTCACTATGATACTATGATACATTGTGATGCATTGTGTTGCCAAAATTTTATTTATTTTCTCTCTTTTTTTTAATTAATGTCATTATATTTTAGTATGCGGCCCCCCAATATAAAATCTTGGATTCGCCTCTGATGTCAAATTATGCACCTCAAATTATGGAAGTAGGGCTCCCATGTCCAGATCAAGAGAACCATACACCAAGCAAGAAGTCCAATTGGATCGGGATGATCGGACAACTGTCAGAAAGTCCAGCTGGGTCAGGAGGACTAGACAGTTGATAGGAAGACCTAGTGGGTTGCAAATCAGACATCAAGCAGAGGAAGCCCTTTGAGAAAAGTTCTACTAGTTCGATTTATCCAAAAGAAAAGTTCAATTTGTTCAATTCAATTGATTCAATTTTTAACTAAATGTTCACCCGCAATATCAAGGTAACAGGATAAATATTGGATCTATCAACTTTGAATTTTAGTTAATTATTATATATTATGTTATTATCATTATTGGATATTTATCTTGAGTTATGAATTATTTTCATATTTAATTTGTAAATACGAATTTAAGTCGAGTATGTTGAATTGCTTAAATTAGGAGTTTTTGGCTGATCATAGCTGTGGTAAATTTATTCGTTAACTTCCATATATATTTTCTCGTGCATGAACAAATAGATATACAATATCATACCATTGTGAAGATATATAAATCTTATTTACACCTACAGTCGATGGCTCAAAGTCATGACTTCCCTAGGAATTTACCCCTGTCCACTACAGACAAGCCCCTTTGCACTTACTAACTGGGTTAGCCTAGGGTTCCCTTATGTGAAGTTATGAGTGTTTGTCAATTGACATAGATATTGAATTTTCAAATCAGGTTGTGCAAGATTAGAGAAACCTTGAGGATGAGAGTTTAGAGCACGGTTGTATATAAGATCACTTCAAAAATCTACGGGACTTGGATTATGTAAAATACCGGAGGAAAAAAAAAATAAATATTAATAATAAAATAAAACATTGGATAATTAGGAGAATACCCTATTAAATTTTCAGAAATTTTTAGAATTTTTTTTGGTATTTAAATGGAAATTTCTATGCAGTTGCGGGGAAAGCCTGTTAGAATTAACGATTTATAGGGTCTAAAATCCGACCCATTTGACCGAGTGTTTCACTCCATTTCTGAAATTCGTCATCGCTCTTTACTCATCCCGACTTCTCATTCTCGTCGATCCCTTTCTCTTCCAGCCGCGACCTTTTCTCTGTCGCGCCCCTCTTTTCTCCCGATCGAACACGAGCGCCGCCTTCACCCTCGTGCGCCACGACGCCGCTGCCACTGCCGATGCCGCCGTGATCTCCTCGGCTCTTTGATCGCCGGCACCCCAAGCCAGTTGCCATGCCACGGTCGCTGCCGCCGCGCGCTCTCCTCGGCTCTTCGATCGTCGGTGCCCTAAGCCAGCCGGTCACGCAGAGGGTAGCGCCCACGCCGTCGTCGCTCTTCCTTCGACTGATCTGCCTCCACAAGCTGCACGCTGCGCGCCCGCCGAACCGCCCCACCGTCGCTTTGTCGGAGATCTCTAATCGAGCAGTTGGAGATTTCGCGAGCAACAGTGCCGCCTGATCCAGGCGAACCCCTTTCCCTGCTCTTCCCACTTGTCGCCGCCTCAAGCCGCTTGTCGTGCGCGCCACAATGTCGTAACCCTGTCGCCGCTGTCACGAGGCCAAACCCCGTCGCCTGATCACTCATCGCCGTCGGATCTGGACGCTGCTCCAGCACCGTCGGTCGTGCTCCATCTTCCTCTGCTGTCGCCACCGCTTCGTCAGAGATCACCACCACGAGTTCTATTTTGTCAGTGAGATTGGTCTCGCGATGTGCCCTCCTCCAGCTTCGAGTGATCGCCAGAATTTCTTCTTGGCTTGCTTGTGATACGAGCGACAACTTGGTGCTGAATGATTCTGATGACTTACCATTCTAGCTTTAGGTAATCTCTTTAACCTCTCTTTGTTCTTCGGATGTTGAATTCAGAGAGTAGTTTTGGGAAGATGGTAACAGGATGTTAATAATAGGTGTTGAGGGAAATTTAAACAGGTTATTCTCTATTGGAACTCCATTGATTTAGAGAGGATACCTTCACTGTGATTCCCAGTGGTGATAGAGCTCAGATCAACAAATTTGCCAACTCATTCGGCTACCCATCATGAGGTTGGAGTTTGGCAGTGGATGATGATCCAAGGAAGGTGAGTTTGTATGTTGTAGGATTGTTCTGCTTGATAATTGGGAGTGAATTAAATTGCAGTTAATTGAATGAGGATAAATGTGAAGGCTTGATTAGGTTAAGTGGATAACAAGATCAATCCAGTTGATCGGGTTATGAAGTCTTGTAGCATTCGATTCGATCACTTGTTGTATAATAGAACTTAATATTTGTTCATGTTGTCTTGCAGGACTTTGATTAGTGACAGATGCTTGTACGCTTGGATAGCGAGTGGAGCTATTTAACAGGTAGGTAATTTTTCTACTGGTCGGGTAGATGTAATGATTTCCAAATTTAGACATAGATATGAACATGTTAGGTGTTCATATTACCTTGACCATGCTCTGTTTATCGTATGCTTGAACTTTTCGTTGATATATATGTGTGCTCGATTATTGATAACACATATTCCCTAGCATGATCTAGGAGTTACATATGTGATGTAAGTAGGTCTAACTGTTTAGTAGGGTGTAGATGTTAGAGTACGGAGGATGACCTAAATTATAAATTTGGTAAAAATGTCCTTTGTAGATAAGTATGACCCTAAATGTAGGACCCGTTCCATACCTATATGTTGCATATTTATTTACCAACCACGGGTTGTGTAAATAGTCAGGTGAGTCATGGACAGTGTGTCGCTACGGACCGATGGTCCTAGCTTGTCAGGATCAGATGAGTATGACTCTCTATAGGGTAGAGAGTGTACAGATCAATTGGGTGTGACTCTTTGTTGAACAGAGAGTCTAGGGTAGATGTTCTGAATGTGAGACAGTACCCTCATGTCATTGCATGTATACTGACGACATCGTCTCCCCTTGGGGTTGAGAGAGAGTCGTCAGTCATCCTGCCTCCCAGGTTACTTCCAGAGGAGTAACTGGTGTGAGGGCATAGCATTTGTTGTGCCGCACTCTACCATTATTGACGATGGTTGTTGGAGTTGCGTGCAGTTGTCCTGGGTGCGTGGCACTCGATCGCTCATTGGCAATGTCAGTCGGAGTAGCCAGCAGCAGGGACCCCCGTTGCGTAGCGAGCTATTTACGCTCATATGCTACTTGATCATACTACCCAACTCGGTCACTCGAGAGTGGTGGCGGCTGGAGTCGGGATAGTTGTCATGTCGTGTCACCTAGGCCACACTGGGGTCGTGGTAGCGAGTAGGGGTGAGCAAGCATGACCATGCATGCTGCATTGCCGTATCATACGGTGTTTTTATGATTATATATATATACATAATCTTGTATATATATATATATATATGGATGATGGTGATTAGTATACATACAGATCTGATCTATATGTATACTCACTTTGATGATGCATTTGTATGTACTATGCTTGTTGCATTTGTTTGTACATATTCATACATGCTATTGCATATTCCTGTATGGTAGTAGGTTGATATTTGTATACCTATCGGATATTCACAAAGTGATACCCTTGACTCAGTTAGGATATTGTGTTAGTACTATCTATACCCTATGATGTGATTATATGCCCGATTGGATCGGGATAGAGTAGGTATTGACTACGGTATGTCGGTTATTTAGTATATGCATGCATATCTATAGTTATCTTGATGTATACTTGTTGTGCAGTAGATTAAATCGTTGAATGACATGTAATATTGATACATATATTTACATGTTTTCTCCGATTCACTGAGTTTTACTCACCACCTCCGACCCTGGGTTTTTCTGTCGCCCAGGTAACAGGTAGACGACTTCGTGACGACTTGGAGCTGCGCCGACCGATCCATCCCATCTCTGTTTTTTGAGTCTCCCGAGGAGTTCGTTTTTGGTTATGTATGGACTTGTTTATGTGTTATGGATTTTGGTCCTATGTCATGGACCCTTGTTTTGTTATGGACTTTGTCGTGATGTCGTCGTTTTATTTACGGTTTTATTACTGTGGACTTGTCAGGTGGTGTACACCTGCATATTTTGTTATCTATGTTGTGGGTATGGGGGTTTTCATTTCCGCTGCTATTAGTATGTTATATTATGTTGTTGTTGTGGGCCTACGGGCCTTGTATTAACCCGAAATGTTGCCACGTACAGGGGAGATGCCGTCCGTTTGATTTTCGGCTCGGCATGCTCTCGGGGCGTGACAGATTAGGTTCAATAAGAGATAATTAGGGTCATCAATGAGTTTTGGTCGAAACTCATTTATGAACATAGATGAGTTGAAATTATGAATCCTTTATATGGAGTGGAAAAGAAAGATACATAGAAAGTTTATATGGTGAGCAAAATTAGTTCTGAATGTCCTTTGTGAAGTTATGAATGTGTGTTAATTGACACGGAGGTTGAATTTTGAAATCAAGATATACGAAGCTTGAAAACCTTTGGAATGAGAGTTTAGGGTACGATTACACGCAAGGGCATTTTAGAAACCTATGAGATTTGGATTGAGTTCAATAAGAGCTGGCTAAATCCATAAATGAATTTTGATTGAAACTCATTGATTGACCTAAATGAGTCAAAATTATGAATCCTTTATATGGAGTAGAAGAGGGAAGTATATAGAAGGTTTATATGGTGAGCAAATTTGATTTTGAGCCTCTTACATGAAGTTATGAGTGCATGACAATTGATATGGAGGTTGAATTTTGAAATCATACAGTGCAAGGCTAGGAAAACTCTGAAGATGAGACTTTAGGACATAGTTAAACTCATGGTCACTATATAAATATATCGGAATTGAATTGGATTCAATCAGAGCTAGTTAAGACAATCATTAAGTTTTGATTGAAACTCATTGATAAGCATAAGATTTAAAATTATGAAACCATGATATGAAGTGGAAAAGGCGACTTGAGAATATAAAAAAGGTGTGCAACCCAACTTATGAGACTTGTATGGTGTTCAAAATTTTATAATCATAGTGATATTGACTATGATATTGATTTTTTAAAATCAGTACTACTGTGATGCTATTTTCTAAAATCAGTACTACTTTAGTACTGATTTTGTAAAATACCGGAAAAAAAAAATGTTGGGTGATTAGGAAAATACCCTATGAAATTTTCCAAGGATTTTTAGAAATTTTCTTGGAAAATTATGGAAATTTCTATGGCTATTGCGGGGAAAGATTTAAACAGGCTTTGGGAAAGCCTGTTTGGGTCATCCGGTCATGAGGGACTTAATAGGGATCAATTGACTTAAAGTTTAATGGTAAAACCCTAAGGTCCATGGATTTAATGGATTGATCAGTGTCGGACCCAATTGTTTTTCCCTAAACCCGACCCGGTATTTTCTTACCCGATGCACTTCTCAGTTATCAAAGCCAAGCCTTAATTTCCTTCGGCTTTTCCTTCTCCCCATTTATCATTGCGCGACTCCTCGTTTCATTTTCGCAAACCCGATTCTTCTTTGCGCCCCAAACCTTTCTTCTTCCTCTCTGTTTCTCGCGCACCAACCTCACCTCTCGTGGCTTTCTCCTCGCGGTGGTGGCGGTGACTCACCTAGACGAGCACAAGGGCGAAGTCGACGGTGAGCACGCATGGCGGGAGCTTGGAAATCGGTGGCGTCGGTTGGAATCGCTTTGCGATCTCACGAGCAAGGCTAGGAAGTAGGGTTTCCGTGAATAGATGGATTTGGTGGGGATTCGCAGTGTTCACCACGAGCAAGGAATCAAAGAATGTCATTGTCAATTGCTGCAGTAATTAGGTAAGAACTTGCTTTTGGCTTACCTTGGACTAGATTAGAGCTACGGTGCATTTTCCTTTCGCTGAGCATGATCCATGGTTTGGGCACATTTGGTGCCGTGGTGGATAGGATGAGGGGGGTGGAGTCTTCTAAGGTGTGGTTTCTGAGATAGGTAAGTGGTATTACAGCTTTAATCTGGGTACATTTCCCTTTATTTGAGCTTGATCTGTCGTCGCCTCTCCTCCATCGTCGCCTTCAACTAGCAGTCTGTGAGCACTATCCAACAACCTTTCTTCGTTGCCAGGTTTCTGGCTTGGATCGGTACCATCTCCTCAGCCAGCGATTTCTACTTTGGTGATTCAAGCTTGGTGCTAATTGGTTCTGATGACTTGCCATTTTATCTTTAGGTAATCTCTTTAACCTCTCTTTGATCTTCGGATTTTGAATTCAGAGAGAGAGTAGTTTCAGGAAATGGTAACAGGATGTAATAATAGGTGTGGAGGGCAATTTGAACAGGTTATTCTCTATTGGACTCCATTGATGTAGAGAGGATACCATTACTGTGATTCACAATGGTTATGGAGCTCATATCAACGAATTTTCCAACCCATTCGGCTACCCATCATGATGTTGGAGGTTGGCAGTGGATGATGATCCAGGGAAGGTGAGTTTGTATCTTGATTTGATTGGTTGGAATGTAGTTAAGAGATTTATTGATTTAAATCTAGTTGTATGTTGTAGGATTGTTATGCTTGATAATTAGGAGTGAATTGATTTGCAGTTGATTGAATGAGGATAGATGTGAAGGCTTGATTAGGTTATGTGGATAACTAGATCAATATAGTTGATCGAGATACGAAGTCATGTAGCATTCGATTCGATCACTTGTTGTATAATAGAACTTAATAGTAGTTCATGTTGTCTTGCAGGACTTTGATTAGTGATGTATGCTTGTACATATGGGATGACTTAGCGGAGCTATTTAACATGTAGGTAATTTCCTACTGGTCGGGTAGATGTAATGATTTCCAGATTTAGATATAGATATGAACATGTTACGTGTTCATATTACCTTGATCATGCTCTGTTTATCGTATGCTTGAACTTACCGTTGATATATATGTGTGCTCGATGATTGATAACACATATTCCCTAGCATAATCTAGAACTTACAGATGTGATGTAAGTAGGTCTAACGGTTTAGTAGGGTGTAGATGTTAGAGTACGGAGGATGACCTAAATTGTAAATTTGGCAAAATGATCCTCTGTGGATAAGTATGGCCCTAGATGTAGGAGTTATTCCATACCTGTATGTTGCACATTTATTCACCAACCACGGGTTGTGTGAATGGTCATGTGAGTCGTGAACAGTGTGTCGCTACGGACCGATGGTCCTAGCTTGTCATGATTAGATGAGTGACTCTCTACAGGGTAGAGAGTGTACTGATCAATTGGGTGTGACTCTTTGTTGAACAGAGAGTCTAGGGTAGATGTTCTGTATGTGAGACAATACCCTCATGTCATTGCATGTATCACGGCGACATCGCCTCCCCTTGGGGTTGAGAGAGTCGTCAATCATCCTCGCCTCCCGGGTTACTTCCGGAGTAATGGCGGTGTGAGGCATAGCATTTGTTGTGTCGCACTCTACCATTATTGATGATGGTAGTTGGAGTTGCGTCGCGATTGTCTGGAGTGCGTGGTACTCGACCACTCATTAGTAGTGTTAGTGTGACCGTGAGGACCTATTCGCGAGCTACTTACGCTCATATGCTACTTGATCATACTACCCAACTCGGTCACTCGAGTGGTGGCGGCTGGAGTCGGGATAGTTGTCATGTCGTGCCACCTAGGCCACACTGGGTCGTGGTAGCGAGTAGGGGTGAGCAGGCATGACCATGCATCTTTGCATTCAGTATCATACGGTGTTTTGCATATGATATATATATATACATAGCTTGTATATATATATATATATGGATGATGGTGATTAGTATACATACGAATACGATCTATATGTATACTCACTTTGATGATGCATTTGTATGTACTATGCTTGTTGCATTTGTTTGTACATATTCATACATGATACTGCATTTCCTGTATGGTAGTAGGTTGATATTTATATACCTATCGGATATTCACAGTGATACCCTTGACTCGTGTTTTGTGTTAGTACTATCTTTGTTATACCCTATGATGTGATTATATGCCCAGATTAGATCGAGATAGAGTATTGCCGGGTATATCGCATCGTTGTATGTCTTGATTTATTTAGTATATGCATGCATATCTATAGTTATCTTGATGTATACTTGTTTATGCAGTAGATTAAACTATTGAATGACATGTAATATTGATACATATATTTACATGTTTTCTCTGATTACTCGAGTTTTACTCACCACCTCCCGACCACTGGGTTTTTCGCCTGTAGTAACAGTGACGACTTCGTGGCGACTTGGAGTGCTGTACCGATCCATCCCATCTCTGTTTTTTGAGTCTCCCGAGGAGTTCGTCTTTGGTTATGTATGGACTTGTTTATGTGTTATGGATTTTGGTCCTATGTCATGGACCTTTGTTTTGTTATGGACTTTATCGTGATGTCGTCGTTTTATTTACGGTTTTATTACTGTGGACTTGTCAGGTGGTGTACACCTGCATATTTTGTTATCTATGTTGTGGGTATGGGGGTTTTCATTTCCGCTGCTATTATTTGTTATATATATATTGTTGTTGTTGTGGGCCTACGGGCCTTGTATTAACCCGAAATGTTGCCACGTACAGGGGAGATGTCGTCCGTTTGATTTTCAGCTCGGCATGCTCTCGGGGCGTGACAACTTTATTGGTATCAGAGCCCAAGGTTCTGCGATGCCATACAATGATTTTTGTTTTGAGTCTTGGATTCTCGGGAGTCGGTATATTTTTCGGATTTGATTTTTGTGAGATGGGATTGACCGCGGCATAAGCTCCATGCAGCACGAAGTGAGTATTTCTGATAACTCATATTTCATATAGTTACTTATCTAAATGTGTTTAACAGGTGTATATCGTTAAAGATTTATGACACCTGTGCAGACTTGTAGTAGGGGTCGTCCATCGAGACGACCAACTGGAGTGACCTTTAGGGTTTATACTCCCGGTTTTAGTTGACTATGCTTTTAATGTATATAACAGGGAATAACCTGTAGTGTGTTGGTTATTGTTCGTAGTCGTGGTATGAGTTGACCCCGGAAACAACCTGTTCAGTATGTGAGTTTTGAACCCGTGTCGAAAAGGTGATTTACCTTTGAGAGCCGACTGATACCGAGTCGAATAACATGGGGCAAGTCATCACATTTCTGGTTGAAATCAAAGATTTCAGCCGTAGAGATTTTCACTAATCGGTATAGTCGGATCATTACATGGGTAATGGACAAGACAAATTGTCTATTGTTGATGCGAGATAGCGGGATGTTAGTTTATGGAGTTTCATAGGAATTTATCCACTGAGTTGTTAAATCTTGAGTTGTATAACTTTGAGAGTACTTTTAAGTACTTAACTCATGTTATACCGAGAAGGTAGTGTTATTTGCATACCATTATCGGGGTCAAGCCAATATTTGGTGATAAATGCAGAAAATAATCTTCGGAAAATAATATATCACTTGATCATGGTTTAGTGATGTTGAAAGAGAGTATTTCCCCGTGTCACTTTTAGTGACACATTGTAAGAAATTCTTGAGCTTCAAGAAAGGTGATCGGTTAGTATAATATCTTGTGCAGTCGTGAGACTTGCAGAGGTTACTACCACCTAATAGCTCAAGAAGATGAGTGGATGATTTAAGCCACCCAGAGTTATTGACTTATAGTTAGATTATGATGCTGGGATCTTTTACCAGATCCTGTCGGAAGATGTTGGATTGAGACAGGAGTTTAGAAATGACTCCGTACAAGTGTTTAAGAGTTGGAGACCGATAAGCAGATAAAGTAGGTCAACTTAATAGAGTCAGAAGTTTCTGACTGTTGGATAAAAGGAGCAAGATCGGAGTCAGAGGCCTTGGGCTACTTTCCGATTATAAAAGATCAACCGCAGATCATCAAGATGTTCTCGTGGATATCAGCAAAATCAGAACAAAGACTCCGAAGGGATTGTGTCGCGTCGCGGTCGCGAGATCGAAGACAGAAGTAATATCCGTTGAGCAGTTTAGCTGTTGCTTTTGTGAGCAACCAGTACAGTGGAGGAGTTATACTTTGAAGACTCAGTTGAAGACTATCCGGGAGATTCCGGGAAGGTGATGCACTGTCTCGACAGCAGAGATCAGCACAGAAGATTTGGGTTATCTCAACAACAACAACCTACTACCTCAGGCGTGGTTGGAGTTCCCTGATACTCCCCTACAACAGAGATCAGCATAGAAGCAGCATCAGCAGAAGACATTGTAGAAGACTCAACAGACAACAACAAGCAGTTACCTCCAGATATGATTTGCTTAGTACAGAGGAGGGAGTATACGACGGTGGTCGTATTTATTTTGTATTCTATAGCTGTAGCTCGTAGGATTTAGGGATGTGATCAGATGATCTAGCAAGATCCTCGGATCATTCATCGCAGAAATGCGACCGTCTTGTCGCGGACTGTTGGATCTGATCTTATTCTCTTCGGAGAAAGGCGGAGACCTGCGGGGAGCCTTTGGATCAGATCGACAGATAATTGATCGTTCAGAGTATTACTCTAGTTTTACCGCTGGATTAATATATTGGGAGATACTTGTAGTTTACAGGTATCTTTGTCTAGAACATTCTCAGTTGAAGTAGAAGGGTCCTTTACATCGACTTGTGGATCGATGGTATCTCTACCGTCAGGTGAGATGAGGATCAACAATTAAGAAGTCAAGGGATGCCCTTAGACTCTGATAGACATACCTTTACTGTAGACAATCCTTACGGATGGTCAAGTTGTTGAGATTATAGTATGATTATGTCTCTCAGATGTGTGTATAATCTGAGAGCAATCGGATGTAGTTTCGGATGAACTCCTAGCCTTGTTGTTGCTTAGGCAAGTGGAGTAGGCGATCAAAATGATTGCGGAAATAGTTCTGATATCGAAGATCACAGACTGGGTGATAGTTTGTTGGTATCAGTGTTGTTAAACACTATAGAAATTGGAAGAATGTAAGTTGTAATTATAGGAGATGTTTGAGGGGATATTTATCTATCCCAGTATTCCTCCTTGAGAAGATCCGAAACTCTTTGTTGAAAGAGGGATGGACCTTTAAGAGTTATGCATCGATTATCGATGATGGAATACAATAGTTATTATGAAGAATATCCTTCGTTGTGGATAGATGATCTATAGAGATCAGCCAAAGACACCTGTGTATACTCTAGGATTAGTTTACGACTGGAGTGTTGATATTGTAGTGACATGATGTCATACAATTATCATAGTCGTTGTGATTATTGGTATATCGTCAACTTGGAGTAAGCAGGATGCAGGTGTATGGAGGACGACAATTTCATACTTAGTATGAATTGTATGAGTTTTGATTGTGTTGTTAGACTATTAAACGATTTAGTCGTCCAGGGATTTGAGAATCGTGTATCCTGAACACGATTGGATTCGTTTGTGATTGTTGGAGTTGCGTAACCTGGCCACTATTGATTGTGGTAGTTGGATGTTGCGCACTCGACCACCGTAGATGGTGGTTTGCCTTATATGTTTTGGTTAGTACAGTAGATGTGGATATAATATCTTAGCATTACTATACCACATACTTATTTGACAAAGGGGATGTTGTAAATCAGTTAGTCGGAAGCTGGTGAAACCAGTTACAAGACCTAGACGACGGTTAACTTTTACACAAGTATTAGGTAATCCTTCTGGAGTGGATAAAAGGATGATGTATGCAATGCGTCGTTTTAGGGATCGAAACGATTTCCGATGCAGTTGAATGAGACATATCCTATGCCTACGTCAGTTAAGAAACTACGAGATAGACTGTCATATGCATGACGTGACTTTAGTAGTTATTATATGGGTTTGTAGTTGTATGGAGCAGGAATGCTCATGAGATTGTAACTAGCTACTCGGTAGCTACTATAGAGTTGCTGATGCGCGAATAGTTGCAAAAAATTGCAACAAGTGAGATTGATCGCTATAGTCTTCCATGCACTTACAGCGTGTGTGGAGTGTATCTTGGAAGGTTGATGGACTTATCTTGTGAGAAGATAATTTTCCTTCTCTAATATGGATATGTGTTCTGGGCACGCATCCAGTTAAGAAAGAGTTATTACAGGTGACAACTTTAGTGGTATCAGATTGCGTGGGGTACTTTTAAGTACCATATCGGATAGAGATTCGTGATTTACCTTACGATTTTGACAGAGTCTGCACCAGACTATGGGCACAGAGCTTCGGCTTAGTGCAACATTTCATCCGCGGACTAATGGACTGTCTGAGCATGACATTCAAACGTTGGAGGATCTATTCAGATCTTGTGTCGTGAATTAAGGAGGTGTAGATTGTCGATTGGCTTTACCTCCGACACTTGCAGGTGCTCACAACGTATTTCCTATTTTTATACTGAGAAAATACGTGTCGCATGTTGATTATGTTCTGAAAGAGGTTCCAAAGTCTACCTCAGTCTAATGCGACTTACGAGAAGATTCCAGGGTGGAGCCTGAGTCGCAAGGAGCGACAGTAGTGGGACGAAAACTATCCGACTCGTAAAGGTTGGATGACAGCATCATACCGATGAGGAGGCTATGTGGGAGCTGGAAGATACTATCCGAGCTCGATTGTCTCATCTGGTCACTTGAGGAAGGTAGGTGGTCCTTTCGGAAACTTGCTTGAAGTAAATTTTTGCATGTTAGTACGAAATTTGGGGACCAAATTTTTATAAGTGGGGGAGAATGTAAAATATCGAAATAAATAAATAAATAAAATAAAATAAAATAAATATTGGGTGATTAGGAAAATACCCTATGAAATTTTCCAAGGATTTTTAGAAATTTTCTTGGAAAATTATGGAAATTTCTATGGCTATTGCGGGGAAAGATTTAAACAGGCTTTGGGAAAGCCTGTTTGGGTCATCTGGTCATGAGGGACTTAATAGGGATCAATTGACTTAAAGTTTAATGGTAAAACCCTAAGGTCCATGGATTTAATGGATTGATCAGTGTCAGACCCGATTGTTTTTCCCTAAACCCGACCCGGTATTTTCTTACCCGATGCACTTCTCAGTTATCAACGCCAAGCCTTAATTTCCTTCGGCTTTTCCTTCTCCCCATTTATCATTGCGCAACTCCTCGTTTCATTTTCACAAACCCGATTCTTCTTTGCGCCGCAAACCTTTCTTCTTCCTCTCTGTTTCTCGCCGCAGCCAACCTCACCCTCTCGTGCTTTCTCCTCGCGGCGGGTGGCGGTGACCAGCCTAGATGGAGCACAAGGGCAAGTCGACGGTGAGCACGCATGGCGGGGAGCTTGGAAATCGGCGGCGTCCGGTTGGAATCTGCCTTTGCGATCTCGCCGGAACAAGGCTAGGGAAGTAGGGTTTCCGGCGAATAGATGGATTTGGTGGGGGATTCGGGCGAGTGTTCACCATGAGCAAGGAATCAGCAGCAATGTCGTTGCTGTCACCGTTGCCCCAATTGCTGCAGTAATTAGGTAAGAACTTGCTTTTGGCTTACCTTGGACTAGATTAGAGCTACGGTGCATTTTCATTTCGCTGAGCATGATCCATGGTTTGGGCAGCATTTGGTGCCGGCGAACAGGGGATAGGATGAGGGGTTTGCTACCGGTGGAGTCTTCTAAGGCTGTGGTTTCTGCCGGTGGAGTTCTAAGATAGGTAAGTGGTATTACAGCTTTAATCTGGGTACATTTCCCTTTATTTGAGTTCGATCTGTCGTCGCCTCTCCTCCATCGTCGCCTTCAACTAGCACGCGAGCACCGCCCAACAACCTTTCTTCACGCTGTTTTCGCTTGGATCGCATCATCTCCTCAGCCAGCGATTTCTACTTTGGTGATTCAAGCTTGGTGCTAATTGGTTCTGATGACTTGCCATTTTATCTTTAGGTAATCTCTTTAACCTCTCTTTGATCTTCGGATTTTGAATTCAGAGAGAGAGTAGTTTCAGGAAATGGTAACAGGATGTAATAATAGGTGTGGAGGGCAATTTGAACAGGTTATTCTCTATTGGACTCCATTGATGTAGAGAGGATACCATTACTGTGATTCACAATGGTTATGGAGCTCATATCAACGAATATTCCAACCCATTCGGCTACCCATCATGATGTTGGAGGTTGGCAGTGGATGATGATCCGGAGAAGGTGAGTTTGTATCTTGATTTGATTGGTTGGAATGTAGTTAAGAGATTTATTGATTTAAATCTAGTTGTATGTTGTAGGATTGTTATGCTTGATAATTGGGAGTGAATTGATTTGCAGTTGATTGAATGAGGATAGATGTGAAGGCTTGATTAGGTTATGTGGATAACTAGATCAATATAGTTGATCGAGATACGAAGTCATGTAGCATTCGATTCGATCACTTGTTGTATAATAGAACTTAATAGTAGTTCATGTTGTCTTGCAGAACTTTGATTAGTGACAGATGCTTGTACATATGGACAGCTAGCGGAGCTATTTAACATGTAGGTAATTTCCTACTGGTCGGGTAGATGTAATGATTTCCAGATTTAGATATAGATATTAACATGTTAGGTGTTCATATTACCTTGATCATGCTCTGTTTATCGTATGCTTGAACTTACCATTGATATATATGTGTGCTCGATGATTGATAACACATATTCCCTAGCATGATCTAGAACTTACAGATGTGATGTAAGTAGGTCTAACGGTTTAGTAGGGTGTAGATGTTAGAGTACGGAGGATGACCTAAATTGTAAATTTGGCAAAATGATCCTCTGTGGATAAGTATGGCCCTAGATGTAGGACTTATTCCATACCTGTATGTTGCACATTTATTCACCAACCACGGGTTGTGTGAATGGTCATGTGAGTCGTGAACAGTGTGTCGCTACGGACCGATGGTCCTAGCTTGTCATGATTAGATGAGTGACTCTCTACAGGGTAGAGAGTGTACTGATCAATTGGGTGTGACTCTTTGTTGAACAGAGAGTCTAGGGTAGATGTTCTGTATGTGAGACAGTACCCTCATGTCATTGCATGTATACTGACGACATCGTCTCCCCTTGGGGTTGAGAGAGAGTCGTCAGTCATCCTGCCTCCCAGGTTACTTCCAGAGGAGTAACTGGTGTGAGGGCATAGCATTTGTTGTGCCGCACTCTACCATTATTGATGATGGTAGTTGGAGTTGCGTGCAGTTGTCCTGGGTGCGTGGTACTCGACCACTCATTAGTAGTGTTAGTCGGAGTGACCAGCAGCAGGGACCCCCGTTGCGTAGCGAGCTACTTACGCTCATATGCTACTTGATCATACTACCCAACTCGGTCACTCGAGAGTGGTGGCGGCTGGAGTCGGGATAGTTGTCATGTCGTGCCACCTAGGCCACACTGGGGTCGTGGTAGCGAGTAGGGGTGAGCAGGCATGACCATGCATGCTGCATTGCCGTATCATACGGTGTTTTGCATATGATTATATATATATACATACCTGCTTGTATATATATATATATGGATGATGGTGATTAGTATACATACAGATACAGTCTATATGTATACTCACTTTGATGATGCATTTGTATGTACTATGCCTGTTGCATTTGTTTGTACATATTCATACATGCTATTGCATATTCCTGTATGGTAGTAGGTTGATATTTGTATACCTATCGGATATTCACAGTGATACCCTTGACTCAGGTTAGGATATTGTGTTAGTACTATACTGTTATACCCTATGATGTGATTATATGCCCAGATTAGATCGGGATAGAGTAGCCGATCGCTGTATGTCGATCGCTTGATGTTCAGTTTATTTAGTATATGCATGCATATCTATAGTTATGCTGATGTATACTTGTTATACGAGTAGATTAAACTGTTGAATGACATGTAATATTGATACATATATTTACATGTTTTCTCTGATTACCTGCTGAGTTTTACTCACCACCTCCGACTTCGGGTTTTTCGTCCGCCTGTAATGTAGACGACCGTGACTTGGACTGCGGCAGATCCATCCCATCTCTGTTTTTCGAGTCTCCCGAGGAGTTCGTCTTTGGTTATGTATGGACTTGTTTATGCGTTGTGGATTTTGGTCCTATGTCATGGACCCTTGTTTTGTTATGGACTTAGTCGTGATGTCGTCGTTTTATTTACGGTTTTATTACTGTGGACTTGTCAGGTGGTGTACACCTACATATTTTGTTATCTATGTTGTGGGTATGGGGGTTTTCATTTCCGCTGCTATTATTTGTTATATATATATTGTTGTTGTTGTGGGCCTACGGGCCTTGTATTAACCCGAAATGTTGCCACGTACAGGGGAGATGTCGTCCATTTGATTTTCGGCTCGGCATGCTCTCGGGGCGTGACAGATTTATTAAAATCAACAGTATTATGATATTGATTTTCTATGAGTGTTGATTTTGAAAAATCAACATCATGTTGTGTTGATTTTCAAAACTTAACATTAATGTAGTATTGATTTTTAAAAATTAGCACCATAAAATTTTGAACTTTAATGAAGTAATAAAATACACCATTTGATAATTTGTAAACTATGGTACATTTTTTAAGAAATATTAAACTTTAGATGCGTCATTTGATAAATTGTCATTTATAAAAAAAAACAATGTTCTTTTAATCAAAATGATAATAAGAAGAATTTTCCCTCTACAATAATGATTCGAGAAAATACGTAAATTAATTTAGTTTAAATAATTCTAAATTTATTTGGATGGGGCGAATAGGATTGTATACAATCGAGTCAAGTCAAGCTTTATACTATTCATATTTATTTAATAAGATAATCAAGTCGAGCCAAATCAAGTCTAAAATTAACCAAACTTTTAAAATAATTGTTCAAGTTTAATTTAGTTCCTTTTTTTTAGATTGAGCTTGGTTCGAACTTGAATTGAGTTTGACTTGTTTAATTAATATCAAGCTTCTAAATCAAACACAATTTAAGCTAGAATCAAGCTGATTTAAACTTATTTAAGCTTGATTTATTTAAATATTATCAAGCTTTTAAGTCAAACTAATTTATTTGTTTGAAGTTTTAATATATTTTTATTTGTTAGTATAAACAATTCGAGCTCATAAATAATTTCATAAATGAGTTTGATTATAAATATAATTTATGAGTTTCATAAAGATATCTCCATTAATTATATTTATTAAATAGTTTTACAAATAAAATTACTTTAATTTTAAATTTAAATATATACATGATTAAATATTAGTGCATCTTTTACTTTCTTAATTTATTAATTTATAAAAATCTATCCCTTTGTATTTTTAATAGAGATATCTTTCACTATAAATTTTAAATCATAAAGAGGTAAAATTTTAGATGTTTTGTATTGTTTGCTATTCCACGAATACAAATATTAATTTATTAAAAGAGAAAAAGACCTACTAAAATTTAAAAAAACTTTTTTTTCATTTTGATATGTCACGCCCCGAGAGCATACCGAGCCGAAAATCAAACGGACGGCACCTCACCTGTACGTGGCAACATTTCGGGTTAATACATAGCCCGTAGGCCCACAAGAACAACAATATATATGTCTGAAACAAAAACTACACAAGACACAGCGGAAACATACTACAACAATAGGATATCAATCCCACACATGCATACCGATATGACTAACACAACACAACAACACAGAACCTCGACAAAATCCGAATATACAATATGTACATCAAGAAAACTCCAAATACAATACACGGCGGACAGCAGACCCAAAATAAAACATGGGAGCCTCGTGAGATGAGATGACGCTCCACGGTGCTCAAGCCGTCCACGGAAGTCTTCTACCGCACTGGGCGCATGTAAAACCTGTGGTCCGCGGGGGTGGTGAGTAAAACTCAGCAGGTAATAGAAAACATGTATATATGTAATATCACATGTATTTCGACAACATAATCTAGATGTACAATGGGTATATCAGCATAGTATATAAATACAAGCATATACCGTCTAATCAAATGAATAACATAAGTATATATACTCAAGTTCAAGTACGCTTACTGATCCAACCTCAACATATATCCAATATATATATAACAGGAAGAGTAATACCAACACATAATCTACTCATGCTACAGGTCAAGGTATCTATGGTCTGTCCAACACATACCAATATCCGACTCAATCGTATAACAAATGTAAGAGACATGCATGAATATGATGTCCACCCAAATGCAGCAAGCATAGTACAAACAAATGCAACATCATAATAATCATATATATATAGATCGATCTATATATATATTAATCTCAACTATCCATATATATATATATACATGCATATATGTATATATATATGGTAATATGCAAAGCGCCATCGATACGACTATGCAAAGATGCATGGTCATGTCGGCTCACCCTAAAGCTACCACGACCTGTGGCCTCTGGCTCGAGCATGACAATCCCCTAACTCAACACCAACCACTACTCTCGAGTGGTCGAGTGGGCGTATGATCGAGTAGCATATAAGCGTAAAGAGCAAGCTACACGATGGGGTCTCACGTTGGTCACTCCGACAAATACTACCCATGAGTGGTCGAGTACCACACACGCAGGACTACGACACGCAAATCCAACTACCACCGTCTATAGTGGTAGAGTGCGGCACCTCAATGCTCTGCCCTCACACCGGTTACTCCTCCTATGAGTAACCGTGGAGGCAGGATGATTGGCGACCCTCTCAACCACAAGGGAGACCTCGTCGCCAGCGTGCATGTAAATGCATGAATGCAATGTCTCACATACAGACATCCACCATAGACTCTCTATCCTGTAGAGAGTCATACCAATCTACTGACGACTCTCTATCCCGTAGAGAGTCGTGACTCAATCGATCATAATACTCTCTATCCTCGTAGAGAGTCATACTAATCTACTCGACGCACTCTACATCTGAGAGAGTCGTACTCATCTGATTATAACAAGCTAGGACCACCGGTCCGTAGCGATACCCTAAGTATCATTTCTCTGACCATTTACACAACACATGTTCGGTGGTAACATACAACCTAAGGGTACTAGAACTAACCCTAGGTTAAAGACATTATCTACCTACGGATAACCTTTTTGCCCAATATACAATCAGGTTGTCATCCGAACTTTACCATTTGCACTTAACTTAAACAAATTCTAAGTTACTTGCATCACCTATATGTATAACTCCTAATCATGGTAAAATAAACATGATATCAAATGAATAGAATTAATAGCCAGTAAAGGATCAAGCATACGATAAAAGAGAGGTCAAGGTAATATGAACACCTAACATGCTCATATCAATGACTAAATCTGAATGAAATATAACTACCCGGACCAGGTAGGAAATTACCCACCTGATACGAAGCTCAAAATAATCCTCACAACCGTGGACCTGCTTCGTATCCCAAACCTGCACATAATAGCAAACTATGATTAAGTACAAGTATCCGACAAATACATAACTACTACGTCGTTTCTATACTCCCATCCTTTTATCGAACGCGAGTTAGTACTACGAGTACACACCTCCCATAACCCCAAATCTACATTCATCCTTGGTCGATTCACACCAAACTCAATCCACAGGATCACCAGACCACAAGATCAATTAAAGTAATTAGATCTAAACAACCCTCAAATAACTATCCAATCATCTAAACATAGTCTCCACACTTCAACCTAACCAATTTGTAGCACCATTGGGGATCACTCACATCATCTTTTATCCACGCATAGCAACACAACCGATCAATTTGCATACACTCACGGATCTGATCCCACCATCTATTGGAATCCTCACCAAACCAAACTACTACTTCACAAATACCAAGACACCAAATTAGGAAAATCCACCCCAAAATTAACAATTTCACTTTGCTCACGGCTATCATCACGGCGGGAACAACACATCACTAAAAATTCCCTAACATCCACGCTTAAACTTAATAACAACCAACTTAACAAGGCAAGGAAGCAATCGAGAGGTATACGAGGTTATAGCTTCAAGCGACCCTTCCCCCTTTTCTTTTCCTTGTTCACCATCTCCAAGCCGCCCAATATCACGGATCATTCAACCAAAAACGAACATCTGAGACAAAGCGATAAGTCGACTTGTGAAAACATCCGGTTGGTCGGCCGCGTCGGATATCTGTGTCGAAGGTAGGCCGGCGTTCCTATTCGATCAGCGGCTCCTTGCGGTGAAGATCTCCGTGGCGAAAGGCTCGATCGGCGGCGATGGAAGCGGCCGATTAGCGAGGAGAAGAAGGGCCCGACGGCAGCGCGATGGCAGCGTGGCAGGGCAAAGGGTGTTGTGGCGGTAGCCAGCGAGTGAGGCGGCGATGGAGCGCGGTGTGGCGTGGATCCTTCGGTGGCAAGGATCCTTCGGCGAAATCGATGGATCGTCTTGTCAAAGCATGGCGGGCGGCGAATAATCCACGGTGGCGGGGGCGGAGAAAATTTACTGCGTGGGAGGGGCATATACAAGATAATGAAATAGGGATCGGACTTTTAAAGGCGGCTTGTTTAGACTATGGGGTTAATTAACCTAGGTTATAAATCTAGGTTTTATCTTCCTAATCTGCGATTTTCGGCGTGAAGAAAGGCCTTTTGGGAAGAAAAGGCGCGAGAAGAGAAGGTTGCGTCGGTAGAAACCGTGGCGTGGCGCGATCGGGAAAAGAAGGAGAGGATTGATCGATCGGGGAAAACGAAAAGGATCGGGGAAAATTAAACGGTTTTTATTAAACCCATTACATCTCCTCCTATCTACTATCTCTTCCTAAAATATCCATAAGACCTGAGCTAATTTCCTAAAAATTTCTGAAAAATTCCACAAGATAGTTTATCAAGATAATAATTTTTTTCGATATTTTACATTCTCCCCACTAATAAAAAATTTGCCCTCAAATGCTTAAATGTAGAACCAACTCAAGAGATTTCTTGAATTACTTCATGCCTCAAGTGAACAAATGTGATATCGAGCTCGGATAGTATCTTCCGGGCTTTTCGTCCATGACCTCAGGATCTCAATAGATCCTCGATATCTGAATATGCGTGTCGGACTATCTCTGCCCTTCATGGATGAAGCGTAGGTAAGCGAAGCTCGTGTGGATAGTCAGTGATGTTGTGAAGGAATAAGAAATCGCGAGTGAGGTCTAGATATGACTTAGCGGAATCGATAATCTTTCGGTACACATGTGAGGGTTTGATTTGGGTTCTGGTTAGGGTGGATGTGCGTGAACAGGGTGATCAGTTGTACTTCCAATTTGGAAATTGGAATTTTCTGGGCGATCAGCGAGTTTACGATGTTGATTCATTATTCTTGTTCGTATAAACATCGGAGGATATGAGATTTTAATTAATATAAAATCGATAAATTATTTAACGATTTGTCGTGAATTGTATTTTTGTGCTTGACTATAGTCATGCTTTATGCAGCGATTTTCAGCAGTCAATGATTTCCTTCTTACGGGATTATATTCTCAAAGGGAATTCATCTTTTAGATACACTCCAGATGTTAGTTAGGATAGCATGCAATACTTTTCATATCTCACTAGTATGCTTAGTGCCTACTTGCTACATGCATTTGATCGATGATTATATCTTCCCTGCTTTATTGGATCATGGTTGCTTGGATGATTATGCACTTATTGACTTTGCATATCCATGGATATTTGTACTTGGATTCTCATGCTTTAGTATCATGCACCATCTCGTAGTTTCTTAACGTAGGCATAAGATATGTCTCATTATTGCGCCGAGCCCGAGATTCGAAATATATCTGCGTACACGCCTCTTATCCACTTGGGGATTAACTAATACTTGTGGAGGGTGTAATTGCCGTCTAGGTCTTGGCCGCTTAGTTTCGCAATAAATGATTTACAGGATCCCTCTTTGTGCAAATCCGAGATAGTAATGCTAAAACATCTCCCCATATCTTTGTACTAACTAAACCATGCAAGGTGTACCATCACGGTCTGTGACCATAACTCAGAGCGATCAAGAGTGCACGATCAAATACTTCGGCCACCAATTAGTCTAACAACTTAATCAAAACTCATGTTATTCTACCACGACATGCATTGGCATTACATTTGTATTGTGCATCATTTGTATTGATGCCTGGATGATATATATTGACATGCATACGATTCATATTCTTATATGGTGATGACTTTCTCTCTTATAGTCACACTCCTATCGTAACCTTGAGTACAGTCCTTTTCATTTGATTTCTTGCTTTATATCAGAGGATCTTCATTTAAAACATGATTAGTATTCATCTCGATAATCTTACATAATTTCAAAGGTTTATCCTCTTTTTATCAGTTGAGAGGATCTTCTAAGGAGGAATCTTTGGAGAGATAAATAAATATCCTCTAACATCTCTATGATCGAACTCACATTATTTTATTGGTCTTTTATAGTGTTTGGATCTTGTATAGAAGAGATGTTTACGATATGATTTTGGTATGTCTTAGGGACCTTTGATCGGATTTTTAATTTCGATCGTCCTTTGCCTATTCACGCCGCCTTGGAGTTCATAAACCACATGTCTAGTTAGATTAGACTTTTGTTTACCTAGAGCATATCATACCTTACTTCCAACAATTGACCATCCGTAGATGATATGGTATGATAAAAGTATGTATATCAAAGTCTAAAGACATCTCTTAACCTTTTAATTGTTGGTCCACATCTCACGTGTAGAGATACCACAAGTCGATGCATAGGAACCCTTAATCCAGAACTAATGTCACGAACACGGATACAATACTACAAGTATCTCTCAATATATTAATCGAGGATAAAACTAGAGTTTATGGAGCGATCAATTATGGCGATTTTCGATCGAGGCTCCTCTCATATTTTTTTGTTTGAGGATCTGTGAATATATCAGATGATTTCTATGATCTCTATCACAGGACATCTCTGCCTAATGATACATTCTAGAAACCATTTTCGATAGATTTAGTACATATTTATATTTGGTTATGCTGATATCATGTTTTATCTAGTATTGTTTTAACTAAATATAATTTGACAATTAGATTTTTAGGCTTCACGTTTCGTGATAGTAGCATTTGTTATTAATCTATTCTTGCTAAGTCTTAGCTAGTTATCGATTGTGATATAAATGATAAGATATAAATGATAAGATGTTTATTGGATTTGACTATATTAGGATTATTAGACTAGTTGAATAATATGATTAAAATGGATCCTTTAGAAGGTATGGAGACTTATTACTAAGCTCTACATATAGTTAGTAGATATAATGCTTATTTAGTATTGACTCTTGACTTTGTTGAGTCATTTAGTTAAACCTCTCAATAAATCTTCGGATTGATTGCCATTAGTAGGTATCTAATCGCTAAGCCAATAACTCTGCGTGTTATGTGTTTTACTTCTTGATATTAGGTGGTCGTAGATACCATGATTGAGACTAGACGATACACTATTACTTAGATGATCACCCTTTCTTGCGCTCAAGAATTCGAGAATGGAACAACATTAAGTAGGGAAATCTCTCTAACATCACTAATCCATGATGCATATTGGTATATTATTTTCGAAGATTTTTTTTGCATTTTATCATCGGACTAGTGAGTTCAATAATGGTATGCAAATAACTCTACTTTCTCGGTATAACATGAGTTAAGTACTTAGAGAGAGTCTCAGAGTCTCTCATAGGTATTTTATCTACAGGATAAAAGCATGAAACTCCCTCCCAATCATGGCCTTGAGATGACAATTATATTCTTGCAAATATTCATTACCCAGAGTAATAATCGGATTCGTATGATTAGCTAGGAAATCTCTAAGCTGTAGTCCTTAAGATTTCCATAATAAATGTGGCGACTTGGCCTCTGTTTTCATGCATCGGTATTGCATTGGTAGAATGGTATAATTTAGGCTTAACCTCTTGAAGGGCTTGATAGTAGATTTGTAGTCTTGGCCTTGAAAAGCGATTCTGAATAATAACCAACCCTATGATTAATCGCTCGGCGTGAGTCTAAATGGACTTATGATGAGAGTATAAACCCTATAAGATCATGGTTAGAAGGGTTGGGCGACCCTAATCTGGACTTAACCATCTCGACTTATTTATTTATAAGTCTTGATCTTTAGATAAATATCTACTAAACCATAAGTTATCGAAATTCTTACCTCGAAACCTCTTTGCTTGACCTCTCATCATGGGTTTAAAACCAAATAAATCGATCGAAAATTTTGATAGACGCTTTTATGAAAATATAGTATGGATAACCTAGGCTCGAATCTAGGATAATCGACGCTCACGCGCGACCTATTGGTGAAAATCAAGCGTTAGTGCGGCACAATAATTGGCAACATTTTTGTTAATACAGCACGTAGGCCCAGAACAACAATATATGGTAGCAAACAAAAACTACACACATACGAGTTTATTGATTGTCGGCCCATGGGTTCGATCGCATAGCTCATAGGTAGTTCCCGTACGAGAGCCACGGACTTTGTCGTGGTATCGGATGTACCGCATTGCAATACATGTGAGACCCAAAATAAACAATGGCCTCGTGAGATGAGATAGCGTCGATTGGTACTCGAAGTTGTTGAAGTTACTTTAGGTTCCTGTGACTTCCATTGTGGTGCATTATGATTATGCACTATTGTAATCTATACATATATGTAATATCACTATCCTCACTTATCCTCTAGATTACAGCGTATGGAGATAGTATCCTGACCTACCTTGGTATAAATCGGAGAGTTCATGCTTGTCTTGCATAAATCAGATGCGCTTATTTTACTTGATCGGTGTTGCATTTTGATATCACTATTTATATCGTAATTGGAAGAGTAATAAAACATAATTTTACTTTGATTGATATATGTTTAAGGTATCATGGTTTATTGAACATACTTGTATTTCTATAATTATTCGATAACAAATTTGGACCATGGATATGGATATTGTCATGAGGTCCCTTGTCATTTGGATAGCGGATATGCATGCAACATCACAATTTATATATATATGATTTGGTTATCTATATATATATTAATCTTGAGGATATATATTTTCCATATATGTATATATGGGATATCGTGTTTTGAGACCATAAGAAGGATATCTCTCGAGCTATAGGAAAGGTATTGTCTTTAGTGGTTCTGACTTTTGTGGGAAAACTATTGACTTAGTGAAATTGTCCCTACTCGAATTGGGCGAGATCGATAACATATTGACCTTGAGGAATCAAATGATGATTTAGTGCGTTCTTTAGAGGTGCGAGCACGATGGGGGGAGGCTAGGTTAGTCACCCGCTTAGCCACCCATTAGAGGACAAGAGTAAACCCTCGGAGAATATGACCATACTAATAGTGAGTCTATAGTGGTAGGCGTATGCACCTACACTTGTCAAGCGATGAAAGATCGTTACTCCTTATAGGAGGTGTTGTATGGGATATTTATGGCGATTCTCGACCGAGAAGAGAACTCGGTTAAAAGAGATGTAAATGACCTTTGAGGTTATACAACGATATGATGGAATGTGGTAGTGGTAGAAATCATTAAATCCTTCATGGTGGAGAGGATCTATTTAGATCATATAGGACACCTGTATACTCTAGGATTGATTTATGATTGGTGTGTTGATATCTGTAGAGAGTTGCTCAATTATCGATTATAGGGATGATTGATATATCATCGAGTAAGTAGCGATGCAGTGTATAGTGATCGACCATTTACTTGGTATGTTACGAGGTGATTATCTTGTTTGACTTACGAACTAACCTAGGTTAAAGACATTATCTACGGACACGATGACCTTTTTGATATACAATCAGTTGTTTGAACTTTACCATTGCATTAACTGATGATTCTAAGTTACTTGCATTTGATATGTATTATTACTCTAATCATGGTAAAATAAACATGGATAGGATGCTCTAATAGAGTTAATAGCCAGCGGGGTAATGGATCACATCACGATAAAAGAGAAACTAGTTTATAACGATGGTTGACTACACGAGTTGTTTGATCATTCTCGCGTGGAAGGAAGGAATTACCCACGATGCAATGTTTCGAAATAATCCTCATTTAGTTGATTGAGACGTATCCCAGTTCACATAATGCAAACTACGAGATGGGTTAAGTACAAGTATATATATATACATACCTAGTACGTTGTTATACTCCCATCCTTTTGTAGAGATCGATATACTATGAGGTTTTACACACCTAACCCCAAAGTTGCATTTGAATTATTATTGATTCGGGAACACACCAAATAGATTCTGTGATGATAAAGCATTTACAATTAGAGTTAATTAGATCTTGCAAACAACCCTCGAAATAACTATCCAATCATCTAATTTGTATAGTAGGTGGCTAACCAATTTGTAGACATCTTATTGCTATGAGTCACCTTACATCTTTTTATCCACGCATAGCATAGTGCCTTTGATCATTTTCATACACTCACGGATCAGATCCACCATCTATTGGAATCCTCATAACCAAACTACTACTAGGTTCTATATTTGAGATGTACGATTGTATTAGGAAAATAAAAATTAACAATTTCATGGTGGAGCATCATGCGGCGAGACATAACACATCATGTCAACTAGTAAAGGTGGTATATAAATAATCAGAAGGTTATGCAAGAGATGGGCGTGAAAGCATAGTATGATGGAGTGTTGGGAGATTATTTGAATTCGAAAGGACTTAGTATGATTCTTTAAGTCCTTGTTCTCTAGATCCATACGATGAGTTATCACGGATCGTTGGATAGGTTATATGGCGATTTCAGTTCATGGAGGATCTTTGAGTATCAAAGTAGCGAACTCTTTACCTATTAGCGATAATGGTAAAGGCGTCGACTTGCGAACATCCGGATATAGAGCTCATGCCCGGATAGTACTTATGATAAGTGGTCGATATGAAGATACTATTCATACCTTGGAAGGTGAAGATCTAAGTAAGTGTGATTTGATGTTAAGGGATATCAGAACCACTTAGTCACTTGAGGTGTGACTTGTCTCGGATGCAAAGGATGGTTTGTTGGGACATCTCGTACTAATAAGCGACGATAGGAAATTTGGGGACCAAATTTTTATTAGTGGGAGAATGTTAAATCGAAAATTTTAAATATAAAATTTTATGGCCAAAATTTAGGAAAATAATCTGGAAATATTTGAATTTTTGGAGAAATTTTAGGAATTTTTCTAAAATTTTCTCGGATTTAAACGGGGCATATACAAGATAATTACGGGGATAAGAAAAACAGACTTTTAAAGGGGCTTGTTTAGACTATGGGGTTAATTAACCTAGGTTATAAATCTAGGTTTTATCTTCCTAATTTTCCCGATTTTCTTTCCCCTTCGCGCCCGAGCCCTTCCCCTTTTCTCGCGCTCGTCGCGTCTCGCTCGAACCGCCACCGTTTCTTCGCACGCACGTCGCCCCTTTTCCTCGTTGCGGTTGGACCCTGCTTCGCGCACAGCGCCGCGCAACCTCCCTCCGTCGCGCGGCGACGCCTCTTCCTCCAGCGGTGAGCTTTCTTTCCCCACTGCCTCGTTTGCGGCGCGAGCTCGCCGCTTACGACGCACACCTCCTGCTGCGCCGCTACGGTCGTCGAGCCTTGTTCGCCCGAGCCCCCGCGGCACGGCTGGAGTCATGGCTGCAGCGAACCTTCCGCTCGTGCCCTTGTCGACCTTGCGCCTTGCCTTCTTGGCGTCGCCCGGCCGGCCGTCGACTGCGCGTCCGACCTCGAGCATCTTTACTCCAACTAGATAGGCGATGCGGTATGCGTGTCGCCGTCTCGCCCTTCTCGGTGGTCGAGGAGTAGGTAAGGTTTCTTTTGTGGATTGGTTGGTGATGTTGTGAGGGAAGGAATTGAAGAGAATCGGTGAGTGAGGTTAGGGGCGTTGATTAGGCGTGAAGGAAATGGTGTGAGAGGTGTGAGGGTTTGATTTGGAGGGTGTCGTGTGGTTAGGTGGATGTGTCATTTGTGAAAACAAGGGTTAGTCGGAGTTGTAGTCAATTTGAAATGAACTTGGGGTTTTGGTTGATTAGTCGATTTGGGTTGATTAGGAGTTATTCGGTTGATCGGTATGGTTGGAGGATATGAGATTTGGGGTAATTGGGATATAAGGAAATCGATAAATTATTCGATTTGTCGGTGAATTGTATTTTGTGCTTGACTATAGTCATGCTTTATGCGAGTTTCGATCACGAGGCATGGTCGTGGCGGTTTCATTCTTCTGGATATATATTGGTAAAGTACTTTGACTTATCTTTTAGATATAGTCAAGTTGATATGTTAGTTAGGATAGCATGCAATACTTTTCATGTTTATATGCCTAGTATGCTTAGTGCCTACTTGCTACATGCATTTGATATGATTATATCTTCCTGCTTTTATTGGATCATGGTTGCTTGGATCGATTATATGCACTTATTGACTTTGCATATTATTCGGATGGATATTTGTAGTTGATTTACATGCTTTAGTATCATGCACCATCTTGCATGATTTCATCTTTGGCCGGACGGGTTCCATTATTGTTGAGCCCTAGTTACATGGCTCGCATACACCGCCACTCATGGGTTAGTGGTACATCGGAGGGTGTGTGCGATTGCTCTGTCGAGTTCACTGACCGCTCATGGTAGCGACGAGCGGCGTGGTAGGCGGCGAGGATCCCTCCTCTGGCCTATGACACCGGGAGATGAGAGCTTAGCTCCCCCACTATGTTTGGGGCAGGAGGATAGGTGTACTCCGACAGCATCCTGTCCACTCGGTCACTCAGGAGCAGTGATGGCAGAGTGCACAGTTGTCATAGCCCTACCCACTCGGCTTCACCATTGCGTGTGAGGCGGCTGACTGGCGTCAGGGGTGACCATGTTATTTGCACGACATGCATTTTGCACGGATTGCATTTGTATTGTGTTTGCTGCATTATTGTATTGATGCCTTGGATGTTGCATATGATTGACATGCATACAGGATTCATATTCTTATATGGTGATGACTTTCTCTCTTATAGTAGGGCACATGCTCCTATATCAGGGTAGGAGACTCAGGTGAGTACAGTCCTTTTTCATTTATTTCTTGCTTACCATATATATGAGACTGTACTGGCATGATTAGTATTGTTAGCTATTTCTTACTATTCATATCGACTAGTATCCGCAGAGTTCTTTGAACTCACCCCGTTGATTTATATCTATTTGGGATGGAGTCGTCAGAGAGTCCACCGCCAACCCCTCGTCAAGTGGATAGGTTTTATTGGTCTTATGGTTTTGGATCTTGTATAGAAGAGATGTTTAGGTCGATGTTTTGGTATGTCCTTAGGGACCTTTGATCGGATTTTTATTTCGATTGGATTTCGGTTGAGTATTCCTGCCCAGATGGCAGAAGGGGTAAGTCTAGTTAGAGTAGACTTTTGTTTACCTAGATTTGTTGGCCTGAGGCCTTATTATTATCTGCGTGTGATGTGGTATGATTCCGGTCGTGTTGACCGATGTATAGTGGCCGTGTAGGCCTTGTATAAAAATTGGTATTGTCACCCGTACAGGAGATCTTTGCCGCCGGATTTTCTCGTGACTCCTGGGCGTGACAATTTATTTGCATCGAGCGTAGGTTTAGTTCCTTAGGGTCTTTGGGTTTATGGAGTTCGCCAAGTTTGCAGTTTAGCTGGGTATTTTGAGTTATGCAGATTTCGATGATTTTTATGTTTCGGAAATTCGAGGTATTATTGACGAGGTCAATATGGGGGATTTGGCGGCGACAGGACATCTCCAGACAGCTAACAGGTAAATACATTCTAGAAAATTTTCTAGATTTAGTACATATTTATATTTGGTTATGCGGTGATATCATGTTTTATCTAGTATTGTTTTAACCTGAATATCTGTTGGACAATTAGATTTTTAGGTTGCTGGTTTATAGATAGCATTTGGTTATTAATTGCTATTACTGCTATACGTAGCTAGTTATCATTGTGATATAAATGATAAGATATAAATGATAAGATGTTTACCTCTTAGGATTTGACTAGTATTAGGATTATTAGACTAGTTGAATAATATGATTAAAATGGATAAATTCGTAGAAGGTATGAGGACATTATTACATAGCTTACATAGTTTAGGGTAGATATAAGCATCGGATGCTTTATTTAGTATTGCCTTGACTTTGTTCTGGCATGACCCTTTAGTTATACCTTAATAAATTTCAGCTATTGATTGCCATTAGTAGGACTATGCTGTCGTTTATTAGACAGCGTGTTATGTGTTTAGTGGGCTATTTGATATTTCGGAGATACCATGATTGAGACTAGTAGACAGAATAACTTAGATGAGGTTATTCTGTAAGAGCGGATCTCAGGAATGGAACAACATTAGTAGGAACCCTAGGCGTAATAACCCGGATGTGCATATTGGTATATGTTTATCCATTTACTGTTTCAGTGATATGGTGATCGGACTAGTGAGTTCGTATGGTAAGGATGCGATTAATCCTTACTATATCTCCCATTCTTGGTTGAGAGAGAGAGTCTACAGTAGAGTCTCTCTATAGGTAGGTGTTTTATCTACATGTGGTCAAGCATGCCTCCCTCCCAATCATGGTTGAGATGACCTTCTGTAATGTTATATTCTTGCGTTATTCGTTCGGAGTTGGTAATAATCGGATTCGTATGATGCTTGTAGCTAGATAGCTACTTTACGTCTTAAGTACCCACGAGATTTGTTTGTGGTAGCATGTTGTAGCATGCATGATTGCATTGGTAGAATGGTATAATTTAGGCTTAACCCTCTTGAAGGGCTTGATAGTAGATTTGTAGTCTTGGCCTTGAAAAGCGTTTCCTGTTAGTTGGGACGAACCCTATGATTAATCGTCTCGACGTGAGTATTAGTGGACTTATGATTTTGATCGACCTGGATAACCGATCATGTTAGAAGGGTTGGAACGCTGGACTTAACCATCTCGACTTATTTATTTATAAGTCGATGATCTTTACCGACTTTGGTAAACATTTCGTTTTAGAGGTGTTGAAACCCTCGCTTGACCTCCTCAATGGGTTTAATTGTAGATCGATGATCCTTATCGATTTTGATAGTCGTTTTATGTTGGATGTATTGGATAACCCTAGGCTTAACAATCTAGGATAATCGACTGCTCACGCGACCTATTGGTGGTAGTACGTTAGTGCGTGCAGTCAATAATTGGATATTTATATACTGCTTGTTTACCCACGAGTCTCATTCGTGGTAGCATGTGGTTGCACGTAGACAGTGCTGAGTTTATTGATTGTCGGCCCATGGGTTACGTTCGCGGTAGCTCATAGGTAGTTCCCTTTTTGTGCGAGAGCCACGAGACTTTGTCGTGGTATCCGGATGTGCACTGCTTGTTGCAGTGGTTGTGTATGTTGCGAATATATTTGTTATACCGCTGACCAGGATGGTAGTAGACTGATATTGGTACTCTGAGGGTTGGGTTACTTTAGTTTGTTCCCTGTGACTTCCATTGTGTGCATTATGATTATGCACTATTGTCTATACATTCACAGAGTGGTTGTACTCACCCCCTCCTCACTTATCCTCTAGGTTAACTGATGGAGGACGTGTCCGGTTGACCTACCTTGGTGTCGCTCAGAGAGTTCCTTGCCGTGCTTGTCTCCCTGCATCGTCGGGATGCCGCTTTGTTTACTTGATCGGTGTTGCATTTTGATTGTGCACTTTGGATTTTGTCGTAATTGGATTTGGGGTCATAAAACTATTTTACTTTGATTGATATATGTTTAGTCGTGCATGCATGCAGTTATTGAAATACTTGTATTTCTATAATTATTTCGAGGTTTTTACCAGATTTGGACCATGGATTCTGGATATTGTCACTAAGGGGCTCCCTTGTCATTTGGATGACGGATATATGCCCCGTGACGTGACAATTTATTGGTTTCTTGGTTTTTGGTTTGCGGGTTTTGTGCTTCGAGGATTTTATTTTCCTTGGATTTTTGGGAGTTCTCGTGTTTTGAGACCAAGCAAGCTGAAGGATATCTCTGAGCTATAGGAAAGGTATTGTCTTTAGTGGTTACAGTACTTTTGTGGTTAGGAAAACTATTGACTTAGTGAAATTGTCCCTACTCATGGTCGGGGACGAGATCGATAACATATTGACCTTGAGGAATCAAATGATGATTTCAGAGGTACGGATTCTTTAGAGGTGCCGACTGATGTCGAATTAGGAGGCTAGGGTTAGACCCGCTAGCCACCCATTAGGAGGACAAGGAGTAAACCCTCGGAGAATATCAGTCCATACTAATAGTGATTTGGTTATGGATTAGGCGTATATGCCTACACTTGTCAAGACGATGAAAGATCGTTTTATCTTATTATAGGAGGTGTTGTATGGGATATTTATCATCGATTTCTTCGAGAAGATCCGGAACTCTTGGTTAAAAGAGAGATGGACCTTTGAGGTTATACAACGATTTTCGATGATGGAATGTGGTAGTGGTAGAAGGAAATGATTATCCTTCATGGTGGATTGAGGATCTATTTAGATCAGCTATAGGACACCTGTGTATACTCTAGGATTGATTTATGATTGGTGTGTTGATATTGTAGTGATGAGGTGTCATACAATTATCAAAGTTATAGGGATGATTGATATATCATCAGCCTAGAGTAAAGAGGATGCAGGTGTATAGTGATGACAATTTCATACTTGGTATGAATTGTACGAGGTTTGATTATCTTGTTTGACTTATGACGACTTAGTCGTCCAGGGATTTAGGAAATCGTGTATTCTGGACACGATTGGATCATTTATGATGGTGGCAGTTGGAGTTGAGCACTCGGCCACCGTAGGTGATGATTTTCTGGTATTGATTTGATTTATTATTACCATAGATATGGATAGGATGCTCTAGACGGGTAATGGAATTTATTTAGTCCAAGCTTGTGAAACTAGTTTGAGGCTCGACGATGGTTGACTTTTACACCAGAGTTGTTTGATCATTCTCGGGTGGAAGGAAGGGTACTGTATGCGGATGCAATGTTTCAGAGAAGGGAGCGTTTCTATTTTAGTTGATTGAGACGTATCCCATGGTTACGTCAAATGAGGAACTACGAGATGGGTTGTCATATATATATATGACGTGGACCTAGTAGGAGTTGTTATGTTGTTTTGTAGAGATGAGCAGATATGCTTATGAGGTTTTAGCTAGCTACTGTGTAGTTGCATTTGAATTTCGGAAGAGTTATTATTGATTCGGGAACAACAGATAGATTCCTGTTGTGATGATAGAGAGCATTTACCATAGAGTTGTACTCTTGCTCTACGGGTTCTAATTAGTGATATTGGAATTTGTATGTAGTAGGTGGCTAGATAGCTACCTGACATCTTGACTGGCTATGAGTCCCGGTCGTGGTAGCATGTCGTTGCCCGTAAGTAGTGCCTTTTGCATTACTCCGAGAGCCACGAGGCTTGGTCATGATATTTTGATAAGTATTGCTGAAGATTGCAATAGGTTCTATATGTTGCAGATGTATCGGATTGTATTCGGAAAATAGTAAGTATTGAAACGCGTTCTCCATGGTGGAACGACATGCGAGGACATAGTTGATTGTGCGTGTGTCAACTAGTAAAGGTGGTATATAAATAATCGAGGAAGGTTACATGCAGAGATGGACGTGAAAGCATAGTATGATGGGCGTGTTGGGAGATTATTTGGAATTCAGAAAGGACTTAGTATGATTAGCTAAGTCCGCTCATTTTCTCTAGATCCATACGATGAGTTATAGGATCGCTGGATAGGTTATATTGTGGCGATTTCCAGTTCATGGAGGATCTTTGAGTATCGTATGTGATAGCGATTCAGGATTTACCTTAGGATTATGGTAAAGTCTTTAACAGGTCACGGATATAGAGCTCCACTCGGGTACAGATAGGTACTTATGATAAGTGGTCGATATGAAGATACTATTCATACCTTGGAAGAGTGCTAGAAGTAAGTGTGATTTGATGTTAAGGGATATCAGTAACCCCACTTAGTCACTTGAGGTGTGACTTGTCTCCAGATGCTCGAGATGGTTGTTGGGACATCTCGTACTAATATACGAGTAGGAAATTTGGGGACCAAATTTTTATTAGTGGGGGAGAATGTTAAATACTGAAAATTTTAAATATAAAATTTTATGGCCAAAATTTAGGAAAATAATCCTGGAAATATTTCGGGATTTTTGGAGAAATTTTAGGAATTTTTCTAAAAATTTTCTGGATTTAAACGGGGCATATACAAGATAATTACGGGGATAAGAAAAACAGACTTTTAAAGGGGCTTGTTTAGACTAGTTAATGGGGTTAATTAACCTAGGTTATAAATCTAGGTTTTATCTTCCTAATTTTCCCGATTTTCTTTCCTTCGGCGAGCCCTTCCCTTTTCTCGCTCCGCGTCCCATCGAACCGCCAGCCGTTTCTTCCTCGCACCGTCGCCCCTTTTCCTCGTTGCGGTCGGCACCCTTCGCCGCGACAACGCCGCGCGCCAACCTCCCTCCGCGGTCGGCGACGCCTCTTCCTCCGCACGGTGAGCTTTCTTTCCCCCGCACGGCCCTCGTTCGTTTGCGTGAGCTCGCGCCCGGCTGCACAGACGCCACCCTCCCGCCGGTCGCGCCACGGTCGTCCGAGCCTTCCCCTCTTCGCCGAGCCCCCACGCGACGGCTAGGTCATGGTCAGTGCAGCCCAACCATCGTGCCCTTCCGTCGCCCGACCTTGCCGACGCCTTGCCACTTCGGCGATCGCCCGGCCGACGCCGTCGGCCGTCGACCTCGGCATCTTTACTCCAACTAGATAGGCGTCACGGTGTGCGTGCGTCTCTGCCCTTCTCGTGCGGTGGTCGCGAGTAGGTAAGGTTTCTTTTGTGGATTGGTTGGTGATGTTGTGAGGGAAGGAATTGAAGAGAATCGGTGAGTGAGGTTAGGGCGTGATTAGGCGCAAGGAAATGTCAGTGAGAGGTGTGAGGGTTTGATTTGGAGGGTGTCGTGTGGTTAGGGTGGATGTGTCATTTGTGAAAACAAGGGTTAGTCGGAGTTGTAGTCAATTTGAAATTTGAACTTGGGGTTTTGGTTGATTGGTCGATTTGGGTTGATTCCGGAGTTATTCGGTTGATCGGTATGGTTCGGAGGATATGAGATTTGGGGTAATTGGGATATAAAGGAAATCGATAAATTATTCGATTTGTCGGTGAATTGTATTTTTGTGCTTGACTATAGTCATGCTTTATGCAGGTTTCGGTCACGAGGCAGGTCCCCAGTCGTGACGGTTTCATTCTTACGGATATATATTCAGGCGGGTACTTTGACTTATCTTTTAGATATAGTCAAGTTGATATGTTAGTTAGGATAGCATGCAATACTTTTCATGTTTATATGCCTAGTATGCTTAGTGCCTACTTGCTACATGCATTTGATCAGTATGATTATATCTTCCCTGTTTTATTGGATCATGGTTGCTTGGATCAGTTATATGCACTTATTGACTTTGCATATTATTCGGATGGATATTTGTAGTTGGATTTACATGCTTTAGTATCATGCACCATCTTGCATGATTTCATGCTGGCTGGACGGGGTTCCATTATTGTTGAGCCCGCAGCTAGTTACATGGCCTGCACACACTGCCACTCATGGGTTAGTGGTACATCAGGAGGGTGTGTGCAGTTGCTCTGTCAGGCTCCGCTGGACCGCTCATGGGTAGCGACGAGGCAGCGTGGTAGCGGGCAGGGATCCCTCCTCTGGCCTATGACACCGGGAGATGAGAGCTTAGCTCCCCCACTATGTTTGGGGCAGGAGGATAGGTGTACTCGAAAGATCCTCGCCCACTCGGTCCTCAGAGCGATGATGGCGAGTGCGATTGTCATAGCCCTACCCACTCGGCTTCACCATTGCGTGTGAGGCGGCTGACTGGCGTCAGGGGTGACCATGTTATTTGCACGACATGCATTTTGCACGGATTGCATTTGTATTGTGTTTGCTGCATTATTGTATTGATGCCTTGGATGTTGCATATGATTGACATGCATACAGGATTCATATTCTTATATGGTGATGACTTTCTCTCTTATAGTAGGGCACATGCTCCTATATCAGGGTAGGAGACTCAGGTGAGTACAGTCCTTTTTCATTTATTTCTTGCTTACCATATATATGAGACTGTACTGGCATGATTAGTATTGTTAGCTATTTCTTACTATTCATATCGACTAGTATCCGCAGAGTTCTTTGAACTCACCCCGTTGATTTATATCTATTTCAGGATGGAGCTGTCAGGAGAGTCCAGCTGCCAACCCCCTCGTCGAAGTGGATAGGTTTTTATTGGTCTTATGGTTTTGGATCTTGTATAGAAGAGATGTTTAGGTCCTGATGTTTTGGTATGTCCTTAGGGACCTTTGATCGGATTTTTATTTCGATTGGATTTCGGTTGAGTATTCCTGCCCAGATGGCAGAAGGGGTAAGTCTAGTTAGAGTAGACTTTTGTTTACCTAGATTTGTTGGCCTGAGGCCTTATTATTATCTGCGTGTGATGTGGTATGATTCCGGTCGTGTTGACCGATGTATAGTGGCCGTGTAGGCCTTGTATAAAAATTGGTATTGTCACCGTCTGCAGGAGATCTGCCGGATTTTGCGCGAGGACTCCTGGGCGCGATGAAGGTTTGGTCGGCTTGGGCGACGACGATGGATCGTCTTGCCGACGAGGCATGCGGCGGCGGGCGGCAGTTGATCCACTCGCGGTGGCAGCGGCGACGGGAGAAGGCGGCTGCGCGTGGGAGGGGCTAGATCCGGCGAAGATGAAATAGGGATCGACTGGATTGGGCGGCGGCGAGCGACACAGCATGTGACGGCGAGCGGCGGCGCGTGGAGGCGGAGATGACCCGGCGAGATCTGCGGCTGTGCGTGAGAAGTCGGGAAGAAGAAGAATCGCGCCGATTGGGAAGAAAAAGGGGCACGGGGAGAAGAGAAGGTTGCGTCGGTAGAAACCGTAGCGCGGCGCGATCGGGAAAAGAAGGAGAGGATTGATCGATCGGGGAAAACGAAAAGGATCGGGGAAAATTAAACGGTTTTTATTAAACCCATTAATACAGTCTAAACAGGCTTTATAAAAGCCTATCTGCTTTATCCCCATAAAATATCCATAAGACCTCCGTTTAATTCCAGAAAAATTTCTAAAAATTTCTGAAAAATTCCACAAGATAGTTTATCAATTAATGAGGAATAATTTTTTTTTTCCGGTATTTTACATGATATGTGAATTTAATCTCTTTAATTTCCTTTTTATTTGTAATATATTTTAGATATCTCAATTTCAAAAATTTAATAAAATGAAACTCGTGGATTCAAAATCCTTGAAAATCCCTCGATGAGTCCAATTTTATAAAAATATTAAATAAGACATGATGATCTGAGTCCTTTTTTTATTCAATTTTAGCTAGTTTGCAAGACAAACGAAAAATCAACATGGCCATTGACATATGCATCTGCCATCTTCATTGCATTGGCCAGAAGCATCTGGATTGCTGAAAATTATTATACAATCTTCATTACAACTCGAAGTACAAGGTTCTCCGCTTGGCATACTACAAGTTGCAGATCCATCTCTCACCAGAAAAACTACAACAATCAAACCAACATATCGATCATTAAAAAAACAAAACTAATATTAATTTTTTGTAATTGTTTTATGAAAAACATATTACTAATATATATTTTTTAGTTTAATTTCAAATAAAGAGAATATAATAAAGAAGAAGATTATATACCCGTGTTGAAAGTGAGAATAAGAAAAAGAACAAAAACACTGCGAGAACTCATAATTTTCTTCAATACACGATTTCTTTTTGTGATAGTGATGGATGAATATTAATATAATTTGTGGGTATTTATAGAATTATAATTCATAGTTTAATTAATGTTCAGTATCTTTTACTTTCCTAATATATTCATTAAAATTCACTACATGAAATCAAGATTTGATGTTGATTTTATAAAATCATCATAATTATAATACTGATTTTAAAAAATTAGCACCACAATAAGAATTAACTAAACCTATCAATAAATTTTGATTGAAGCGTATTGATGAATCCAGAGAAGTTGAAATTACGAATCCTTAACATGCAATCAAGAAGACATATAGAAGGTTTATTTGCAGAGCAAATTTAGTTTTGAACTTCTTACATAAAATGTGGAACTATCACATTAGGGGCCCCTCACCACTGCACCTACCATGGAGGGAGGTAAATCAGAATCCCAATTGGCAAGAGCAAAGCGATGAGTCATCGATGTTGGGAGTATTGGAATACAATCAAAGTCCTACATTGGTAAGATATAGAAAGATCATATGCTTATAAGATGAAAAGATATCTCTATTGGTATGAGGTCTTTTAGGTAAAGTCCAAAAATAAAACTATTAAGACTTAGGTTCAAAGTGGACAATATCATACTATTGTAAAGATATGCAAGTCTTATAGGCACCACCAATTAGTATCAAAGTTATGATTCATGTCAAGCCGGGGCAGATTTAGGGGGGGGGGGCCATGGCTCCCATAAATTTTAAGTGATTATTATTTTTCACTATGATACTATGATACATTGTGATGCATTGTGTTGCCAAAATTTTATTTATTTTCTCTCTTTTTTTTAATTAATGTCATTATATTTTAGTATGCGGCCCCCCAATATAAAATCTTGGATTCGCCTCTGATGTCAAATTATGCACCTCAAATGATGGAAGTAGGGCTCCCATGTCCAGATCAAGAGAACCATACACCAAGCAAGAAGTCCAATTGGATCGGGATGATCGGACAACTGTCAGAAAGTCCAGCTGGGTCAGGAGGACTAGACAGTTGATAGGAAGACCTAGTGGGTTGCAGATCAGACATCAAGCAGAGGAAGCCCTTTGAGAAAAGTTCTACTAGTTCGATTTATCCAAAAGAAAAGTTCAATTTGTTCAATTCAATCGATTCAATTTTTAACTAAATGTTCACCCGCAATATCAAGGTAACAGGATAAATATTGGATCTATCAACTTTGAATTTTAGTTAATTATTATATATTATGTTATTATCATTATTGGATATTTATCTTGAGTTATGAATTATTTTCATATTTAATTTGTAAATACGAATTTAAGTCGAGTATGTTGAATTGCTTAAATTAGGAGTTTTTGGCTGATCATAGCTGCGGTAAATTTATTCGTTAACTTCCATATATATTTTCTCGTGCATGAACAAATAGATATACAATATCATACCATTGTGAAGATATATAAATCTTATTTACACCTACAGTCGATGGCTCAAGGTCATGACTTCCCTAGGAATTTACCCCTGTCCACTACAGACAAGCCCCTTTGCACTTACTAACTGGGTTAGCCTAGGGTTCCCTTATGTGAAGTTATGAGTGTTTGTCAATTGACATAGATATTGAATTTTCAAATCAGGTTGTGCAAGATTAGAGAAACCTTGAGGATGAGAGTTTAGAGCACGGTTGTATATAAGATCACTTCAAAAATCTACGGGACTTGGATTAGGTTCAATAAGAGATAATTAGGGTCATCAATGAGTTTTGGTCGAAACTCATTTATGAACATAGATGAGTTGAAATTATGAATCCTTTATATGGAGTGGAAAAGAAAGATACATAGAAAGTTTATATGGTGAGCAAAATTAGTTCTGAATGTCCTTTGTGAAGTTATGAATGTGTGTTAATTGACACGGAGGTTGAATTTTGAAATCAAGATATACGAAGCTTGAAAACCTTTGGAATGAGAGTTTAGGGTACGATTACACGCAAGGGCATTTTAGAAACCTATGAGATTTGGATTGAGTTCAATAAGAGCTGGCTAAATCCATAAATGAATTTTGATTGAAACTCATTGATTAACCTAAATGAGTCAAAATTATGAATCCTTTATATGGAGTAGAAGAGGGAAGTATATAGAAGGTTTATATGGTGAGCAAATTTGATTTTGAGCCTCTTACATGAAGTTATGAGTGCATGACAATTGATATGGAGGTTGAATTTTGAAATCATACAGTGCAAGGCTAGGAAAACTCTGAAGATGAGACTTTAGGACATAGTTAAACTCATGGTCACTATATAAATATATCGGAATTGAATTGGATTCAATCAGAGCTGGTTAAGACAATCATTAAGTTTTGATTGAAACTCATTGATAAGCATAAGATTTAAAATTATGAAACCATGATATGAAGTGGAAAAGGAGACTTAATCATAGTGATATTGACTATGATATTGATTTTTTTAAATCAGTACTACTGTGATGCTATTTTCTAAAATCGATTACTTTAGAATCTTGATTTATTAAAATCAACGATATGATATTGATTTTCTATGAGTGTTGATTTTGAAAAATCAACATCATGTTGTGTTGATTTTCAAAACTTAACATTAATGTAGTGTTGATTTTTAAAAATTAGCACCATAAAATTTTGAACTTTAATGAAGTAATAAAATACACCATTTGATAATTTGTAAACTATGGTACATTTTTTAAGAAATATTAAACTTTAGATGCGTCATTTGATAAATTGTCATTTATAAAAAAAAACAATGTTCTTTTAATCAAAATGATAATAAGAAGTATTTTCCCTCTACAATAATGATTCGAGAAAATACGTAAAATAATTTAGTTTAAATAATTCTAAATTTATTTGGATGGGGCGAATAGGATTGTATACAATCGAGTCAAGTCAAGCTTTATACTATTCATATTTATTTAATAAGATAATCAAGTCGAGCCAAATCAAGTCTAAAATTAACCAAACTTTTAAAATAATTGTTCAAGTTTAATTTAGTTCCTTTTTTTAGATTGAGCTTGGTTCGAACTTGAATTGAGTTTGACTTGTTTAATTAATATCAAGCTTTTAAATCAAACACAATTTAAGCTAGAATCAAGCTGATTTAAACTTATTTAAGCTTGATTTATTTAAATATTATCAAGCTTTTAAGTCAAACTAATTTATTTGTTTGAAGTTTTAATATATTTTTATTTGTTAGTATAAACAATTCGAGCTCATAAATAATTTCATAAATGAGTTTGATTATAAATATAATTTATGAGTTTCATAAAGATATCTCCATTAATTATATTTATTAAATAGTTTTACAAATAAAATTACTTTAATTTTAAATTTAAATATATACATGATTAAATATTAGTGCATCTTTTACTTTCTTAATTTATTAATTTATAAAAATCTATCCCTTTGTATTTTTAATAGAGATATCTTTCACTATAAATTTTAAATCATAAAGAGGTAAAATTTTAGATGTTTTGTATTGTTTGCTATTCCACGAATACAAATATTAATTTATTAAAAGAGAAAAAGACCTACTAAAATTTAAAAAAACTTTTTTTTTCATTTTGATATGTGAATTTAATCTCTTTAATTTCCTTTTTATTTGTAATATATTTTAGATATCTCAATTTCAAAAATTTAATAAAATGAAACTCGTGGATTCAAAATCCTTGAAAATCCCTCGATGAGTCCAATTTTATAAAAATATTAAATAAGACATGATGATCAGAGTCCTTTTTTTATTCAATTTTAGCTAGTTTGCAAGACAAATGAAAAATCAACATGGCCATTGACATATGCATCTGCCATCTTCATTGCATTGGCCAGAAGCATCCGGATTCTTGACAATTATTATACAATCTTCATTACAACTCAAGTACAAGGTTCTCCGCTTGGCATACTACAAGTTGCAGATCCATCTCTCACCGTAAAACTACAACAAATCAAACCAACATATCGATCATTAAAAAACAAAACAAATATTAATTTTTTGTAATTGTTTTATGAACAACATATTACTAATATATATTTTTTAGTTTAATTTCAAATAAAGAGAATATAATAAAGAAGAAGATTATATACCCGTGTTGAAAGTGAGAATAAGAAAAAGAACAAAAACACTGCGAGAACTCATAATTTTCTTCAATACACGATTTCTTTTTGTGATAGTGATGGATGAATATTAATATAATTTGTGGGTATTTATAGAATTATAATTCATAGTTTAATTAATGTTCAGTGTATCTTTTACTTTCCTAATATATTCATTAAAATTCACTACATGAAATCAGTAAGGGGTGTTGATTTGATGTTGATTTTATAAAATCATCATAATTATAATACTGATTTTAAAAAATTAGCACCACAATAAGAATTAACTAAACCTATCAATAAATTTTGATTGAAACGTATTGATGAATCCAGAGAAGTTGAAATTACGAATCCTTAACATGCAATTGAAGAAGACATATAGAAGGTTTATTTGCAGAGCAAATTTAGTTTTGAACTTCTTACATAAAATATGGAACTATCACATTAGGGGCCCCTCACCGCTGCACCTACCATGGAGGGAGGTAAATCAGAATCCCAATTGGCAAGAGCAAAAGCGATGAGTCATCGATGTTGGGAGTATTGGAATACAATCAAAGTCCTACATTGGTAAGATATAGAAAGATCATGTGCTTATAAGATGAAAAGATATCTCTATTGGTATGAGGTCTTTTAGGTAAAGTCCAAAAATAAAACTATTAAGACTTAGGTTCAAAGTGGACAATATCATACTATTGTGAAGATATGCAAGTCTTATAGGCACCACCAATTAGTATCAAAGTTATGATTCATGTCAAGCCGGGGCAGATTTAGGGGGGGACCATGGCTCCCATAAATTTTAAGTGATTATTATTTTTCACTATGATACTATGATACATTGTGATGCATTGTGTTGCCAAAATTTTATTTATTTTCTCTCTTTTTTTAATTAATGTCATTATATTTTAGTATGCGGCCCCCCAATATAAAATCTTGGATTCGCCTTTGATGTCAAATTATGCACCTCAAATGATGGAAGTAGGGCTCCCATGTCCAGATCAAGAGAACCATACACCAAGCAAGAAGTCCAATTTGTAAAATACCGGAAAGAAAAAAAAAATGTTGGGTAATCAGGAGAATACCCTATGGAATTTTTAGGAATTTTTAGAAATTTTTCTGGATTTAAACGGAGGCTTTTATAAAGTCTGTTTAGACTATTGGGGAGTTAATAGGTTTAATTAACCCATGTGCGAAATGTTATTTTTCCCCGATGGTTCTGTTTTTTTTCCCCCATGGACCGTTTCTCTCTTCTCCGCCCGATTGACTTCTCTTCTTTGTCGATCCCTATTTCCCCGATTTCTTCTGTTTTCTTCACGCCACGATTTCCATCTCCCTTCCTCTGTTTCATCGCGCAATCCTCTCCTTTTCCTCCGATCCCTAGTTTCCGATCGCGTTGGCCACTAAATCGGCAGAGTTCCCTCTCGGTTCCTCGTTTCGCCGTCGCAACCCTACCGCACGGCCAAGGCCCGCGCCACTCGGCCGCCTGACCTCCATCGAGCACCGCCGCCCCGCGACCATCACGACCTCTCGCGCCCCAAGGCAGACCACCTCGCGTCCCACCGCCCCTGCGCACGCAGCCAGCGACCACCACCTTTGGCCATCGCCGCTTCAGGGTCGGATCGCTTGCTCCTTGCCTAGGTCTTCGCCGTGAGCGACAGAGTTGTTGTCGCCGCTCCTCCCTTTCCGCCTCACCAGCGCCGTCCTTTCCTGCTCACGAGTCGTAGCGCCTGCTCACGGTTGCCGTCGGATCTATTCATGCAAGCTTAGCTCGGTAAGATTAGTGCTGCCGCTTGCTGTGCTCCTCACGATTGTTGTTGTGTCAATCGTTCTGAGCTCGATCTCACCATCAAATGCATCGTTGAATCGCTATACAGATTCTTCAAGGCATATAGATTAACTAGTTTCTATTATGATAGCCTATACAGTTTAATTGGGTAATTTTGTTTATTTTCCTGTTGCTTAGATTGGGATTTCGGCTGGAGTTGTCGTCGTGAATGGGAAGAACCCTAACAACACATTTCGGGTTCGAGAGGCTGGATCAACGAATCTGCCGTGGGGATTCCATTTAGTCTTCACCATCGATTTGTGGTAAAAGACCTCTCTACTTCTTTAGATTAAGGAATCTGAGAATTTATAGGTTGGATGTAAACTTGTATATTGTGATTTCGTATGTTCGAGTTAAGGAATTGGATTTATCTCTATGAAAGTTGTGGTCAATTGAAGGAGAGGTAAGCATTGATCTAGTAATGATATAGTTGGAGAACAATCATATTTGTTTGTGATCATTAATATAGTGGTGTTAATTGTAGATTTACATATCGATTTTTGGGCGTTAGTAGATCTGATGAGGATCAAGAAGTGGTGGTTGATTGCAACGATTGTAAGGTAAGCTTTGATTTGATATTGTTATGAAGTAGGATGTGCTACCTTTATAGTTGATGCTAGAGTTGACTCATGAATGATACGGTGAATGTAATCTGATTAAGGTTGGAGAATGTTGAATTAGTTGGATATAATGATCGATGTAGGATTCGATTCAATCATTCGATATAAAATAGAACTTAGTTATGTTCTATGTGTTCTTTTACAGGACCTTGATGGGTGATAGATGTTTGCACGCGTGGATAGCTAGCATGAGCTATTTAGCAGGTGGGTAATTTCCTACCTGGTCCGGGTAGTTGTATTTCATTCAGATTTAGTCATTGATATGAGCATGTTAGGTGTTCATATTACCTTGACCCTGTTCTTTTTATCGTATGCTTGATCCTTTACCGTTGGCTATTAACTCTATTGCTAATATCATGTTTATTTTATCATGATTAGGAGTTATACATATAGGTGATGCAAGTAACTTAGAATTTGTTTAAGTTAAGTGCAAATGGTAAAGTCCGGATGACAACCTGATTGTACATTGGGCAAAAAGGTCATCCGTAGGTAGATAATGTCTTTAACCTAGGGTTAGTTCTAGTACCCTTAGGTTGTATGTTACCACCGAACATGTGTTGTGTAAATGGTCAGAGGAATGATACTTAGGGTATCGCTACGGACCGGTGGTCCTAGTTTGTTATAATCAGATGAGTACGACTCTCTACAGGATAGAGAGTGCATCGAGTAGATTGATATGACTCTCTACAGGATAGAGAGTCTATGGTGGATGTCTGTATGTGAGACATTGCATTCATGCATTTGCATGCACGCTGGCGACGAGGTCTCCCTTGTGGTTGAGAGGGTCGCCAGTCATCCTGCCTCCACGGTTACTCATAGGAGAAGTAACCGGTGTGAGGGCAGAGCATTGATGTAAAATATCGGAGGAAAAAAAATATTAATAATAAAATAAAACGTTGGATAATTGGGAGAATACCCTATGAAATTTTCAGAAATTTTTAGAAATTTTCTGGATTTAAATGGAGGTTCTATAGATATTTCATGGGGATAAAGTAAACATGCTTTTGTAAAGCATGTTTAGACTATAATGAGGTGTTAAATTTCTCGATAAATTTGATTCCTTCGTTTCCCATCGGTTTCTTATCGCAACTCACCGTCGGTCGTTTCTCTCTGTCGCGCGACCTCTCCCCTTCGTCTCCGGAGTGACCAAAGCCCGATCCCTCTTCCCGATTGCCTTTTCTTCTTCTCATCTTCGCCCAATCCAGTTGATTTCCGTGGAGCTCACTTGCCGCCGCCCCCGCTCGTCGATGCGGGATCGATTCGCCATCGCCTCTTCTTCTTTGCTAGTCCAACAGCAGCGGGTGCCGCTGCCGCTTCACTCGCTGCCGCCGCCCTAGCGCCGACTCCTCGAGCTGATCTGCTACCACCGCACGCCACCGAGCTCGCTGTGCCCTAACGCGTCGCCACCGCGAGAGAAAGAGCGGCTGCCGTTGGCGTTGATCCAGTGATCTTCGGGTGTTACTGCTGCCCTTCTAGCCGACCGTCGTCGGAGCAAGGATTTCGGGCCGGTGGCGGTTCGACTGGAGAAGAGGAAGTCACAACTCGTCTCCTTCCTCAGCCTGATCCTCTCACCGCTGTGGATTGGTTTCAAATGTTGTCGTTGCAGTCGAAACTCCACCGCTTGTTCTTCGGATCGTCGGCCGGTTGACTGCCATCTTCGATCGGTGCCGCCCAAATCACAATTTTCTCTTTCTCCCGAGCCCTAGCCGTTACAATCGCCCCGGCCACTGCATCGGCAGCGTCCCTCCTGGTGATCACGGTCGTCGCTTGCCTCGTCGGTGAGCCACTCTTGTTGGGTCCAAGATTTTTGATCGATGGATTGCTGGTTCCACGCACGCGACTAGATTGGGAGCTGCCCTGTTCGATCACCGTCACAGCAAGGTAAGAACCAAATTTACCTTGGATGAGATTTTGGTGCTACGGTGTTTGTCGTATGCTGAAATCCCTCTGTGAATTAGATAGGGGCTTGGGCCGGTGAATTGAGGAAGGAAGGAAATGGTGACTGCCGAGAGATTTCTAAGACAGGTAAGCTGTATTTACAGCTGTGATGTTTTTGTTCTGTTCTTGAATTATGGATACAAGGAGTAGTTTTCATGAAGGTTTGTAATGGGTTCTAGGCGATGTTAGCAAGGTTTGTTTTTCTGCTCCTTCGATGGTTGGATGTGAAGTGTTCAGATTGAAGGGACTGCGATGGGTAAGTTCAGACCAAATCTTATCTTTTATAGTGGTAATGGTGTTGATATTGGAATTTCATACAGTATAGGGAAGCTGTAGTGTAGGTGTTATGATTGGGGATTGATTTTTCCACTTATCTTATCAGTGATGTAATTACGGCAGATTACGTGTGAAGGTTGCTATTTGGAAGCATTTGCTTTTGTTTCGACTATGGGATCCTGAAATTTGAAACAAGAAGTTGTGCCAGCAAAGCTAGGCTTGGTAAGTTTGATTTGGGATTTGATACCATCATTGGACTTATGACAGAATTTGTTAATGTTGCATGTTGTCTTGCAGGACGTTGATTAGTGACAGATGCTTGTACGCTTGGATAACGAGCGGAGCTATTTAACAGGTAGGTAATTTCCTACTGGTCGGGTAGATGTAATGATTTTCAGATTTAGACATAGATATGAACCTTAGGTGTTCATATTACCTTGACCATGCTCTGTTTATTGTATGCTTGAACTTATCGTTGATATATATATGTGTGCTCGATTATTGATAACACATATTCCCTAGCATGATCTAGAAGTTACAGATGTGATGTAAGTAGGTCTAACTGTTTAGTAGGGTGTAGATGTTAGAGTACGGAGGATGACCTAAATTGTAAATTTGGCAAAAAGGTCCTCTGTGGATAAGTATGACCCTAGATGTAGGACTTATTCCATACTCAGTGCAGACATTTATTCACCAACCACGGGTTGTGTGAATGGTCATGTGAGTCGTGGACAGTGTGTCGCTACAGACCGATGGTCCTAGCTTATCATGATTAGATGAGTGACTCTCTACAGGGTAGAGAGTGTACTGATCAATTGGGTGTGACTCTTTGTTGAACAGAGAGTCTAGGGTAGATGTTCAGATGTGAGACAAGACCCTCATGTCATTGCATGTATACGGCGACATCGCTCCTCTTGGGGTTGAGAGAGAGTCGTCAATATCCTCGCCTCCCGTGTTACTTCGAGGAGTAATCGGTGTGAAGGCATAGCATTTGTTGTGCCGCACTCTACCATTATTGATGATGGTAGTTGGAGTTGCGTGCAGTTGTCCTGGGTGCGTGGTACTCGACCACTCATTAGTAGTGTTAGTCGGAGTGACCAAAGCAGGGGACCCCCGCTATGCAGCGAGCTACTTACGCCATATGCTACTTGATCATACTACCCAACTCTGGCCACCGAGAGTGGTGGCTACCGAGTCGGATAGTTGTCATGTCGCGCCACCCAGGCCAATCGGGTCGTGGTAGCGAGTAGGGGTGAGCAGGCATGACCATGCATGCTGCATTGCCGTATCATACGGTGTTTTGCATATGATTGTATATATATACATACCTGCTTGTATATATACATATATGGATGATGGTGATTAGTATACATACAGATACAGTCTATATGTATACTCACTTTGATGATGCATTTGTATGTACTATGCTTGTTGCATTTGTTTGTACATATTCATACATGATACTGCATTTCCTGTATGGTAGTAGGTTGATATTTGTATACCTATCGGATATTCACAGTGATACCCTTGACTCGGGTTAGGATATTGTGTTAGTACTATACTGTTATACCCTATGATGTGATTATATGCCCAGGTTGGATCAGGATAGAGTAGCTGACTGCCAGGTATGTCAGCATCGTTGATGTTCAGTTTATTTAGTATATGCATGCATATCTATAGTTATGCTGATGTATACTTGTTGTACGAGTAGATTAAACTGTTGAATGACATGTAATATTGATACATATATTTACATGTTTTCTCTGACACTACGAGTTTTACTCACCACCTCCGACTCGGGTTTTTCCGCCCTGTAATGTAGGTAGACGACTTCGTGATGACTTGGAGCTGCGCCGACCGATCCATCCCATCTCCGTTTTCCGAGTCTCCCGAGGAGTTCGTTTTCTAATGGTTTGGACTTGTTTATGAGTTATGGATTTTGGTCCTATGTCATGGACCCTTGTTTTGTTATGGACTTGTCGTGATGTCGTTGTGTTATTTACGGTTTTGACTGTGGACTTGTCAGGTGGTGTACACCTGTATATTTTTGTTATGTATGTTGTGGGTATGCGCTCTTTATTTCCGCTGCTGTTATTTGTTATTTGTTATATATATTGTTGTTGTTGTGGGCCTACGGGCCTTGTCTTAACCCTCAAATGTTGCCACGCATGTGGAGGTGTCGCCCGCTTGATTTTACCGATGCTCCCTATGCGACAACTTTGTAGCTGGTATCAGACTTCACGCGTTCAAGTCAGCAATACGCACCGAACGAAGGAAGTTGAGATCCTATGTTCGAATCAAGAGAACCAGACACTAGGCAGGAAGTCCAGTTGGGCCAGAAGGGCTGGACAACTGGAAGGAAGTCCAGCTGGGTCAGAAGGACTAGACAGTTGGCAGGAAGTCCTGGTGGGTTGAGGATTGGACATCAAGCAGAGGATGTCCTTTGAGGACGAATAGGCTTGAGGGAGGGTCAATGTGGTCCTTTGTTTGAGGGGGGATTGTTGGAGTATTGAGAATACAATCAAAGTCCCACATTGGTAAGACATGGAAAAGATCATGTGCTTATAAGATGAAAAGATAACTCTATTGGCATGAGGCCTTTTGGGTATAGCCCAAAAACAAAACCATGAGGGATTAGGCCCAAAGTGGACAATATCATACCATTGTGGAGATATGTGGATCTTATAAGCACTAACAATTGGTATCAGAGCCCAAGGTTCTGCGATGCCATACAATGTTGTTTTTTAGTCGAGTCTTGGATTCTCGGGAGTTGATTTATTCGGTTTTGGTTTTTTGAGATGAGATGGACAGCGGCCTAAGCTCCAAGCAGCACGAGGTAAGAATTCCTAATAACTTATGATTTAGTAGATATTTATCTAAACTTGATCAGTAGGTGTATACGGTATAGTTATAACACCTGTGCAGACTTGTAGTAGGGGTCGTCCATCGAGGCGACCAACCGGAGTGACCTTTAGGGTTTATACTTCCGGTTATGTTGGCTATGCATTTAGATGCTTATACCAGGGAATAACCTATAGTGTGTTAGTTATTATTCGTAACCGTGGTATGAGTTGACCACGAGAATGACCTATTGAGTCTGTGAGTCTTGAACCTGTGTCGAGAAGGTAATTTACCTTTGAGAGCTGACTGATACCGAGTCGGAAAAACATGGGTCGTACTTGTTGGATCATTCGGTAGAGTTGTATTACTGAAAGATTATCAGATTGCATGGGGTACTTTTAAGTACCAAATCGGATAGAGATTCACGATTTACTTCGCGATTTTGACAGAGTCTGCACCAGACTATGGGCACAGAGCTTCGGCTTAGTGCAACATTTCATCCGCAGACAGATGAATGATCTAAGTGTATCATTTAGACGTTGGAGGATCTATTCTGATCCTGTGTCATGGATTATAGAGGTGGTAGCTTATTGATTTGCTTTACCTCCGACACTTGCAGGTGCTCACAACGTATTTCCTATTTTTATACTGAGGAAATACGTGTCGCATGTTGATTATGTTCTGAAAGAGGTTCTGAAGTCTACCTCAGTCTAATGCGACTTACGAGAAGATTCTAGGGTGGAGCCTGAGTCATAAGGAGCGACAGTAGTGGGACGAAAACTATCCGACTCGTAAAGGTTGGATGACAACATCATACCGATGAGGAGGCTATGTGGGAGCTGGAAGATACTATCCGAGCTCGATGGTCTCATCTGGTCACTTGAGGAAGGTATGTGGTCCTTTCGGAAACTTGCTTGAAGTAAATTTTGCATATTAGTACGAAATTTGGGGACCAAATTTTTATAAGTGGGGAGAATGTAAAATACCGGAGGAAAAAAAATATTAATAATAAAATAAAACGTTGGATAATTGGGAGAATACCCTATGAAATTTTCAGAAAATTTTAGAAATTTTCTGGATTTAAATGGAGGTTCTATAGATATTTCATGGGGATAAAGTAAACTGGCTTTTGTAAAGTCTGTTTAGACTATAATGAGGTGTTAAATTTCTCGATAAATTCGATTCCTTCGTTTCCCATCGATTTCATATCGCAACTCACCGTCAGCCGTTTCTCTCTGTCGCGCGACCTCTCCCCTTCGTCTCCGGAGCGACCAAAGCCCGATCCCTCTTCCCGATTGCCTTTTCTTCTTCTCATCTTCGCCCAATCGGTTGATTTCGCGAGCTCCTTTATCGTCGCCCGTCCCGCTCGATGCGGGATCGATTCGCCGTCGCCTCTTCTTCTTTGCTAGTCCAACAGCAGCGGGTGCCGCTGCCGCTTCACTCGCTGTTGCCGCCCTAGCGCCGACTCCTCGGTGATCTGCTACCGCATGCCCGCAAGCTTTTGTGCCTAGCAGCGTCGCCACCGTGAGAGAAACGTTGGCGTTGATCGATGATCTCGGGTCTTCTTTGCCCCCTAGTAGCCGTCGTCGACGAGGATTCGGGGCGGTGGCGGTTATTTGGAGAAAGAAGCGCAACCGTCTCCTTCCTCGGCTGATCCTCTCACCGTGTGGATTGGTTCGGATGTCGTTGCGGTCGAAACTCCACCGCTGTTCTTCGATCGTCTCACGGCTGACGCCATCTTCGATCGGTGACGCCCAAATCACAATTTTCTCTTTCTCCCGAGCCCTAGCTGTTACAATCGCCACCATCGTGACGATCGGCGTCCTCCTGGTGATCACGGTCGTCGCTTGCCTCGTCGGTGAGCCACTCTTGTTGGGTCCAAGATTTTTTATCAATGGATTGGCAGCGGTTCCACGCGACTAGATTGGGAGAGCCTGCTTCGATCTGATCACACAGCAAGGTAAGAACCAAATTTACCTTGGATGAGATTTTGGTGCTACGGTGTTTGTCGTATGCTGAAATCCCTCTGTGAATTAGATAGGGGCTTGGGCCGGTAAATTGAGGAAGGAAGGAAATGGTGACTGCCGAGAGATTTCTAAGATGTAAGTGTATTTACAATGATGTTTGTTTTGTTACATTCTTGAATTATGGATACAAGGAGTAGTTTTCATGAAGGTTTGTAATGGGTTCTAGGCGATGTTAGCAAGGTTTGTTTTTCTGCTCCTTCGATGGTTGGATGTGAAGTGTTCAGATTGAAGGGACTACGATGGGTAAGTTCAGACCAAATCTTATCTTTTATAGTGGTAATGGTGTTGATATTGGAATTTCATACAGGATAGGAAGCTGTAGTGTAGGTGTTATGATTGGGGATTGATTTTTCCACTTATCTTATCGTGATGTAATTACTGGCAGATCGTGAAGGTTGCTATTTGGAAGCATTTGCTTTTGTTTCGACTATGGGATCCTCGAAATTTGAAACAAGAAGTGCGCAAAAGCTAGGCTTAGTAAGTTTGATTTGGGATTTGATACCATCATTGGACTTATAGCAATTTGTTAATGTTGCATGTTGTCTTGCAGGACGTTGATTAGTGACAGATGCTTGTACGCTTGGATAACGAGCGGAGCTATTTAACAGGTAGGTAATTTCCTACTGGTCGGGTAGATGTAATGATTTTCAGATTTAGACATAGATATGAACCTTAGGTGTTCATATTACCTTGACCATGCTCTGTTTATTGTATGCTTGAACTTATCGTTGATATATATATGTGTGCTCGATTATTGATAACACATATTCCCTAGCATGATCTAGAAGTTCTGGATGTGATGTAAGTAGGTCTAATCGCTTAGTAGGGTGTAGATGTTAGAGTACGGAGGATGACCTAAATTGTAAATTTGGCAAAAAGGTCCTCTGTGGATAAGTATGACCCTAGATGTAGGACTTATTCCATACCTGTATGTTGCACATTTATTCACCAACCACGGGTTGTGTGAATGGTCATGTGAGTCGCAGGTCGCCAGGCACGATGGTCCTAGCTTGTCATGATTAGATGAGTGACTCTCTACAGGGTAGAGAGTGTACTGATCAATTGGGTGTGACTCTTTGTTGAACAGAGAGTCTAGGGTAGATGTTCTGTATGTGAGACAGTACCCTCATGTCATTGCATGTATACTGACGACATCGCCTACCCTTGGGGTTGAGAGAGAGTCGTCAGTCATCCTGCCTCCTAGGTTACTTCCAGAGGAGTAACTGGTGTGAGGGCATAGCATTTGTTATGCCGCACTCTACCATTATTGACGATGGTAGTTGGAGTTGCGTGCAGTTGTCCTGGGTGCGTGGTACTCGACCACTCATTAGTAGTGTTAGTCGGAGTGACCGGCGGGACCGTGCATGTAGCTTAGCTACTTACGCTCATATGCTACTTGATCATACTACCCAACTCGGTCACTCGAGAGTGGTGGCGGCTGGAGTCGGGATAGTTGTCATGTCGTGCCACCTAGGCCACACTGGGGTCGTGGTAGCGAGTAGGGGTGAGCAGGCATGACCATCCATGCTACATTGCCGTATCATACGGTGTTTTGCATATGATTGTATATATATACATACCTGCTTGTATATATACATATATGGATGATGGTGATTAGTATACATACAGATATAGTCTATATGTATACTCACTTTGATGATGCATTTGTATGTACTATGCTTGTTGCATTTGTTTGTGCATATTCATACATGATACTGCATTTCCTGTATGGTAGTAGGTTGATATTTGTATACCTATCGGATATTCACAGTGATACCCTTGACTCGGGTTAGGATATTGTGTTAGTACTATTTGTTATACCCTATGATGTGATTATATGCCCGAGTTGGATCGGGATAAGTAGTAGTCGGTATGTCAGCATCGTTGATGTTCAGTTTATTTAGTATATGCATGCATATCTATAGTTATGCTGATGTATACTTGTACGAGTAGATTAAACTGTTGAATGACATGTAATATTGATACATATATTTACATGTTTTCTCTGATTACCTGCTGAGTTTTACTCACCACCTCCGACTCGAGGTTTTTCTCGCCTGCAATGTGCAGAACGACCGTGATGACTTGAGTCAGGCCGAGATCCATCCCATCTCCATTTTCCGAGTCTCCCGGGGAGTTCGTTTTCTAATGGTTTGGACTTGTTTATGAGTTATGGATTTTGGTCCTATGTCATGGACCCTTGTTTTGTTATGGACTTGTCGTGATGTCGTTGTGTTATTTACAGTTTTGACTGTGGACTTGTCAGGTGGTATACACCTGTATATTTTTGTTATGTATGTTGTGGGTATGCGCTCTTTATTTCCGCTGCTGTTATTTGTTATTTGTTATATATATTGTTGTTGTTGTGGGCCTACGGGCCTTGTATTAACCCGTAATGTTGCCACGTACAGGGGAGGTGTCGTCCGTTTGATTTTTGGCTCGGCATGCTCTCGGGGCGTGACAACTTTATTGGGATCACTTGGTTACCAGGATTCATAAACTTTAGTACTTAGCCTGGAGGTCTAGAGTTCGAATCCCGGGGAAGGCAAAAATCGACTTCCAGGGGTGGGAAGTCCATGTGAGTAACGACGGGCCAATAGGGGCCAGGTCGTCGACCAATAGGGGTCGATGGGCCAACAGGGGCGACGGTCGTCGACCAATAGGGGTCGCCGAATTCCACCAATAGGGGCCCGGTCGTTACAATTGAGGTGCCGCACTCTACCACTATAGACGGTGGTAGTTGGATTTGCGTGCCATAGTCCTGCGTGTGTGGTACTCGACCACTCATGGGTAGTGACTGTCGGAGTGACCAACAGCAGGGACCCCCATCGTGTAGCTTGCTCTTTACGCTTATATGCTACTCGATCATACTGCCCACTCGGCCACTCGAGAGTAGTGGTTGGTGTTGAGTTGGGACAGTTGTCATGCTCGAGCCACCGAGGCCACACTGGGGTCGTGGTAGCTTTAGGGTGAGCCGACATGACCATGCATGTCGCATTGCCGTATCTGATGGCACTTTGCATATTACCATATATAGATACATATATGTATGTATATATATATATATATATGGATGGTTGAGATTAATATATATATGGATACAGTCTATATATATATGATTATTGTGATGTTGCATTTATTTGTACTATGCTTGCTGCATTTGGGTGGACATCATATTCATGCATGTTTCTTGCATATGTTATACGATTGTGTCGGATATTGGTATGTGTTGGACAGACCACTAGATACCTTGACCTGTAGCTAGAGTATATTTTGAGTTGATCTACTCTTCCTGTTATATATATATATATGTTGGATATATGTTCAGGTTGGATCAGAGTAGCGTGGCAGACTTCAGGTATGTCTGCATTTTTATGTTGTTCATTCAGTTAGACGGTATATGCTTGTATTTATATACTATGCTGATATATCTGTTGTACTTCTAGAGTATGTCATTGAAATACATGTGATATTACATATATATACATGTTTTCTATTACCTGTTGAGTTTTACTCACCACCCCCCGCGGACCCTGGGTTTTCTGTCGCCCAGGTAACAGGTAGAAGACTTCGTGATGACATTGGAGCACCACCGGCTGACATCGTCTCATCTCACCTCCGAGGCTCCCGTGTGTATTTGGGCTTTGCGTCCGCCGTGTATTGTATTTGGAGTTTTCTTGATGTACATATTGTATATTTGGATTTTGTCGAGGTTATGTGTTGTTGTGTTGTGTTAGTCATACTGGTATGCATGTGTGGGATTGATATCCTATTGTTGTAGTATGTTTCTGCTGTGTCTTGTGTAGTTTTTGTTTTCATACATATATATTGTTGTCATTGTGGGCCTACGGGCCTTGTATTAACCCGAAATGTTGCCACGTACAGGGGAGGTGCTGTCCGTTTGATTTTCGGTTCGGCATGCTCTCGGGGCGTGACACAATTGGATCGGGATGATCGGACAACTGTCAGAAAGTACAGCTGGGTCAGGAGGACTAGACAGTTGATAGGAAGACCTAGTGGGTTGCAGATCAGACATCAAGCAGAGGAAGCCCTTTGAGAAAAGTTCTACTAGTTCGATTTATCCAAAAGAAAAGTTCAATTTGTTCAATTCAATCAATTCAATTTTTAACTAAATGTTCACCTGCAATATCAAGGTAACAGGATAAATATTGGATTTATCAACTTTGAATTTTAGTTAATTATTATATATTATGTTATTATCATTATTGGATATTTATCTTGAGTTATGAATTATTTTCATATTTAATTTGTAAATACGAATTTAAGTCGAGTATGTTGAATTGCTTAAATTAGGAGTTTTTGGCTGATCATAGCTGCGGTAAATTTATTCGTTAACTTCCATATATATTTTCTCGTGCATGAACAAATAGATATACAATATCATACCATTGTGAAGATATATAAATCTTATTTACACCTACAGTCGATGGCTCAAGGTCATGACTTCCCTAGGAATTTACCTCCTCTACGAATGACCCCTTTGCACTTACTAACTGGGTTAGCCTAGGGTTCCCTTATGTGAAGTTATGAGTGTTTGTCAATTGACATAGATATTGAATTTTCAAATCAGGTTGTGCAAGATTAGAGAAACCTTGAGGATGAGAGTTTAGAGCACGGTTGTATATAAGATCTCTTCAAAAATCTACGGGACTTGGATTAGGTTCAATAAGAGATAATTAGGGTCATCAATGAGTTTTGGTCGAAACTCATTTATGAACATAGATGAGTTGAAATTATGAATCCTTTATATGGAGTGGAAAAGAAAGATACATAGAAAGTTTATATGGTGAGCAAAATTAGTTCTGAATGTCCTTTGTGAAGTTATGAATGTGTGTTAATTGACACAGAGGTTGAATTTTGAAATCAAGATATCTGCTTGAAAACCTTTGGAATGAGAGTTTAGGGTACGATTACATGCAAGGGCATTTTAGAAACCTATGAGATTTGGATTGAGTTCAATAAGAGCTGGCTAAATCCATAAATGTATTTTGATTGAAACTCATTGATTAACCTAAATGAGTCAAAATTATGAATCCTTTATATGGAGTAGAAGAGGGAAGTATATAGAAGGTTTATATGGTGAGCAAATTTGATTTTGAGCCTCTTACATGAAGTTATGAGTGCATGACAATTGATATGGAGGTTGAATTTTGAAATCATACAGTGCAAGGCTAGGAAAACTCTGAAGATGAGACTTTAGGACATAGTTAAACTCATGGTCACTATATAAATATATCGGAATTGAATTGGATTCAATCAGAGCTGTTAAGACAATCATTAAGTTTTGATTGAAACTCATTGATAAGCATAAGATTTAAAATTATGAAACCATGATATGAAGTGGAAAAGGAGACTTGAGAATATAAAAAAGGTGTGCAACCCAACTTATGAGACTTGTATGGTGTTCAAAATTTTATAATCATAGTGATATTGACTATGATATTGATTTTTTAAAATCAGTGCTACTGTGATGCTGTTTTCTAAAACAGTACTACTTTAGTACTGATTTTTTTAAATCAACAGTATTATGATATTGATTTTCTATGAGTGTTGATTTTGAAAAATCAACATCATGTTGTGTTGATTTTCAAAACTTAACATTAATGTAGTGTTGATTTTTAAAAATTAGCACCATAAAATTTTGAACTTTAATGAAGTAATAAAATACACCATTTGATAATTTGTAAACTATGGTACATTTTTTAAGAAATATTAAACTTTAGATCGTCATTTGATAAATTGTCATTTATAAAAAAACAATGTTCTTTTAATCAAAATGATAATAAGAATTTTCCCTCTACAATAATGATTCGAGAAAATACGTAAAATAATTTAGTTTAAATAATTCTAAATTTATTTGGATGGGGCGAATAGGATTATATACAATCGAGTCAAGTCAAGCTTTATACTATTCATATTTATTTAATAAGATAATCAAGTCGAGCCAAATCAAGTCTAAAATTAACCAAACTTTTAAAATAATTGTTCAAGTTTAATTTAGTTCCTTTTTTAGATTGAGCTTGGTTGAACTTGAATTGAGTTTGACTTGTTTAATTAATATCAAGCTTCTAAATCAAACACAATTTAAGCTAGAATCAAGGATTTAAACTTATTTAAGCTTGATTTATTTAAATATTATCAAGCTTTTAAGTCAAACTAATTTATTTGTTTGAAGTTTTAATATATTTTTATTTGTTAGTATAAACAATTCGAGCTCATAAATAATTTCATAAATGAGTTTGATTATAAATATAATTTATGAGTTTCATAAAGATATCTCCATTAATTATATTTATTAAATAGTTTTACAAATAAAATTACTTTAATTTTAAATTTAAATATATACATGATTAAATATTAGTGCATCTTTTACTTTCTTAATTTATTAATTTATAAAAATCTATCCCTTTGTATTTTTAATAGAGATATCTTTCACTATAAATTTTAAATCATAAAGAGGTAAAATTTTAGATGTTTTGTATTGTTTGCTATTCCACGAATACAAATATTAATTTATTAAAAGAGAAAAAGACCTACTAAAATTTAAAAAACTTTTTCATTTTGATATGTGAATTTAATCTCTTTAATTTCCTTTTTATTTGTAATATATTTTAGATATCTCAATTTCAAAATTTAATAAAATGAAACTCGTGGATTCAAAATCCTTGAAAATCCCTCGATGAGTCCAATTTTATAAAAATATTAAATAAGACATGATGATCTGAGTCCTTTTTTTATTCAATTTTAGCTAGTTTGCAAGACAAACGAAAAATCAACATGGCCATTGACATATGCATCTGCCATCTTCATTGCATTGGCCAGAAGCATCTGGATTGCTGACAATTATTATACAATCTTCATTACAACTCGAAGTACAAGGTTCTCCGCTTGGCATACTACAAGTTGCAGATCCATCTCTCACCAGAAAACTACAACAATCAAACCAACATATCGATCATTAAAAAAACAAAACAAATATTAATTTTTTGTAATTGTTTTATGAACAACATATTACTAATATATATTTTTTAGTTTAATTTCAAATAAAGAGAATATAATAAAGAAGAAGATTATATACCCGTGTTGAAAGTGAGAATAAGAAAAAGAACAAAAACACTGCGAGAACTCATAATTTTCTTCAATACGATTTCTTTTGTGATAGTGATGGATGAATATTAATATAATTTGTGGGTATTTATAGAATTATAATTCATAGTTTAATTAATGTTTAGTGTATCTTTTACTTTCCTAATATATTCATTAAAATTCACTACATGAAATCAGTAAGGGGTGTTGATTTGATGTTGATTTTATAAAATCATCATAATTATAATACTGATTTTAAAAAATTAGCACCACAATAAGAATTAACTAAACCTATCAATAAATTTTGATTGAAACGTATTGATGAATCCAGAGAAGTTGAAATTACGAATCCTTAACATGCAATTGAAGAAGACATATAGAAGGTTTATTTGGAGAGCAAATTTAGTTTTGAACTTCTTACATAAAATGTGGAACTATCACATTAGGGGCCCCTCACCGCTGCCCCTACCGTGGAGGGAGGTAAATTAGAATCCCAATTGGCAAGAGCAAAAGCGATGAGTCATCGATGTTGGGAGTATTGGAATACAATCAAAGTCCTACATTGGTAAGATATAGAAAGATCATGTGCTTATAAGATGAAAAGATATCTCTATTGGTATGAGGTCTTTTAGGTAAAGTCCAAAAATAAAACTATTAAGACTTAGGTCCAAAGTGGACAATATCATACTATTGTGAAGATATGCAAATCTTATAGGCGCCACCAATTAGTATCAAAGTTCAAGGGCAGATTTTAGGGGGCCATGGCTCCCATAAATTTTAAGTGATTATTATTTTTCACTATGATACTATGATACATTGTGATGCATTGTGTTGCCAAAATTTTATTTATTTTCTCTCTTTTTTTTAATTAATGTCATTATATTTTAGTATTCGTCCCCCCAATATAAAATCTTGGATTCGCCTCTGATGTCAAATTATGCACCTCAAATGATGGAAGTAGGGCTCCCATGTCCGGATCAAGAGAACCATACACCAAGCAAGAAGTCCAATTGGATCGGGATGACCGGACAACTGTCAGAATGTCACGCCCTGAGAGCATGCCGAGCCAAAAATCAAACGGACGGCATCTCCTATAAAATACCAAAAAAATGCTTGTTAGTTAGGGAAATATCCTATGGAATTTTTCAGGAATTTTTAGAAATTTTTCTGGATTTAAACGGAGGTCTTATAGATATTTCATGGGGATAAAGCAAATAGGCTTTTGTAAAGCTTGTTTAGACTTTCTTCAATGGCTTAATTAAGCCAATTCCCTTTTGCGACTTCTCATTCTCGTCGGTTTCTTTTTCTCCGCGACTATTTTTTTTTTCCTTCCGATCGCGTCGTCTTCTTCCCCCCTCTCGATTTCTCACGCGTCGCCCTCCTTCCCTCACTGCCGTCCTATGACGATCCACGGCTGCTCGCGACCACGAGTAGAGCACTACATGTCCTATCGTCCCTGCGCGCGAGCACAACAACGTCTCCTTCCCTCGTGCCTGTGCTCGCCGTCACCTCTTCACTGTCGCCGGTGTCGATCGGCCGATCTATCTTCGCCTATCTTCGAGCGGACCGATCTCGCGAGCCGCTTGCCATTGCCGATGGCGCCTCTTGAGCCGCTCGTCGCACACGCCTACTTCGCAGCCTCCTCGTTCTCCGTAGCGACTGTTGATTTCTTCCTCCAGCCGCTGCCGACGCGTCGCTGGTGGGAGATCCGGTTGGAGGAGACGACGGCGATAAGTGTCGCTGGATACGGTTCGGAGGAGTGATCGGGATGCCAGGGACCAACATCAACAGCATTCGGTTTGACTGTGAGATGACTTGGTCGATCGTCGCTAGAGATGGGGCAGGAGGTTTGTGGGCACTGAGTTCACCGGTGATCGGGAAGCTGGGGAGGATCAACGCCGAAGTAGGTGAGTCAGTGTTGTTCTTCGATTTTGGACCAGATTAAGGTCAAGTTGTGAGGTTGTTTCTTATTTGAGCTTGATCCGTTGAATTGGGCAGGTTTGGTGTCGGCAAACAGGGAATAGGGGAAAAAGGGGGGGCTGCCAGTTGTTGGGGATTGGCTGTCGGTTCTGTGGAGTTGCTGTCGGAGAGGATTAACTGTCGGTAAAGCTTCATGGTATTGGGCTTTGTTGACTTGAAGTCAGTGATGGAGCTCGATCTGTGACTGCAAACCAGGGATCAAGAAGCGATGGAAGCAAGGCTAAGTTGGGTAATCCTTGTCCTGTCCCTGTTTTGATTTGGAATAGTTGATGAATTTGTGTGGATGCTTGTATAGATTGGTTGTGTAATCATGGAAATGGATTATAGGTGATTGACACCGGATTGTTCTTCCAGAAAAGCTATGGGGATTGCAACAATTGTAAGGTAAGCGTTGATTTGGTTTTGTTATGAAGTAGGATGTGTTATCTTTATAGTTAATGCTAAAGTTGACTTATGAACGATAAGGTGATTTTAATCTAAGTAAGATTGGAGAATGTTGAATTAGTTGAATAAGAGATCAATTTAGGATTCAATTTGGTCATGTTAGAACTTAATCGTAGTTCATGTGGTCTTGCAGGACTTTGGTAAGTGACAAAGGCTTGTACGCATGGACAACTAGCGGAGCTAATTAACAGGTGGGTAATTTCCTACCTGGTCCGGGTAGATGTATTACATTCAGATTTAGTTATAGATATGAGCATGTTAGGTGTTCATATTACCTTGACCCTGCTCTTATTATCGTATGCTTGATCCTTTATCGTTGGCTATTAACTCCATTGCTGATATCATGTTTATTTTATCATGATTAGGAGTTATACATATAGGTGATGCAAGTAACTTAGAATTTGTTTAAGTTAAGTGCAAGCGGTAAAGTCCGGATGACAACCTGATTGTACATTGGGCAAAAAGGTCATCCGTAGGTAGATAATGTCTTTAACCTAGGGTTAGTTCTAGTACCCTTAGGTTGTATGTTACCACCGAACATGTATTGTGTAAATGGTCAGAGGAATGATACTTAGGGTATCGCTACGGACCGGTGGTCCTAGCTTATTATGATCAGATGAGTACGACTCTCTACAGGATAGAGAGTGTGTCCATCAGTTGAGTAGGACTCTCTACAGGATAGAGAGTGCATCGATTAGATTGATATGACTCTCTACAGGATAGAGAGTATTATGATCAGTTGAATACGACTCTCTGCAAGATAGAGAGTGCGTTGATCTGGTTAGTATGATTCTCTGTAGAATAGAGAGTCTATGGTGGATGTCTGTATGTGAGACATTGCATTCATGCATTTGCATGCACGCTGGCGACGAGGTCTCCCTTGTGGTTGAGAGTGTCGCCAGTCATCCTGCCTCCATGGTTACTCATAGGAGGAGTCACCCGTGTGAGGGCAGAGCATTGTGGTGCCGCACTCTACCACTATAGACGGTGGTAGTTGGATTTACCTGTCATAGTCCTGCGTGTGTGGTACTCGACCACTCATGGGTAGTAACTGTCGGAGTGGCCAACAGCAGGGACCCCCATCGTGTAGCTTGCTCTTTACGCTTATATGCTACTCGATCATACTGCCCACTCGGCCACTCGAGAGTAGTGGTTGGTGTTGAGTTGGGACAGTTGTCATGCTCGAGCCACCGAGGCCACACTGGGGTCGTGGTAGCTTTAGGGTGAGCCGACATGACCATGCATGCTGCATAGCCGTATCTGATGGCGCTTTGCATATTACCATATATATATATATGGATGGTTGAGATTAATATATATATAGATACAGTATATATATATATGATTATTGTGATGTTGCATTTGTTTGTACTATGCTTGCTGCATTTGGGTGGACATCATATTCATGCATGTTTCTTGCATATGTTATACAGTTGTGTCGGATATTGGCATGTGTTGGATAGACCATAGATACTTTGGCCTGTAGCATGAGTAGATTATGTGTTGGTATTACTCTTCCTGTTATATATATGTTGGATATATGTTCAGGTTGGATCAGAGTAGCGTGAGCGACTCGTATGTCCGCATTTTATGTTATTCATTGTTAGACGGTATGGGCTTGTATTTATATACTATGCTGATATACCTGTTGTACTTCTAGATTATGTTGTCGAAATACATGTGATATGACATATATACATGTTTTCTATTACCTGCTGAGTTTTACTAACCACCCGTGGACTTCGGGTTTTAATCGCCTGTGTAATGTAGAAGACCGTGGATGACTTGAGCACCGCCGGCTGATGTCATCTCATCTCACGAGGCTCCCGTGTTTTGTTTTGGGCCTGCTGTCCGTTGTGCATTGTATTTTGGAGTTTTCATGATGTATATGTTGTATATTCAGATTTTGTCGAGATTTCGTGTTGTTGTGGTGTGTTAGTCATACCGGTATGCATGTGTGGGATTGTTGTATTGGTGTGGTTTGTTTCCGCTGTGTCTTGTGTAGTTTTTATTTTCATACATATATATTGTTGTTATTGTGGGTCTACGGGCCTTGTATTAACCCGAAATGTTGCCACGTACAGGGGAGGTGTCGTCCGTTTGATTTTCGGTTCGGCATGCTCTCGGGGCGTGACAACTTTAGTGGTATCAGAGCCCAAGGTTCTGGGATGCCATACAATGTTGTTTTTGAGTCGATTCTTGGATTCTCGGGAGTCGATTTATTCGGTTTTGGTTTTTTTTTTAGATGAGATGGACAGCGGCCTGAGCTCCAAGCAGCACGAGGTAAGAATTCCTAATAACTTATGGTTTAGTAGATATTTATCTAAACTTGATCAGTAGGTGTATACGGTATAGTTATAACACTGCGGACTTATAGTAGGGTCACTAAGGCGACCAACCGGAGTGACCTTTAGGGTTTATACTCCCAGTTTTAGTTGACTATGCATTTAGATGCTTATACCAGGGAATAACTTGTGGTGTGTTGGTTATTATTCGTAACCGTAGTATGAGTTGACCACGGGAATGACCTGTTGAGTCTGTGAGTCTTGAACCTGTGTCGAGAAGGTAATTTACCTTTGAGAGCCGACTGATACCGAGTCGAAAAAACATGGGTCAAGTCGTCACATTTCTGGTTGAAATCAGAGATTTCAGCCTTAGAGATTTTCACTAACGGTGCTAGTCAGATCATTACCTGTGGGTAATGAACAGACTTGTAGACTATTGTGATGCAGATAGCGGAAGGCTAGGGTACGATGTTTCATGGGGATTTTATCCCTGAGTTGTTCGTACTGAGATGTATAACTTGGAGAGTACTTTTGAGTACTTAACTCATGTTATACCGAGAAAGAAGAGTTGTTTGCATACCATTATCGGGATCAAGCCGGTATTTGGTGATAAATGCAGAAAATGACCTTCGGGAAATAAAACATCACTTGATATTGGTTTAGTGATGTTGAAAGAGAATATTTCCCTGTGTCACTTTTGTGACACATTGTAAGGAATTCTTGAGCTTTCAGAAAGGGCGCTCGGTTAGTAACAGTGTACGGTGCAGAGTCGTGAGACTTGCAGAGGTTACGGCCACCTAATAGCTCAAGAAGATGAATGAATGATTTAAGCCACTCAGAGTTATTGGCTTATAGTCGGATAAGGATGTCGGGATCTTCTACCAGATCCTGCCGGAAGACGTTGGATTGAGACAGGAGTTTAGAAATGACTCCGTACAAGGGTTTAAGAGTTGGAGACCGATAAGCAAATATTGCAGGTCAACTTATTAGAGTCAGAAGTCTCCGACTAGTGGATAAAAGGAGCAAGATCAGAGTCATAGGCTTTGAGCTACTCTCCGATTATGGAAGACCAACCGCAGATCATCAGGATATTCTCGAGGATATCAGCAAAGTCAGAACAAAGACTCCGAAGGGATTGTGGGCGTGCAGTGCAGATCACGAAGACACGCGAAGCCAGATTATCTGTTGGAGCAGTTCAGCTATTGCTATTGTTGAGCAACCAGTACAGTGGAGGAGGTGTACCTTGAAGATTCAGTTGAAGACTATCGATGGTGTTCTGGGAGGACGATGCATCGTCTCGACAGCAGAGATCAGTACAGAAGATTGAGTTATTTCATCAGCAGCAACCTACTACCTCAGGCATGGTTGAAGGTTCTTGATACTCCCCTTCAGCAGAGATCAACACAGAAGCAATATCAGCAGAAGACATCGTAGAAGACTCATACAGACAACAACAGTTACCTCCAGATGTGGATTGACTTTGTACAGAGGATAGAGTATACGACGATGGTCGTATCTACTCAGTAATCTTCAGTTGCATCTCGTAGGATTAAGTAATGTGATCAGATGATCTAGTATGATCCTCGGATCATTCATCGCAGAAATGCGACCGCTTTATCGTGGACTGTTGGATCTGATCTTGTTCTCTTCGGAGAAAGGAGGAGACCTGCGGGGAGCCTTTGGATCGGATCGACAGATAATTGATCATTCAGGGTATTACTCTAGTTTTACCCTCTGGGTTAATATATTGGGAGATACTTGTAGTTTATAGGTATCTTTATCTAGAACATTTTCAGCTGAATTAGAAGGGTCCTTTACATCGACTTGTGGGTCGGTGGTATCTCTACCGTCAGGTGAGATGAGGATCAATGATTAAGAAGTCAAGGGATGCCCTTAGACTTTGATAGATATATCTTTACTGTAGACATATCCTTACGGATGGTCAAATTGTTGGAAGTATGGTACGATATGTCTCTCAGATGTGCGTATAATCCGAGAGCATTCGGATGTAGTTTCGGATGAACTCCTAGCCTTGTCGTTGCATAGGCAAGTGGAGTAGGCGATCGAAATGATTGCGGAAAATAGTTCTGGTATCGAAGATCACATAACGAGTGATATTTTTGTTGGTATCAGTGTTGTTAAACACTATAAAAGAATCGGAATAACGTGAGTTGCGATTATAGGAGATGTTGGAGGGGATATCTATCTATACCAGTATTCCTCCTTGAGAAGATCTGAAACTCTTTATTGAAAGAGAGATGAACCTTTGAAATTATGCATCGATTATCGATGATGGAATGCGATAGTTGTTGAAAGTGAATATCCTCCGTTGGGGATAAATGATCTGTTAGATCAGCAAAAGACACCTGTGTATACTCTAAGGTTGGTTTACGACTGGAGTATTGATATTGTAGTGACATGATGTCATACGATTATCATTGTCGTTGTGATGATTAATATATATCATCAGCTTAGAGTAAAGGGGATGCAGGTGTGTGGAGACGATAATTTCATACTTAGTATGAATTCTATGAGTTGTGATTAAGTTGTTAGACTAATTAACGATTTAGTCATCACTGGACTTGAGAATCGTGTATCCTGAACACGATTGGATCTTTTTGGTAGTTGTTGGAGTTGCGTAACTTGCAGCTTGTTGGTATGGTAGTTGGAATTCTTTTCGACCATTGTAGATGATGGTTTGCCTTGTATGGGTTGGTTAATTCTGTAGATGTGGATAGAATGTTTGACATTACTATACCACGGACTTGTTTGACAAAGGTGACGATAGAAATCATTTAGTCGGAAGCTGGTGAAACCAGTTTACAGGACCTAGACGGCGGTTAACTTTTACACGAGTATTAGTTAATCCTTCCGGAGTTGCAGTGTTTAAGAAAGAGTTGCTACAGAAAGCACATCATTCGAGATGGGCTATATACCTTGGTGGTACTCAGATGTACCAAGAGTTGAACGTTTATACTGGTGGAATGATATAAAGAGAGTTATAGCAGATTTTGCTGCTCGATGTTTAGTATGCCCGATGAGGTGAAAATTTGAACATCGAAACTTCATTTGGATTGCTCTAGAAAATTCCGATTCCGGAATGGAAGTGGGAGCATATCACGATTGATTGCGTTGGGTTATGCAGAACCCGTAAGGGCGCGTGATGCGATTTGAGTGATTGTGGCTCGACTGACCAAATCAGCTCACTTCTTTCTTATTCGTGGGTCGTACTCGTTGGACCATCCGACAGAGTTGAACTGTCAAGGAATTATCAGACTACATGGGGTACTTTTGAGTACTATATCTGATAGAGACCGCGATTTACCTCGCGCTTTTAACAGAAGCTGCATCAAGTTATGGGCACAGAACTTCAAGTTAGTACCGCGTTTCATCCGCGGACTAATCGACTGTCTGAGCATGACATTCAAACGTTGGAGGATCTATTCAGATCTTGTGTGTGGATTATGGAGGTGTAGCTTGTTGTTGGCTTTACCTCCGACACTTGCGGTGTTCACAACGTATTGCATGTTTCTATGCCGAGGAAATATGTTCCGCATTCAGAGAATGTTCTGAAGAAGATAGCAATTCCACCTCAGTCTAATGTGACTTACGAGGAAATTCCAGGGTGGAGCCTGGGTCGCAAGGAGCGACAGTAGTGGGACGAAAATCATTCGACTCGTAAAGGTTGGATGACAAAGATCATATGAGGAGGCTATGGTGGCTGGAAGATACTATCCGAGCTCGATGGTCTCATCTGGTCACTTGAGGAAGGTATGTGGTCCTTTCGGAAACTTGCTTGAAGTAAATTTTTTGCATGTAGTACGAAATTTGGGGACCAAATTTTTATAAGTGGAGGAGAATGTAAAATACCGCAAAAAAAATGCTTGTTAGTTAGGGAAATATCCTATGGAATTTTTAGAAATTTTTTTGGATTTAAATGGAGGTCTTATAGATATTTCATGGGGATAAAGCAAATAGGCTTTTGTAAAGCCTGTTTAGACTATCTTCAATGGCTTAATTAAGCCGATTCCCTTTTGCGACTTCTCATTCCCGTCGGTTTCTTTTTCTCCGCGACTATTTTTTTTTCCTTCCGATCGCGTCGTCTTCTTCCCGCCTCTCGATTTCTCACGCGTCGCCCTCCTTCCCTCACTGTCGTCCCGCGACGATCCACGGCTGCTCGCGACCACGAGCAGAGCACTACACGTCCTGCCGTCCCTGCGCGCGAGCACAACAACGTCTCCTTCCCTCGTGCCTGTGCTCGCCGTCGCCTCTTCACTGTCGCCGGTGTCGATCTAGGCCGATCTCTGCCCTATCTTCGCCTGAGCCAGCCGATCTCCGCCGAGTCATTGCCGTCGCTGATGGCGCCATCAATTAGTATCAAAGTTATGATTCATGTCAAGCCGGGGCAGATTTAGGGGGGAGCCATGGCTCCCATAAATTTTAAGTGATTATTATTTTTCACTATGATACTATGATACATTGTGATGCATTGTGTTGCCAAAATTTTATTTATTTTCTCTCTTTTTTTTAATTAATGTCATTATATTTTAGTATTCGTCCCCCCAATATAAAATCTTGGATTCGCCTCTGATGTCAAATTATGCACCTCAAATGATGGAAGTAGGGCTCCCATGTCCGGATCAAGAGAACCATACACCAAGCAAGAAGTCCAATTGGATCGGGATGACCGGACAACTGTCAGAATGTCACGCCCTGAGAGCATGCCGAGCCAAAAATCAAACGGACGGCATCTCCTATAAAATACCAAAAAAATGCTTGTTAGTTAGGGAAATATCCTATGGAATTTTTCAGGAATTTTTAGAAATTTTTCTGGATTTAAACGGAGGTCTTATAGATATTTCATGGGGATAAAGCAAATAGGCTTTTGTAAAGCTTGTTTAGACTTTCTTCAATGGCTTAATTAAGACAATTCCCATTTGCGACTTCTCATTCGTCGGTTTCTTTTTCTCATGACTATTTTTTCCTTCCGATCGTCGTCTTCTTCCCCCTCTCGATTTCTCACGCTCCTCGCCCTCCTTTCACCCGTCGTGATCCACGTGCTCGCGACCACGAGTAGAGCACTACATGTCCTATCGTCCCTGCGCGCGAAACGCAACGCGTCTCCTTCCTCGTACTGTGCTGCTCGTCACCTCTTCCTTGTCGCGGTGTCGATCCGGTGATCTACGCCTATCTTCGCTTTGAGCGACTCTCTGCCGAGCCGTTGCCATTGCTGATGGCCGCCTCTTCGAGCCGCTCGTCGCACACGCCACTTCTGCAGTCTCCCCTCGTTCTCCCGGCGCGACCTCGACTGTTGATTTCTTCCTCCAGCCGCTGCCGACGCGTCGCTGGTGGGAGATCCGGTTGGAGGAGACGACGGCGATAAGTGTCGCTGGATACGGTTCGGAGGAGTGATCGGGATGCCAGGGACCAACATCAGCGACAGATTCGGTTTGGTAGCGAGATGACTTGGTCGATCGTCGCTAGAGATGGGGCGGAGGTTTGTAGCACCGAGTTCACCGGTGATCGGAAGGCGGGAGGATCAACGTAGGTGAGTCGGTGTTGTTCTTCGATTTTGGACCGATTAAGGTCAAGCTGTGAGGTTGTTTCTTATTTGAGCTTGATCCGAATTGAAGCGAGTTTGGTGTCGGCAAACAGAATAGGAAAAGGGGGCTGTCGGTTATTGGGATTGGTAGCCGGTTACCGTGGAGTTAGTCGGAAGGATTAGCTGGTAAAGCTTCATGGTATTGGGATTTGTTGACTTGAAGTCAGTGATGGAGCTCGTCGGATCGCAAACCGAGGATCAAGCGATGGAAGCAAGGCTAAGTTGGGTAATCCTTGTCCTGTCCCTGTTTTGATTTGGAATAGTTGATGAATTTGTGTGGATGCTTGTATAGATTGGTTGTGTAATCATGGAAATGGATTATAGGTGATTGACACCGGATTGTTCTTCCAGAAAAGCTATGGGGATTGCAATAATTGTAAGGTAAGCGTTGATTTGGTTTTGTTATGAAGTAGGATGTGTTATCTTTATAGTTAATGCTAAAGTTGACTTATGAACGATACGGTGATTTTAATCTGAGTAAGATTGGAGAATGTTGAATTAGTTTAATAAGAGATCGATGTAGGATTCGATTTGGTCATGTTAGAACTTAATCGTAGTTCATGTGGTCTTGCAGGACTTTGGTAAGTGAGATGCATGCGCATGGATTAAGCTAATTAATTAGCAGTGGGTAATTTCCTACATTAGGGTAGATGTATTGCATTCAGATTTAGTTATAGATATGAGCATGTTAGGTGTTCATATTACCTTGACCCTGCTCTTATTATCGTATGCTTGATCCTTTATCGTTGGCTATTAACTCCATTGCTGATATCATGTTTATTTTATCATGATTAGGAGTTATACATATAGGTGATGCAAGTAACTTAGAATTTGTTTAAGTTAAGTGCAAGCGGTAAAGTCCGGATGACAACCTAATTGTACATTGGGCAAAAAGGTCATTCGTAGGTAGATAATGTCTTTAACCTAGGGTTAGTTCTAGTACCCTTAGGTTGTATGTTACCATCGAACATGTATTGTATAAATGGTCAGAGGAATGATACTTAGGGTATCGCTACGGACCGGTGGTCCTAGCTTATTATGATCAGATGAGTACGACTCTCTACAGGATAGAGAGTGTGTCCATCAGTTGAGTAGGACTCTCTATAGGATAGAGAGTGTGTCGATTAGATTGGTATGACACTCTTCAGGATAGAGAGTATTATGATCAGTTGAGTACGACTCTCTGCAGGATAGAGAGTGCATTGATCTAGTTAGTATGAATCTCTGTAGAATAGAGAGTCTATGGTGGATGTCTGTATGTGAGACATTGCATTCATGCATTTGCATGTACGCTGGCGACGAGGTCTCCCTTGTGGTTGAGAGTGTCGCTAGTCATCCTGCCTCCACGGTTACTCATAGGAGGAGTCACCCGTGTGAGGGCAAAGCATTATGGTGCCGCACTCTACCACTATAGACGGTGGTAGTTGGATTTGCGTGTCGTAGTCCTGCGTGTGTGGCACTCGACCACTCATGGGTAGTGACTGTCGGAGTGGCCAACAACAGGGACCCCCATCGTGTAGCTTGTTTTTTACGCTTATATGCTGCTCGATCATACTGCCCACTCGGCCACTCGAGAGTAGTGGTTGGTGTTGAGTTGGGACAGTTGTCATGCTCGAGCCACCGAGGCCACACTAGGGTCGTGGTTGCTTTAGGGTGAGCCGACATGACCATGCATACTGCATAGCCGTATCTGATGGCGCTTTGCATATTACCATATATATATACATATATGCATGTATATATATATATATGGATGGTTGAGATTAATATATATATAGAGACAGTCTATATATATATGATTATTGTGATGTTGCATTTGTTTGTACTATGCTTGCTGCATTTGGGTGGACATCATATTCATGCATGTTTCTTGCATTTATTATTGTATTTGGATATTGGTATGTGTTGGATAGACCATAGATACTTTGGCACTGTAGCATGAGTAGATTATGTGTTGGTATTACTCTTCTGTTATATATATGTTGGATATATGTTGAGTTGGATCAGTAGCGCAAGGACTTTCGTATGTCCGCATTTTATATGTTATTCATTGGTTAGACGGTATGGGCTTGTATTTATATACTATGCTGATATACCTGTTGTACTTCTAGATTATGTTGTCGAAATACATGTGATATGACATATATACATGTTTTCTATTACCTGCTGAGTTTTACTAACCACCCCCCGCGGACTCGGGTTTTCGTCGCCTGTAACAGAAGACTCGTGACTTGGAGCACCGTCGGCTGATGTCATCTCATCTCACGAGGCTCCCGTGTTTTGTTTTGGGTCTGCTGTCCGTTGTGCATTGTATTTTGGAGTTTTCATGATGTATATGTTGTATATTCAGATTTTGTCGAGATTTCGTGTTATTGTGGTGTGTTAGTCATACCGGTATGCATGTGTGGGATTGTTGTATTGGTGTGGTTTGTTTCCGCTATGTCTTGTGTAGTTTTTATTTTCATACATATATATTGTTGTTATTGTGGGTCTACGGGCCTTGTATTAACCCGAAATGTTGCCACGTACAGGGGAGGTGTCGTCCGTTTGATTTTCAGTTCGGCATGCTCTCGGGGCGTGACAACTTTAGTGGTATCAGAGCCCAAGGTTCTGGGATGCCATACAATGTTGTTTTTGAGTCGAGTCTTGGATTCTCGGGAGTCGATTTATTCGGTTTTGGTTTTTTTTTTAGATGAGATGGACAGCGGCCTGAGCTCCAAGCAGCACGAGGTAAGAATTCCTAATAACTTATGGTTTAGTAGATATTTATCTAAACTTGATCAGTAGGTGTATACGGTATAGTTATAACACCTGTGCAGACTTGTAGTAGGGGTCGTCCACTAAGGCGACCAACCGGAGTGACCTTTAGAGTTTATACTCCCGGTTTTAGTTGACTATGCATTTAGATGCTTATACCAGGGAATAACCTGTGGTGTGTTGGTTATTATTCGTAACCATAGTATGAGTTGACCACGGGAATAACCTGTTGAGTCTGTGAGTCTTGAACCTGTGTCGAGAAGGTAATTTACCTTTGAGAGCCGACTGATACCGAGTCGGAAAAACATGGGTCAAGTCGTCACATTTCTGGTTGAAATCAGAGATTTCAACCTTAAAGATTTTCACTAATGGTGTTAGTCAGATCATTACCTGTGGGTAATGAACAGACTTGTAGACTATTGTGATGCAGATAGCGGAAGGCTAGGGTACGATGTTTCATGGGGATTTTATCCCTGAGTTGTTCGTACTGAGATGTATAACTTGGAGAGTACTTTTGAGTACTTAACTCATGTTATACCGAGAAAGAAGAGTTGTTTGCATACCATTATCGGGATCAAGCCGGTATTTGGTGATAAATGCAGAAAATGACCTTTGGGAAATAAAACATCACTTGATATTGGTTTAGTGATGTTGAAAGAGAATATTTTCCTGTGTCACTTTTGTGACACATTGTAAGGAATTCTTGAGCTTCCAGAAAGGGCGCTCGGTTAGTAACAGTGTATGGTGCAGAGTCGTGAGACTTGCAGAGGTTACGGCCACCTAATAGCTCAAGAAGATGAATGAATGATTTAAGTCACTCAGAGTCATTGGCTTATAGTCGGATAAGGATGTCGGGATCTTCTACCAGATCCTGCCGGAAGACGTTGGATTGAGACAGGAGTTTAGAAATGACTCCGTACAAGGGTTTAAGAGTTGGAGACCGATAAGCAAATATTGCAGGTCAACTTATTAGAGTCAGAAGTCTCCGACTAGTGGATAAAAGGAGCAAGATCAGAGTCATAGGCTTTGAGCTACTCTCCGATTATGGAAGACCAACCGCAGATCATCAGGATATTCTCGAGGATATCAGCAAAGTCAGAACAAAGACTAGAAGGATTGTGGGCGTGCGGCGATCACGAAGACACGCGGCGTATTATCTGTTGGAGCAGCTAAATTATTGCTATTGTTGAGCAACCAAGACGTGGAGGAGGTGTTCCTTGAAGATTGATTGAAGACTATCGATGGTGTTCGGGAGGACGATGCATCGTCTCGATACAGATCAAGATGTGAAGATTGAGTTATTTCATCAACAGCAACCTACTACCTCAGGCATGGTTGAAGGTTCTTGATACTCCCCTTCAGTAGAGATCAACACAGAAGCAGTATCAGCAGAAGACATCGTAGAAGACTCATACAGACAACAATAGTTACCTCCAGATGTGGGTTGACTTTGTACAGAGGATAGAGTATACGACGATGGTCGTATCTACTCAGTAATCTTCAGTTGCAGCTCGTAGGATTAAGTAATGTGATCAGATGATCTAGCATGATCCTCGGATCATTCATCGCAGAAATGCGACCGCTTTATCGTGGACTGTTGGATCTGATCTTGTTCTCTTCGGAGAAAGGAGGAGACCTGCGGGGAGCCTTTGGATCGGATCGACAGATAATTGATCATTCAGGGTATTACTCTAGTTTTACCCTCTGGGTTAATATATTGGGAGATACTTGTAGTTTATAGGTATCTTTATCTAGAACATTTTCAGCTGAATTAGAAGGGTCCTTTACATCGACTTGTGGGTCGGTGGTATCTCTACCGTCAGGTGAGATGAGGATCAATGATTAAGAAGTCAAGGGATGCCCTTAGACTTTGATAGACATATCTTTACTGTAGACATATCCTTATGGATGGTCAAATTGTTGGAAGTATGGTACGATATGTCTCTCAGATGTGCGTATAATCCGAGAGCATTCGGATGTAGTTTCGGATAAACTCCTAGCCTTGTCGTTGCATAGGCAAGTGGAGTAGGCGATCGAAATGATTGCGGAAAATAGTTCTGGTATCGAAGATCACATAACGAGTGATATTTTGTTGGTATCAGTGTTGTTAAACACTATAAAAGAATCGGAATAACGTGAGTTGCGATTATAGGAGATGTTGGAGGGGATATCTATCTATACCAGTATTCCTCCTTGAGAAGATCTGAAACTCTTTATTGAAAGAGAGATGAACCTTTGAAATTATGCATCGATTATCGATGATGGAATGCGATAGTTGTTGAAAGTGAATATCCTCCGTTGGGGATAAATGATCTGTTAGATCAGCAAAAGACACCTGTGTATACTCTAAGGTTGGTTTACGACTGGAGTATTGATATTGTAGTGACATGATGTCATACGATTATCATTGTCGTTGTGATGATTAATATATATCATCAGCTTAGAGTAAAGGGGATGCAGGTGTGTGGAGACGATAATTTCATACTTAGTATGAATTCTATGAGTTGTGATTAAGTTGTTAGACTAATTAACGATTTAGTCGTCACTGGACTTGAGAATCATGTATCCTGAACACGATTGGATCTTTTTGGTAGTTGTTGGAGTTGCGTAACTTGGCCACTGTTGACTGTGGTAGTTGGAATTGCGCACTCGACCATTGTAGATGATGGTTTGCCTTGTATGGGTTGGTTAATTCTGTAGATGTGGATAGAATGTTTGACATTACTATACCACGGACTTGTTTGACAAAGGTGACGATAGAAATCATTTAGTCGGAAGCTGGTGAAACCAGTTTACAATACCTAGACGACGGTTAACTTTTACATGAGTATTAGTTAATCCTTCCGAAGTTGCAGTGTTTAAGAAAGAGTTGCTACAGGAAGCACATCATTCGAGACGGGCTATATACCTTGGTGGTACTCAGATGTACCAAGAGTTGAACGTTTATACTGGTGGAATGATATAAAGAGAGTTATAGCAGATTTTGCTGCTCGATGTTTAGTATGCCAGTAGGTGAAGGCTGAACATCAGAAACTCGCTGGATTGCTCTAGAAAATTCCGATTCCGGAATGGAAGTGGGAGCATATCACGATTGATTGCGTTACGGGATTGTCTAGAACCCGTAAGGGACGTGATGCGATTTGAGTGATTGTGGCTCGACTGACCAAATCAGCTCACTTCTTTCTTATTCGTGGGTCGTACTCGTTGGACCATCCGACAGAGTTGAACTGTCGAGGAATTATCAGACTACATGGGGTACTTTTGAGTACTATATCTGATAGAGACCGCGATTTACCTCGCGCTTTTAACAGAAGCTGCATCAAGTTATGGGCACAGAACTTCAAGTTAGTACCGCGTTTCATCCGCGGACTAATCGACTGTCTGAGCATGACATTCAAACGTTGGAGGATCTATTCAGATCTTGTGTGTGGATTATGGAGGTGTAGCTTGTCGGTTGGCTTTACCTCCGACACTTGCAGGTGTTCACAACGTATTGCATGTTTCTATGCTGAGGAAATACGTTCCGCATTCAGAGAATGTTCTGAAGAAGATAGCAATTCCACCTCAGTCTAATGTGACTTACGAGGAAATTCCAGGGTGGAGCCTGGGTCGCAAGGAGCGACAGTAGTGGGACGAAAATCATTCGACTCGTAAAGGTTGGATGACAGCATCATACCGATGAGGAGGCTATGTGGGAGCTGGAAGATACTATCCGAGCTCGATGGTCTCATCTGGTCACTTGAGGAAGGTATGTGGTCCTTTCGGAAACTTGCTTGAAGTAAATTTTTTGCATGTAGTACGAAATTTGGGGACCAAATTTTTATAAGTGGAGGAGAATGTAAAATACCGCAAAAAAATGCTTGTTAGTTAGGGAAATATCCTATGGAATTTTTAGAAATTTTTTTGGATTTAAACGGAGGTCTTATAGATATTTCATGGGGATAAAGCAAATAGGCTTTTGTAAAGCCTGTTTAGACTATCTTCAATGGCTTAATTAAGCCGATTCCCTTTTGCGACTTCTCATTCCCGTCGGTTTCTTTTTATCCGCGACTATTTTTTTTCCTTCCGATCGCATCGTCTTCTTCCCGCCTCTCGATTTCTCACGCGTCGCCCTCCTTCCCTCACTGTCGTCCCACGACGATCCACGGCTGCTCGCGACCACAAGCAGAGCACTACACGTCCTGCCGTCCCTGCGCGCGAGCACAACAACGTCTCCTTCCCTCGTGCCTGTGCTCACCGTCGCCTCTTCACTGTCGCCGGTGTCGATCCAGGCCGATCTCTGCCCTATCTTCGCCTGAGCTAGCCGATCTCCGCCGAGCCGTTGCCGTCGCTGATGGCCGCCTCTTTGAGCCGCTCGTCGCACACGCTATTAACACGAGATGTTGCCACGTACAGGGGAGAAACCGTCTGTTTGCTTTTCGACACAGCATGCTCTCGGGGCGTGACAATAGTGGTAGAGTGCGGCACCACAATGCTCTGCCCTTACACTGGTTACTCCTCCTATGAGTAACCGTGGAGGCAGGATGACTGACGACCCTCTCAACCATAAGGGAGACCATGTCGCCAGCATGCATGCAAATGACATGAATGCTCTGTCACAAATAGACATCCACCACAGACTCTCTATTCTACAGAGAGTCATACTAATCAGATCAACGCACCCTCTATACTGCAGAGAGTCGTACTCAACTGATCATAACACTCTCTATCCTGTAGAGAGTCATACCAATCTAATCGACGCACTCTCTATCCTGCAGAGAGTCGTACTCAACTGATGGACGCACTCTCTATCCTGTAGAGAGTCGTTCTCAACTGGTCAACGCACTCTCTATCCTGTAGAGAGTCGTACTTAACTGATTATAATAAGCTAGGACAACGGGTCCGTAGCAACACACTAAGTATCATTCACTTGACCATTTACACAATACATGGTCGGTGGTAAACATGCAACCTAAGGGTACTAGATTTAACCCTAGGTTCAAGACATTATCTACTTACGGATGACCTTTTTGCCCAATTTACAATCAGGTCGTCATCCGGACTTTAATGTTTGCACTTAACTAAACAAATACTAGGTTACTTCATCACATATATATATAACTCCTAATCATGATGAAGTGAAACATGATAACTGCAATAGAGTTTAACAGCCAACGATAAGATATCAAGCGCAAGAGTAAATAAGAGCAGGGTCAAGATAATATGAACATATAACATGCTCATATCTATATAAATCTAAATGCAATTAAGTCTACCTGACCAAGGTAGGAAATTACCCACCTGATATGTAATCCGTGCTATCCATCTCCATGTCCATGTATCTATCACAATCAAAGTCTTGTAATTACAAAACATGAAACATAACTAAATGCTAGCATAACCCTAATGCTAGAATAATTTACTAAATCATAGCCCAACCCTTATTAATCAATTCAACCATGTAGTAGTGTAATCCTCTACACTTGATTTACTAATCATATTAAATCTACGATATCCTTCACAAATAATACTACTGTAACAGCCTATTTTAGAGCTAACACATATTCACATCAAATCAATAACAACATCTAAATCCAGGCTTACCTTACAATTGCTTCAATCACACACAGTTTCCTGCTTTAATCGGACCTAAGTCCAAACAGTTGAATTGGAAACAAACACCCACTGATCGCCCTTATCCCTAGCACAGTTTCAATCCCAAAGATCGAGTAGCCTAAAATCACAAATGTAACATCAAATGTAAAATTATTACACAGAACACCTTCCTCACCTTTGTTTTCCCCTTTTTCCTTCCAATCTCGTAGCCTCAATCCACCAGTCCCTATAAAGGGGAAAAATCGATAGTGGTGAATCCATCACTCGTGACGGAGAGCGAGCTAGGAAGGGATTACAGATAGTGGCAATCGAGTCGGTGACCTCGATCAGACATGGCAGCAGCATCTAATCCATCACACGTGCGAAGAGGACAGCGATGATGAAGACAAGGAGAAGAAGATGTGTTCAGCATAGGGATACAGAGGCTACGGAGCTTTGCTTCCATCAGGATCCGAAGAATAAAGGCGACGACGACAGATCGCTCCAACAGTGAAAAGGAAGGTGGCGACGGCAATGGCGGTGAAGGCTTCACCGATCTGACTCCCGAACTGGCAATCGAATCGATCAAGAAGGGTCGCGATTAGCGGTCGAGCAGCGGCAATTCGAGCTCGCGAGAAGGGGGTGAAGGCGGCGGCGGTGCCGTGGTCGCCATGGTGGAGTGTCGCAACTAGGGATCGCAGCGGCCGAGGAGGTCAGGGACGGCGATGGAGAAAAGGCGTCGGTGGTAACAGTCCACTCGCGGTGACAACGAGACAGGCGATGGGGTGAGCTTGAGCGTGGGCAGCGCACGGGGAGAAGAGAAGGAAGTCGCGAGATCGTGAAATAGGGGAAATCGCGGCGGAAGAAAAAGGATCGGGAAGATGAGTCGCGCGGCAGTGGAAGAGATCGGGATCGGGAGAGGCTTTAAAGGTGGTTCGACGATTTGGTTCAAGTGAACCAGTTCAAGCCAAACTAAACCCAATTCAATCCGGTTCAGCCCAATTAAACCCCATTAGGCTTTAACCTTCCTCGTATGAACTCCTTCTAAAAATTCCAAAAAAATTCCCCAAGGTAATTCTTTAATTAACAAGGGGTATTTTATTATTATTTTATTTTTTTTCGATATCTTACATTAATCGCGGCTGGGAAACGCTCGAGTAAAGGGTTTCGGTGAGATAAAAAGCTGGACGGGAATTAAGGTTAGCGGAATGCCTTCAGTTAATGAAGCGGTCGATTCGGGCAGATTAACGGGTTGGATTTCAGACCCGTTAAGCCTTTTAACTCCCTCTAAGCAAAGAGGGTCTTAGAAATCTCCATTTAAATCCAGAAAAATTTCTAAAAATTTCTGGAAAATTTCATAGGATATTCTCCTAATTACCCAACATTTATTTTATTTTATTTTTTTCTGTGGTATTTTACATCACTGCTGCCACCTGGTCGTCGGAGGTTGCCTCGAGCGGAAGATCACCGATGGTCGGCCATCAGCGAGCCCGATCTCCCCGTCGCAGCTGGATGCGTCAGCTAGTGCTCAGCCGGCCTCAATTTGGTCTAGTTGTCGTCTCCAAGGCTAAGGGGAGCTCGGTCCACACCACGGTGGTAGATCCTTTGGTCTATGGCGATTTTGATCAAGATCACAGCTTCATCGAGCCCGATTGTAGTGAGCTTGTCGTCGACCAGAGTTTGGACAATTGCTTCTTCACCGGCAGTTCAGCTCACCGACTTGTGGATTTGCCCGTCACCTTCATCAGCAGCTCAGCTCATCGTGAGCTGACATTTCCCTTTTGATCTATCTTGGTCAGTTGTGCTTGCAGCAATATAAGATCTGGATCACAGTAGGTTCTTGTGTTTTGTCGAGCGCGTGTATAACCTAATTCTTTGATTGAAATGGCCTGATCCGAAACATAGGGTTGTTGTGATTGCAGGTGATGGAGAATGGGTTGTAGCTCGATGCAAGCGAACTGATTTGGGAAATTTGGAATTTGAAGCTAGACTAGTTGGCTGTGGAAGCTGAACAATTGAGGTAAGATCTGTAGTGACCTATGATTTTTGTCGTATTGCTATGTTTTAGCATGGATTAACTGTGGTGATTTTGATGCGGGATGTGTGTTGTATGTGATGCTCTATTTATGCCCTGTTGTGAGAGCTATGATTGGTTAGGTGTATCGGTCGAGGATGAATGTAGATCTGAGGTTACGGGAGGTGTGTGCTCGAGTTCCTAACTTGTAGACGAGGAAAGGATGTGAACATAGGAACGACGTAGTGTAAGATACCGAAAAAAAAAAATCCCTTGCTAATTGGGAGTTATCTTGAGGAAATTTTTTATAGAAATTTTCAGGAATTTTTCTGGAATTTAAAAGGGTTTAGGAGGGAGATTACAACCTATATAGATGTGGGGTCAAGTTGAGTTAGCTCGGATTTGAACTAGGCTAGCTCAACCACCTAAAATAGCCCGATCGCGAGTTTCTCACTCGCGATAGCTGGCTTCTACCGTTTCTCAGCCATTTTCTTTTTCCTTCACCCATCACCGACTCCTCTCTTTTAAAAAAATGCCCGATTCCCTTCTCTATCAGCCGACGCCGATTATCCTCCCTCTCAGTTTTCTCGCGCACCGCCCTCTTCACCTCCTTGCCACCATCGTTCGAGCTTCCCTACACTGTCGCTGGCATCGATTTGTGCCTGATCTCCGCCCCGAGCTTGTCACCGCCATCGAATCATTCGTCGTGAGCTCTCGGTCTTCGATCGTCGGCGCCCCAAGCCAGCCGTGAGCCCTTCTCCCTTTTCACTGCCACCTGAGCTCACTGCGCCGTCACCGGAGCAAGGTTAGGGTGCGATGCTTTACTGGATTTCAGTCGATTTCTTCCATTACTCGACGATTGTGTAGCCGACAGAGCTCATTTTTGTTCCGTGAGCCCTAATTATCGTTGTCGCCACGTTCGATCGCCAGCTATCTCGTCGGTGAGCCGATCACCGGTTGCTTCAACGGATCGTGCGTCTCCAGATTGACTGCCATTTTCGATCGTGAGTTTTCCTCACCATATCTCGATCTCGAACTCTTTCCCATTTCTGTGTTCTCTCTTCTCTATCGATGATCCATGTATGACTACTTCGTGAGCACTGCACCGCTCCTCAACGCTGGCTCGGGACAACCTAGCATCCGAGAGGAGCTAGCAACCTAGTATTCTCAATGATGACACGATACGCACTACCTCACGAGCTGACCTTGAGACTAAGAGGAAGAGCTTCCATATTCAGATTTGCTGTTGTTTCCCCGAATTGATTTCAATTTGTAGGGGTGTAGCTGCACTGCCGTTGGAGAAGGGAGGTAAGGTTGTGGGATCGATTTTGGGTTAAATTAGTTGGATATATGAATTGGATTGATTATACTATATAATTGGATTAAGAGGTTGTTGTAATTTTAGGTGAAGGAGTTGGGTTGTTACCTATGTTCATTTGAATTGTATAGGTCGGTGTTGTTCCCACAGTGGATCAAGAAGCTGCGGCTGATTGATGTAGGGAGAGGTAAGGATTTTGTATGTTAATTAAGTTAACATATTTTTATAGGATGAACAGATCTCCTATAGCAGATCCAGGAGTTGTGCAACTGCAATTGTACAAGGTAAGTTGGGTTGGATTAATTTATAATGAATACCATTACCCTTGTGATTTAATTGATCTAGTGATAGTTGATGTCAAAAGTTGACCTGGATTTGTATATGGTTATTGATTCGATATGATATGTTACAATAGTATTATTTGTGAAGTAATCATAGATCAAATATGATTAGTAAATGAAGTGTAGAAGAGTACACTGCTACATGATTAAATTAACTAATCAAGGGTTAGGATGTGATTTAGAGAATTATTCTAGCATAGGGTTATGCTAGCATTTAGTTACTCTTTATGTTTTGTAACTGCAGGACCTTGATTCAGAATAGTCTTTTGGATGTGAAGACAGTTACGGTTTACATAGCAGGTGGGTAATTCCTACCCTGGTCAGGTAGTTTAATGCATACAGATTTAGATGCATGATCATCTTATATAATCATGTTACCTTGACCCTGCTCTTATTATCTTGTGCTTGATACTTTACCTTTGGCTATTAACTCCATTATTGCTATCATGTTACATTTAATCATGATTAGGAGTTATATATATAGGTGATGTAAGTAACCTAAAATTTGTTTAGTTAAGTGTGAATAGTAAAGTCCGGATGACAACCTGATAGTAAATTGGGCAAAGAGGTCATCTGTGGGTAGGTAATGTTTTGAACGTAGGGTTAGTTCTAATACCCTTAGGTTGCATGTTACCACCGACCATGTATTGTGTAAATGGTCAGGGGAGTGATACTTAGTGTGTCACTACGGACCGGTGGTCCTAGCTTGTTATAATCGGATGAGTACGACTCTCTACAGGATAGAGAGTGCGTCCATCAGTTGAGTACGACTCTCTACAGGATAGAGAGTGCGTCGATTAGATTGGTATGACTCTCTACAGGATAGAGAGTGTTATGATCAGTTGAGTATGACTCTCTGTAGGATAGAGAGTGCGTTGATCTGACTAGTATGACTTTCTGTAGAATAGAGAGTCTATGGTGGATGTCTGTATGTGAGACACTGCATTCATGTCATTTGCATGCACGTTGGTGACCAGGTCTCCCTTTTGGTTGAGAGGGTCGTCAGTCATCCTGCCTCCACAGTTACTCATAGGAGGAGTAACCGGTGTGAGGGCAGAGCATTATGGTGTCGCACTCTACCACTATAGACGGTGGTAGTTAGATTTGCGTGTCATAGTCCTACGTGTGTGGCACTCAACCACTCATGGGTAGTGACTGTCGGAGTGGCCAACAGCAGGGACCCCCATCGTGTAGCTTGCTCTTTATGCTTATATGCTACTCGATCATACTGCCCACTCGGCCACTCGAGAGTAGTGGTTGGTGTTGAGTTGGGACAGTTGTCATGCTCGAGCCACCGAGGTCACACTGGGGTCGTGGTAGCTTTAGGGTGAGTCGACATGATCATGCATGTTGCATTGCCGACTTATGGCATTTTTTCATATTGTCATATATATACATATATGCATGTATATATATATATATGGATGATTATGATTAGTATATATATATAGATGTAGTCTATATATATATGTTTATTGTAATGTTGCATTTGATTGTATTATGTTTGCTACATTTGATTGTACATCATATGCATGCATGCTTCTTGCATATGTTATACGGTTGTGTCGGATACTAGTATGTGTTGGACAGACCATTAGATACCTTGACCTGTAGCTTGAGTATATTGTGAGTTGATCTTACTCTTCCTATTATATATATGTTGGATATATGTTCAGGTTGGATCAGAGTAGTGTAGCAAACTTCAGGTATGTCTGCATTTTACGTTGTTCATTTGGTTAGACGGTATATGCTTGTATTTATATACTATGCTGATATACCTGTTATACCTCTAGATTATGTTGTTGAAATACATGTGATATTGCATATATACATATTTTTCTATTACCTGCTGAGTTTTACTCACCACCACCACGGACCCTGGGTTTTTCTGTCGCCCAGGTAACAGGTAGAAGCCTTCGTGACAGCTTGGAGCACCGTTGGCTGACATCTCATCTCACCTCCGAGGCTCCCATGTTTGTTTTGGGCTTTCCGTACATTATGTTATGTATTTGGAGTTATCGTGATGTAATATGTTGTAGATTCGAATTTTGTCGAGGTTTCGTGTTGTTGTGATGTGTTAGTCATACCAGTATGCATGTGTGTAGCTTGTTGTATTATGTTTCCGCTGTGCTTTGAGTAGTTGTTGTATTTACTTTATATGTTATATATTATGTTGTTGTTGTGGCCTACGGGCCTTGTATTAACCCGAAATATTGTCACGTACAGGGGAAATGTCATCCGTTTGCTTTTCGGCACAGCATGCTCTCGGGGTGTGACACGTAGTAATTAAGTTGTATATTTGTCGGATACTTGTACTTAATCATAGTTTGCTATTATGTGCAGGTTTGGGATACGAAGTCAGTCCATGGCCATGAGGATTAGTTCGAGCTTCGTGTCAGGTGGGTAATATCTACCATGGTCAGGTAGTTTTGATCTGAATCTGGTGCATTAATTTGGACTTATGCTTATACGTTTGATCTTAAATCCACTCTTATTTTATCATGTGCTTGTACTTAGCCTTGACCTTTGAGATATTGCTATTAGTTCATCGTTTATTTATCACGGATATGAATTACAAACCCTATTGTGTGTTAGCTGATAGATGCTCAGTTAAGTACATGTGATTAGGATTACCATTGTGAACTCAGATTGAGTTACCGGGTCACATCACTAAGGTTAGGTGATAGATCAGATTATAGAGTCGATTGTTATATCGTACACATATTAGTTGTGCATCTATGGAGGATCTAGTCATCTTTGCATAGATAAGTGTGTGGTTGTCAGTATGTGGCTAGGGACTGGAGGTCCTAGCGTGATTGTATATTCATTATGGATCGTATGTCTGTGTATGGTTATATGGACAGTCGATAGTATCACGCTACGGACTGGAGGTCTTAGCGTAGTTGACTGTCAGATGTGTATGACTCTCTGTGTGATAGAGAGAGAGTCTTGTGGATTAGTAGTCCTTGCATAGTTGACTTTTAGTTGACCAAGACTCCTCGTAGGATAGGGAGTGTTGCGAGGATACGTGTGTGGAGCTATGCATCATTACATTGCATGCATGCTGGCAATTAGGTCTCCCTTGTGGTTGAGTCGTCAGTTATCCTGCCTCCCCGGCCACTCGAGGTAGTGGTAGCAGGGTTGAGGGCAGAGCATTGGATGTGCCACGCTCGGCCACTATAGACGGTGGTAGCTGGAGATGTGCACCTGGCCACTGTGCAGAGTGGTGTTAGCACTCGCCCACTATAGACGGTGGTTGTGTGATGTGCAGTTGTCCTGTGTGCGGAGCTCGTCTACTCATGGATAGTGACGGAACGGCTAGCAGCAGGGACCCCCGTGGAGTAGTTAGCTCTTTACACTTATATGCTACTCATTCATACTACCCAACTCGGCCACTCGAGAGTAGTGGTAGCTGGAGTCGGGATAGTCATCATGTCGTGCCACCCAGGCCATAATGGCATCGTGGTTGGATGGGTCCGCAGACATGGTCATGCATATGCATTGCTGATATATATGTATGCATGTATTCGATATATGTTTTACATATGCCTGTGAGATGCTGCATTTGTTTGCTGCATATGTTTGTACATCATGATACATGTCATTTGCATATTATATACTGCTGTGTGTTGAGCATGATATATGTGTTGGTCCAGACTGTTGTATGCATTTGATTAGTGTTATGTCATAGTATAGTATGGACCGGGTTGTTAATACATGTGATTATATATTGTTCATATGTTTGAGTGTTGATCAGATATGGTATTGATCTTGTATGTTATATGGGTTATGTTATTGTATACCTGTTCAGGATGATACAACTTATGGTGTTGCAGACCGTCAGGTACGTTAGTACTTTACTTCATGTTCAGTTGATCAGTTTAGTATATGCATTGAGTATGACTATACTGGTGGTTAGTTGTTAGTACATTTAGAACTGTATATCTGTTGGGCATTTCTGTATACCTGTAGATCTTCACATGTATACTTGTAGATCTCTACATCCCTATATGTTATTCATGCACTTTCTACATATTACCCCTGAGTTTATACTCACCACCACGGACCCTGGGTTTCTTGTCGCTGCAATGTAGAAGATTCTTTGGATGTTCAGAGCACCGCCAACTGATCCCATCTCACACCAAATGGTTGGATAGTATTTCCATATCGATGTTGTATTCTTGTGGATTTATGTTTTTGGGTTTTATCCTATATCATTTCCATATTTGTATATACGGATCTGTTGTATGTATTTGTCCTTTGATGTGGTTTCTATTATGATTCTTGTTGTGTCAAGTCACTCCAGAGTGCATAGTGAGTCTTTGTATCTTTATTATTTGTCAGTATATTTCGCTGTGCTTTATGGATTATGTCCATATATATGTTGGTGATTGTGGCCGAATGGTTTTATGTATATCAGGGAATTGTATCACATACAGGGGAGATATTGTCTGATTATTTTCGGCTCGACATACTCTCGGGGCGTGACAAAAGGGGCGGTGGAAGGGTGGATCGAAGCCGTGAAGTCACATTGAGGTGAGTTTCGTATGGAGCTGTGATTTTTTGGTAGATTACTTAGTTTACAGTGTACACAGTAACCTTGAACGAGAATCTTGTGTTGGGGTGGCTGTGAGTGAGAAGAGAGGGTTCGTTGGGTTGTTCCGGTGGACTGTGTTAGTTGTTCACAGGCTGTGCCGGTGAATAGAATGGATGTGAATGATGCGGTTCTTGGCCACGAAGGGGTTGAATCGGCTGTGAGTTAGAGATTAGTCAACGGTGTGAGAAGAGTGAGTGGAGAATTCCAATTAGGGTGATTAGATCCCTAATTGGGTGTAATGGTGGGTTGAGCGTAGTTGTGATTATGGCTAGGAATAGCTGTGAGTGGAGCTGGGATTGTGATGAGGACTTTAATTAGGATGGTTAGATCCCTAAATTGGTGAAATTGGGAGTTGTGAGGGTTGTGGTGGATTGATTTATGAAGAAATGAATATATTGATCTATAGTTGGTTGGGTTATTGAATTCAGTATGGTGTGTGTGATGATGATCTATGTTGTAATTGTGTATGAAATTGAATGTTGTCAGTTAGCATTTTCGCTAATTGGAGACGGTGGGTTTTACTAGGGTGTAAACCGTACTAGTTGAGGGTCTAATGTGAAGGTTGGTTATAGTGAATCGACCTTGGATAATTAGGGATTTCTAATTCATATTCGTTAAAGGATATGAATATAAGAACGACGTAGTAGTTAATTTGTATATTGTCGTGTGCTTGCACTTAACCATAATGTTTGATTGTGCAGGACATGGATACGAGGCAGGATCGCGGCCGTGAGGATTTCATTAGTTCGAGAGTAATATCAGGTGGGTAATTTCCTACCTTGGTCAGGTAGTTATTACTGCATGCAGATTTAGATATATGATCATGTTACCTTGACTCCGCTCTTATTTACTCTTGTGCTTGATACTTTATCTTTGGCCTGTTATACTCTATTGCTGTTATCACATTTCACTTCATCATGATTAGGAGTTACAGATGTGATGTAAGTAAACCTAGAATTGCTTAGTTAGGTGCAAATAGTGAAGTACGGATGACGATCTGATCGTAATTGGGCAAAAGGTCATCTGTGGGTAGGTAATGTCTTGAACGTAGGGTTAATTCTAATACCCTTAGGTTGCATGTTTACTACCGATCATGTAGTGTGTAAATGGTCAGGTGAATTGTGCTTAGTGTGTCGCTACGGACTGGTGGTCCTAGCTTGTTATAATCAGTTGAGTACAACTCTCTGCAGTATAGAGAGTGCGTTGATCAGATTGGTATGACTCTCTGTAGAATAGAGAGTCTGCGGTGGATGTCTATTTGTGTGACAGAGCATTCATGTCATTTGTATGCATGCTGGCGACGTGGTCTCCCTTATGGTTGAGAGGGTCGTCAGTCATCTTGCCTCCATGGTTACTCATAGGAGGAGTAACCGGTGTGAGGGCAGAGTATTTGTGGTGCCGCACTCTACCACTATAGACGGTGGTAGTTGGATTTGCGTGTCGTTGTCCTGCGTGTGTGGCACTCGACCACTCATGGGTAGTGACTATCGGAGTGGCCAACAGCAGGGACCCCCTGTCAAGTAGCTTGCTCTTTACGCTTATATACTTCTCGATCATACTGCCCACTCGGCCACTCGAGAGTAGTGGTTGGTGTTGAGTTGGGACAGTTGTCATGTCGAGCCACCGAGGCTACACTGGGGTCGTGGTAGCTGCTTTAGGGTGGACCGGCATGACCATGCATGCTGCATTGCTGTGACTTATGGTATTTTTGCATATTGCCATATATATATATATATATATGCAGTCTATATAGATATGCTTTTTGTGATGTTGCATTTGATTGTATCATGCTTGTTGCATTTGGTTGTACATCATCTTCATACATGCTACCCGCATCTGTTATATGGTTGTGCCGGATACCTGTATGCTTGTTGGTTAAACTATTGCATTCTTTGACCAGTATTTTTGATGTTGTATGGTTTAGATCAGATTTCCTGTTATATACATATATTGTGGATATGTGCTCAGGTTGGATAGGTATAGCGTAGCAGACTTTCAAGTGTGTCGGTAATTTACGTTGGTCATTTGGTTAGAAGGTATATGCATGTATATGTTTATCATGCTAGTGTTTACCTGATGTACCTGTAGATTTTTCTGTTAAATTACCTGCTAAATTATACTCACCACCACGGACCCTGGGTTTTTCTGTCGCCTAGGTAACAGGTAGAAGTCTTCGTGACGGCTTGGAGTTTCGCCAGCGCTCCATCCCATCTCCTTTTTCCGAGCCTCCCGTGGATTTTGGTTTATGTCGTGTATTTTAGTTTCGATGTTTTATGTACTGTATCGTACGGTGGACTTGTCAGTTGGTATGCACTTATGTTGGTTTTGGATTGTATGTCTGTATGTGTGGTTATGGATATGTGGTTTTATGTTTTCCGTTGTATTTTGATATATATATATATATATACCCATAACCACACATACAGACATACAATCCAAAATCAACATAAGTGCATACCAACTGACAAGTTCACCGTACGATACAGTACATAAAACATCGAACACAAACTAAAGTACACGACATAAACCCAAATCCATGGGAGGCTCGGAAAAAGGAGATGGGATGGAGCGCTGGCGAAACTCCAAGTCGTCACGAAGAATTCTACATATTACCTAGGCGACCGAAAAACCCAGGATCCGTGGTGGTGAGTATAACTCAGCAAGTAATAGGAAAAATATATATATATCAAATATCACATGTAATTTAACAGAAAAATCTACAGGTACATCAGGTAAACACCAGCATGATAAATATATACATGTATATAACTTCTAACCAAATGACCAACGTAAATTGCAGACACACCTGAAAGTCTGTTACGCTATGCCTATCCAACCTGAGCACATATCCACAATATATGTATATAACAGGAAATCTGATCTAAACCATACAACATCAAAAATACTAGCCAAAGAATGCAATAGTTTAACCAACAAGTATATGATCGTAGCATGTATGAAGATGATGTACAACCAAATGCAACAAGCATGATACAATCAAATGCAACATCACAAAAAACATATCTATATATATATATATATATGCTTATTATGTTGTGGTTGGGAGCCTAAAGGTCTTGTATTAATAGATATGTTGCTACGTACAGAAGAGATGTCCGTTTATTTTTCGGTACGGCATACTCTCGGGACGTGACAAAAATACTTATATAATTTTTCAAGTATCCATAATTCGATTCTAGTTAAAACACACTTACACATATGAGCCTTGATGCATAACGATGATATACTAAACTAGGTTGGATTCGGTTGGTCTAAAATCGAAAGAAACAAATGAATTTTTCGTAGATGAAAATCGAGAAACACATAAAACAATCTCATCGGCTTAATCTTCAATCCTAGTATTTGCCTATAGCGAACACTTTTTTTTTTTTTGTTCATAAGCATTTTCAAGTTTAATAAGAATATTTACATAAAACAAATGGAAATTGCAATTAATACGACTAATGTGGATAAACAAGAGAATTAAGTAGAAAACTTAAACCACTGACTTAGTCATCTTAACTTATAAATCGATTTTACCATTCTACTAAATTAATAGAAACTTAGGTATATAGCCCTTTTTTAAAATTTTTCCTCAGTGAAATCATAATTATATTTTTTTCTTTAAAAAAATTATATAAAATAATATTAAAAATTATTGCGATAATGATTGATGCCTCTCCGTGGTTTTTCCTTTTGGAAAGGCAAATTGAAAATCAAATAAGAGCCTCTAGTAAGCGAACAGACATCTAGTAAAAAAATATAATTTAATTTTTAATGTGATATTATTTAATGATGAATTTAAAAAAAATTATTCGAAAAATTTTAAAATTTAGAAATTTATTCGATGAACGAAATATAATTTTAATATTTAATTAGGATAGTGTAATTACGAAGTCCAAATTAAATCATAAAAAATTATAAATATCTGATTTATCTTTAGACCTCATGAATTCTTATTTTATTCGATTCAATTATTATTGAAATATCTCAACGGAATCAATCACTCTTATTTGATAAAAGATTCGGATGCTCCCGACGTCAATAGAAAAAAAAAATCAAATAGGAGATGTTGCAGAGTTACTTTGCAACCTTGAAGCTGACAGACACAGTGGAAGAGAGCATAATTTAGCTTCTGGAAGATGGATGATCAAAAGAGACGAAGGAAGAAGATGGAGAACAGAGCAGCAGTTCATTTCATCTCCAGACTTTTCGGCTTTAAGAATCCAGATTTGAGTCCTGCGTACGCATCCGTCTTGCACTGGTTCCTCTCCGATTGTCTCCCCCAACCGCAAGTGCCGTCATCTTGCATGGTCGTCGTCGTTGTCGTCGTCGCCGTGGACGGAGAGCTTAAGGACAGATCGAGGTTCAGGTCAGGGCACCTGAAGTCATCGTGACTCTTGGTCTCGGAGAAACTTATGGTGAAATCTAATGCCGGAGCGTGGATCGGCCGGTGGGTCGCCGGATCGATTCCCCAGTCTCGTAGCTTTCTCCTCATGTGCGTGTTCCAATAGTTCTTGATCTCGTTGTCTGTTCTCCCGGGCAATCTTCTCGCGATGAGAGACCACCTGTCGCGATTCGATCGACTGGTAATCTCAAAATGGTCAGATCTAGATAGACGCGATGCGAAGACGAAGGCTTACTTGTTGCCGAGGTGGCCGTGGAGCTTGACGATGAGCTCTTCCTCCGCCGCGGTGAAGTTGCCGCGCTTGAGGCCGGGGCGGAGGTAGTTGATCCAGCGGAGGCGGCAGCTCTTGCCGCACCGGAGAAGGCCGGCCGCCTCGGGCAGCGACCTCCAGCCGCCTTCTCCGTGGCCGCGAATGTACTCAGCGAGGCGTTCGTCTTCCTCCTTCGTCCACGCGCCCTTGTTGATGTGCTCCTTCTCGCAGCACGGCGACCTCCCCATCGCCAGATCCTGCCAACCGCCTCTGCAATTTCAGCTCGATTCGACTACCGATCGAGCGATCCCTAAACAAGTATTTGATCGGGATTAAAAATCGCATCGAGGCATGTCACCGTGGGCCTTCGCTTACGCGAGCAGTTCACAAATCAAAACAGGGGATGCCATGCTATGGAATCGCACCAACTGAGGTAGGTCGGAACTAATTGCTCACTGTTCTTGCTTCCGCTCTGAAACCGCCATCGAATTAGGTTTCCGTCAAACAGTCCCGACCAACTTTTTCACTCCCCTTCTTCTTCCTTGTTTGTGTCTTCCCTGCATGAATCATCCTCCCTACCTTATTGTTTGTTTTTTTTTTCAAGTAATCTCGGTGGTGCTCTGCTCCGCGCGCCCTTATTCTCCTTCCTCCTCCTTCCTGCGTGATGTTTCCGATGAGTTACTATAATTGGAACTAGGTCACTTTATCCTTTTTCTTTCTTTTTTTTTTTTTTAAATTAAGATATTCCCATTATTATAAACCTAATTAATTCCGATCTTCTCTCATTCGTCTATTAAATAAATTCAAAAATATTCACGATAATTCATCTATAATGATGAGTTAATTGCAGCATTAATCGGTTGGTCTTCTGCATGTTTTGGTTGTTGCCAAACTATAAATGAGGCGGTGGTTAACAACTATTTCCTCGTGTCTTGTTGGAATTTTTTTTTTACTTAATAAATATTGGAAAATTAGTTTTTTAAAAAAATATATATAATTAGTTAAATAATCATTTTCATTCACATTAACTTTAGAGATTATTGGAAGAACAACTCGTGCATCCTTTACCAATATCGTTAATCTCAAATACTTTTCAAGATCGACTTTATAATTATATAAAGAAAGATAAATCAAAATCATGGATGATTTATGATGTCATTCTTTACATATTTATATTATACTCAGCATTCAATTTTAAATACTAGAATAACTCGTGTATAAGTGAGATTTTTGAAGTAAAACATATTTTGAAAGAAAATTCTTAAATCACTTAAATAGGGAGTTTTTCGCGAAGGATTGGAATCGTCAATCTAACGATCTTCATCGATTTTTCCACGGTCATTATGGAGAATTTTATGGATCTTGACGTTGTGGTCAAAACACATAGGATTATCTGAATTAAAAAAAAACTTTAGACCTCCTCTGAAATAGATTCATACTTTATTCGTAAGTTTCATCGTATTTTAACCATCGCGTCATCCCGTAGAAATATATAAAAAGGGTGTTTTCTACTGTATGTCTCATTGATTTGGACAATCGATTTTATCTGTGAGCTTACTGATTGAATCAAAATCTAATAGAAAAAACTCTTTAATTAGGGGAAATTCCAATAAAAATAAATTATTAGCTCATTGGCTACAAATTTTAAAAGTATAATTTTATTCACAATAATTAGTAAATATTTGTTGAGATTAGGATGCAAACGATAATTTTAGTATAAATATACTAAAATTAAAGTCCGGAAAACTCAAATTAAATTTAAATTTAAATTATTTCGAACTATAATTCAATTCTATCATAATCAAGATTCGAACCACTCAAGCCAAATTTGAAGCTCAAATTTCATTTTAAATCGAGCTCGAGTCATAATCATTTATATTTTCTAACTTTGAATGAATTAGAATAGCACGTATATTTTTTAAACACAAACTCAAATATCAATATCTATATACTATTCAACGGTATAGCTTTGCACCCAAGAATTCAATATATTAATTATATTACATAAAACCTCTAAATCTAAAACCAGTTGTTTTAAACAGGACCATTTTTTTATTGATTATCCGATGATCCGATTAATTTTTTAAAGTGATTGATCCTGTCATATAGATTTTTGAGACATCTTACCAACAGCTGAGTCTGATAAAATTAGAGTCCAAATAGCCTCCATTAGCCATCAGACATAAATCAGGAAAGTAGTCATAACTTTTTCATAGTTCAATCCGGATTCCACAGTCACACTATCTCTAAACGACGATTCAATATCGAAACTGTACTTTATCTATCGGATAAACTCTTAAGTCTCAAGACTGTCCAAATAGATTTTTTTGAATAATGTCATAGTAAAAAATCAAACTACATTTTTATGTGAAATGACTCTCCATTTTTACCGTGCATCAAAGCCATTTTTTTTTAAGACTCAATTATATTCATTTGAGCTTGCTAGGCTCAAATGAACAACTTTATTTATTTAGATGGGGTAATTTATATTTTCATTATCAATTCTTTTTTAAAAATAAAAGCATTTATATGAAATTTATATTAATAAATTTTCATTAAACATTACAAATTAAAAAAACTTTTCTAAATAATAAAGGAAGTCTAAATATAAACTTTCTTTATATATCTCCAATGCTTGTATGGGATAAAAATCCACCCGTTTGATTCATTTGGGTCAGACCATGATTTCTTTAGCTGATCTAACCAATTAGATCAATGCCACCATCGGTTCAAGTTCGATTCGATGATTATGACTTTTTAAAAATAAACATGTCGAATGTTATGATAATATTTGTGCCTCTACCTCTAAATTATCTTTGTTATCGTCGTTGATCTCATTTCTTTTTGTTCGAACGAAGAGTAATACGATAACTTTGTGAGTCCAAGTGGATATGACCATGATCTTGAGCATGAGACGGCGACAAGTTAGCAACCCCGACCTCAAGAAAAAGGCAACAACGAGTTTAGGCATGCAAAAAAAATGGAGAAGAGAATCGAATACCAAAACAATAACTAAATAGGGAAAGGAAAATAAACGAGTGTCTTTGATTTTCCCCTCCACATTAAGTCAGTAACAAACTAACGATTGTCCTCGAAAATAATTTTTACTGATTTATTTATGAAATAAATTTAAAATACAATTTATACACATTCAAAAATTATCTATTTGCTTTCCACTGAAAGGGACTATTGATAGCTCTCTTTTCCTCCAAATCTAAGTTGATTGCTAACAACAGAGGAAGCAAGTTCATCTGCAGTTTGATACAGGGTAAGAGAAAGGCTAATTGGACAAGTTTTTTTTTAAAAAAAAAATATTTTTTCACAAGAAGTTAAAGTAGCAAAATCTAGAAAACAAAAACTGTAACAATTCCCCCAGTTTTCCATCAAAAAGGAGACACTCCAAAAGAGCAAAAGAAAACAAAAACAAAAACAAAAAACTACAAAAATTACAATTCTAAACGTCCCTTCTGCACAAGGGACAAGAGCCATGCCTGACGAGCCAACTATCAATGCATGACAGATGAAACACATGGCCACAAATAGGCAACCTCCTCGCCATTTCTCCCACTCGCAGCTCCTGAAGAAACTAACAAGTTACTGCCAACGATTTCAATTCACAATGGATCGATCAATCCAAAGAGAGGAGAAGAAGAAGAAGAAGAAGAAGAAAACTATACCTGCAGGCACACTGAGCAGGTCGTCTTCTCCCCTGATGCATCGAGATTGTCTGTTGCAGTAACTTTGGACTTTGGAAGCTTCTCGACTTCGTCGATGGACAAGCCCTGGGTGTTGCCGTCGGCATCGTAAAGATCGAGAGTGTCCATGAAAGGCAAGCCGAGCGCATTCATCTGCGAGAGCGGGAGGAAGATGTCAGACGGACAAGATCTGAGCAAGATTCCGAATAATCGGATAAGAAACCTGACTCTGGACTGCACTCTGCACGGCTGGCCCGACCTTCTCCCTGACCAGTCGACCGTTGAAAAGGCTAGAGATTATGTCGAGCTGCAAGACTCAAAAGCGACGGGATGTGGGGGGATAACTGAAACAAAGGACAGGAAGCATTCAGCGAGCGTTGGCAGAATTACCAGGTAGAGAAGGCTCCAGATGCCGGAATCCCTGGAGTTCCATAAATCGAGAGACGATTCGACGACTTCGATGGAGAAGACGGCGCCGGAAATGGCTCCGATTCCGGAACCTCTGAGGAACCCACTCTCAGTGGCGAGCCCTATGAGAGCCCCTGTGATGGCCCCTACCAGTGAACCAACTACTCAAACAGCAGCAACAACAAGAACAAGAACAAGAACAAAATTCAGACTAAATTTTGCAAATCCAAGTCAAACGATAACAGATGAGGGATAACAGAGAGTGCTGACCGATTGCGAAGACGCAAGTGAAAACCGCACAGATCACTCTTGCAAACAGCTCTGAGGCCATGCATCTGAATCCGAAATTCTCTCTTTCCTCTGAAAAAGAATCCGAAGAAGAAGAAGAAGAAGGCATGAGGTGGTCTGGGTAGGAACGTGACATATAAATTCGCAGGGATGATGCTTCAGTGCCAAGCATGAAAGAGATTAAAGATGAGCAGATTAAGCAATGAATTGTTATTCGTGCTTGAAATTCATGCACCAACATTTATTTTCATTCACTGCATGCGAGAGCGACCTGAGAGAATCACATGTTCGGTTCCAAGTTCTCATGCTCTTGCATTTGTTTGAGAAAATTTTTGGAAATAAAACAAAGAAAAAGCTATTCTTGTTTTTTATTTTATTTTTTGTGTTTTTTTTTGTGGGAAAAGGCTAGTGGCTCAACCCGTCAGAACTCAATATTTAGCGGAGAGCGGCCGACCGCCATCTCTACGTTGAGAAATTTAACCCAACCTAATCCAAGGCGGGTCATGTTGTTGCCAACTCATGGCCACACAAATTTTAAAAATATATTTAAAATTACTAAGGTGTTGAGGGCTTGAGGTAATGATTTGTAAGACAGATAGAGTACCATGATTAAAAAAATAAATATTTAAAGTAACTAAAATCTTATAATTGTGATTCAATTATCGACTTACAAAATTAAGTACCGATATTTTTGATTCTTTTCCAATGTTCTAAAATATTTAAATCTTGATAATATGTAAATGTAAATTTTTACTCTTTCAAATAGAGATTCAATTGAGATTTTTTAACTTGGGTAATTATTTGATTTTGATATGTTATTATTTCCTATATTGATTAGAATAGTAGTGACAAGATAATAAAAAGCAATTAGAGTATAAAAAATATTCTTTTATTCTTTACTCTTAACTCTTTGTTGAGGTGTATGTGTGATAGAAGAAGATTGTAATGGTGAAAAATTTGTCTTTTGACATTTTCAACCGGCCGTCAACGGCAGATCATACGGTCAACCGTCAAAATCTGCCCGCGGTCGCTTCCGTTAGGCCGTCAAAATGACGGGTTGATAAAAATTCAATCCAATCCACTTAAATTGTTTGGCGGAGCGGGTCAATCCGGCGGGCCTAACCCAACTTGACAGCTCTAGAAAGGGCTGCCTTGTTGGAGAGTAAACGATTGAAGTGGATGAAGATCTGGTCACAAAGAGCCCCAATTCTGTCCTATTCAGGGTCAGCAGTTCTTATCAGAAAAACAACGCTGAAGCTCAACTGGAGACTAATAAATGAGACAGCTCACGCTGAGCAAAAGGAAAATCGGATTGGAAATGGTAATTGGAACGAATGGATCACTTCCATAATTCAGATATGCAAATTTTGCAATCTGATTAATTCTCTAAAAGTATAGAAATTTTTTCATCAATCATCATAATAAATCTAAAAAGTACAATTGAATTTTAATAAACGATCATAAGTGGTTCGAGCACTTGAATATTTATAGAATATGAGAATCAAACTCTCATTGTATGGCTAATCTTGCAATATCCTTTGGTACAAAACGTGGTTATATCCGCGTCCCATGTGCCTCTCCAGACCGATCCCACAACGTTTCGAGTGGAGTAAACCACAAATATCATTTTAGTGCAGCAGAACAGCGGAGAGATCATTGCTCTTTAGTTCTTTAGTGTAAATCTACTCTTCAACAACTTTGTTATGCTCATGGAAGTAAATCTTACTGCACTCAGTTTTTTAGTTGGTCTGGATATTTAACATCAATAAAAAAAGAAGATCTTGCAACAACTTTGTAATAAAAAGACGATTCACTCATCCCAACATCCATCAATGATCTCACAGCTAACACGAAGATGGTACATCATGGGGGACTATATTCCTCGAATCGTTAGTTAGAACATCGAAGAGCTTCTAAATTCGGATGAGAATTTTAGATTTCACGTCGAGATTCGACTCATGTCTATTATAGCAGTTTCTGTGCTGTTCTAGTCAACTGTTCGTCCCGTGAGGATAATCTTACAATATCACTCTGTAAAAAATTGAAACTGTTAATCTAGTGACTCCTACCGGTCTGTCTTGACGTGATGGCCAAGACACATAGAGGTCATCTGAATCCAAGAAAAAATTTTAAACCTCTTTCGGAATTGATCTACGTCAAATCTATAAATACCGTCGTACCTTAGCCACCACGTTCATCCCCGTGGAGACAATCTTGCGACACCTTTGATTTATAAGGAGAAGGAGCAAATTCAACTTTGATTATTTTTAAATTATATTTGTATTCCATTCAGCGCGTTATCAAAGATAAGTAATTTTTTTTTCTCCTCTAACCAGTAGGATGCTCATCTAAGTTTCTAGACACTTATGGTTCGATTCTTAATTACAGTCCATTACAAGATATTTTTCTTTAGTGAGATGAAAATTTTGAGATGTTGAATTATCCGTTGTTAGTATTTTCGGATTTACTTGGATGATTGATAGAAAATTTCGTAAGATGGGACCGATCTTTCTCAGATTAATTGGTTTTATATATATATATATATATAATTCATCCGTGAGTATCCATTACATCTCTATTATCTATCATTCGATTTCATAGGATTCAAGAATTAGATTATAATATTTATCCGATCAGACAGTGGATAATAAAAGTGCTCACGGATGTTCATATACCCTACACAATTCATCCGTGAGTATCTATGGGTATTTTCATTATCCATCGTTCAATTTCCTAGGGTTCAAGGATTGAGCTATAGTGTTCATCTATCGAATCGGACGATGGATAATAAAGGTGTTCACGGATGTCCACAGATGAGTTGAGTAGGAGATCATTCCTCTATATATATATATAATTTAAAAAATATCCATTATTATTTATTTTTGCCACAAATTCTATCATTTTGAAATTCTTTTGTTTCGTTTTTTTTTTAATTCTAATTTCACTTGTTTTTCACATAGAGTTTTGAGAAAGGATCACACCAAGTTTTATTCGAAATAAATAGGCATCAATGAAGGAATTAATAAATAAACCTACCGGTGGCCATTCGCCAATTATGAATTATTTTATTTTGCAATAATTAATAAATATTGACATGCCACAGTATCGCCCCATATTATAAAAATATGGCGTGGATAATCATATCTTCATTTATAATAAATTATAATTAAGGGAAGAGTATTAAGCTAATCCATACAGGTTCCTACAGACTACAGGAGTTTGGACGTCTGTCTTCAGTTAGTGTCATCAAATAACAAAGTGATTAAACTAAATCCTTTTCAGCATTGGCAGGATAACCATAATTATATATATTTTGTCGCCGGCCGGCAGGCCAATGTTTCAAGACTAATTTGTTTAAGCTATCGTTTAAGATCAGATCAGTTAACCATTCATCATCCAACCATAGTTAATTTAATATTTCATTTTAGGAGATTAATTAAATTATAATTCAGCAAAACTAGAGAAGTTTAAATGAAATTTGTGATACGCGATTAACTATGTTGGTAAAGTCTTTCTTTCTAGGGTTGCATACTTGCATTTAGTTAGTTTGACTAATTTTGCATTAAACCACCTCGTGCGGGGTGTGGCATAAATCGAGCATGTATTATGTTGAAGTTATAATGATACGGTCAGTTTTCGACCCATTTGGTCCTCTTTCTATGAGAGCCGCTTCGATTCGATCGCCATAGTATTTTATCAAATTTAATATAGATAAGAGGACATTAGTACTCCGGCTAGATAAGAGGACATTAGTACTCCGGCGACGCCCTTCGATTAAGAGAAGATGAAAATGGAATGTATTTTGTAGCTAGTTTAATAAAAGTGTAACTAGAGTTTTCTTTTATCTTAATCTGTATTTTCGAGGCTTTTTGCTGACAAGGATTATCTTTCTGTGGTGCTTTTTGATGAATTGTTTGAGAGCAATTGTTACAGAAAATCTCCACTTGGTATGTCTTGTGTTCGGGAGTTATCATTGGGAGAGACTATTGGGGGATCGAATGTGACAATAGTTGAGAAAAATCCCCTCAATGGTCTCTGAATTCTCGACTCCTCATCCTCCAGTTCCCTATTTCTCATCTTCCAAGACTAGCATGATTGGTAAGTGTAAAAACGTAACTCTTAAGTGAACATGAATCAATTCTCGTGAAAGTTATGACAATGAGCTATCGATCAACCTTCTCCTTTGCACTTGCTATCTAGGTTCCTGATTTACCTTCTCCACTGATAAGAACAACCAGAGAAGACCGCTAATGTGACGGTTCTATTTTTTTTTTAATTCCCAATTTCTCATGCTCCCAACTCCTACTCCCAACATCTCAAGTCGTCGAGTCCCTCAACTCCTGACATCCCGAGTCACCGAGAGCTTTGACTCATTTGTCTCTCGACTTTCTGAGTGGTCGAGCTCTCGACTCCTGAGTGATCGAGCACTCGACTCCTGAGTGATCGAGCGCCCGATTCCTCTGATCCAAATTCTTGAGTTCCCCACTTCTAAGCTCTCAATCTCCCATGCTCTTGACTCTCGAATGTCCGAGGCCCGAATACATAAGCTCTCGAGTATCTGAGCTTCTGCATCCTCGAGTTTCTCTTGGTCCTACATTTCTCTTTCCTTCCCTTTATCATTCTTATTCTTCAAGTCTACAAGTATCTAGTCGGAAACTCATTTTCAACGATATCGTATAACATTACCAAGAACTCAAGTATGAAATTTTTTGTTTGTTTGAAAACTAAGAAAAGGCTTTTAAAGACAGTAACTGATTACCACACAAGGTAGCAAAGTCATCGGCATATCCAGAGAAAAGGGACAAGAATTTAGAGTGCATCACACAGTTGTTTCATATCAGTAACTATCTTATTAGGTAATTGTTGACCAAAAGGACAAGGGAATAATAAAGGGATATGAGAAAGAAAGGGGGTTGGTAGCATTGATGATGCTGTACTACAGGGAAAGGTTGAGAATTTAAGTTAATTGGCAATTAAGGTGTGATAATCCTTGTAACACGCAATTTCACTAGTTTAAGTATGATATCAGACAAGAAAAAGAGGGAAAGTTTAAAGCTGCAACATAAACAAGTTGGTGAGCAAATTGATTTTTTTTTTTTTTTTTTTTTTTGTATCTGCAAATCAAGTAGCATTTTGCTTTCGAGTGTATCAACGACCAAAAGAAAGGAAAGGACTTTGACAACAATGAACCAACAGCTCCAACTAATCTCCACCAGCACTGACAGATTATCAGCTGAGAAGAAAAATCAAAATTTCTCATGGATTTTTTTTTTTCCCTTCCTTTGTCGAAGGGAAAGATCTCATGAAACTTATTGTAATAGTTTCTGATATTCATAATTCAGTGTAGTTCCATGTTTTGTTCCATGGTTCCTCATTTTCTCCCTGCTGATAATGGTACTGAAGAATCAGTAGCAGCAAGGAGTGCCTTTTATTTTCTTTTAACACACAAGTGTTGTCGACTAAGCCAGCGTTTGAAACTAAATGCATTGCGTGTACAAGATCTTAGATCTATCAGCTGTTTAGCCAGCATTCTTACTGCCTGCAGTTTGTTGTGATAAAAGGATGGTATGTCAATATGCCTATTGCGGCTGAAACGAGGAGACGAGGTATTACTCGGCTTGGGTCCAAATGAAGAGGTGAGCTCCGATGGTAAATATCTCGGTGATTCGACAGGGGGAGGAGGAGTTGATCTACGCTGTTGGGAAGTCAGGAGCTAGAACTTGTAAAGGAAAAGAACGGTGAGGAATGCACCAATAAGGGTCTCGGTCACACTACTTCGATGCTCAAGTCAAGATCCACATAAGAAAAATGGGAGTGAAAGGAAGAGGAGAGAAAGGAGAGGCGGGCTGGAGGGCTAGAGCGTCAGTGAGTCAGTGGCCTCCCCATGACCTTTCTCCCATTACCTTTATATAGCTTGGTTATCGGCGCCAACTCCCATACATCCATACAAGGATTTAGGTTCATCATGATAGTCTGACACGACAGGAAATTAATGATAGGAGGCATTATCTCATTAAATGCGGCATACATATAGAGCTTGATTAATACAACTCATTTGACTGATGGGAGACGTGACTCCATAAATACGATAGAGACGTCTAATCAATAGAAATATACTGACATGACTACCTGTTTGCCACGTGGTGTCTTTGCCCTCGGACCTTAGAACGATATATAGCCCTTGAAAAGGAGAGTTTTCTAGAGCGGTGAGAAAATAACCACACCTCCCGAAATGTGATTGAAGAGACGCCGAAATATGTATTTGCCGAGTTATATATAGAGACACCGAGAGATATGTCTGTCGAGACATATATGGAGACGCCGAGAGATGTATCTGTTGAGGCATATATAGAGACGACAAATACAATATATAGATCCCCTGACTATATCCAAGCCTAATCTGATTTGATCTGATTAAACTCTGGGCTCGATAAGGGGTGCATGATATTTCTCTCCACATCCGTGTCATTTTTCGGAATCATGTTTCATAAGGAACAAAAGAATACAAGTCGTGTTTGCTAATCGCATATGCAGGGTTGTTTAGTTTGCATATAGTTTTTTGTTTTCTGGAAAACAGAAAATAATTTTTTTCTATTTTTTAGTTTTCTAGAAAAATTTCTCTCAGAAAATAAGGATGCAAAATGCCAACCAAACATTATTTTTTTATTTTCTCATAAAAAAAAAAAATGGAAAAGTTTCTCAAAAGTGAAGTAACTGAAAAAAAAAAAAGCTATAAGATTGAATAATGGTAAACAAACTTCAAGGAGCAGTTCAGTGCTGTGAATGGTCTAAAGTTAAATCGACCCTTATTTTTTTTTCGAAGAAAGGAAGTTGTGCTATGATAGCTATCCAGCATTTTTCAACAATTGAACGCTTTCATTTAGATCTTTATTTCAAACGACAAACTTAGAAACAGAAAAGTTCTTGATGAAGTTCGAAGGGAATACAAAGAGGTAGCTAGAAAAGCCACTACATTCAATATGTTAACCTGCAATTCAGATTCTGATATCCATCTCACATATCACATGTCCTTTGAATTCATTGACTTTATAAAATAAATAATTGAAATAGATGAACGATTGACTGTTCAGCAGTCTATTACTGGTTGATTGATTGTTTATTCATATATATATATGTCATGATTTTCTTTGTTAATAAGAAGTTTTTGAGAACGATATGGTCTTCTTATTGTTAGCAATAGAACTGAATGCGGTGGATCGGTTTTACTAGCACAGTTCCTCCCATCGAGGAGATAAAAGAAGCACAGTAGAAGCAAAGATGAGAGAATAACACCGTAAAAGAAGAAAACTCCGGGAAGAAGAAGAATTATCTTCTGAGAGAGATAGACATCCCCTTTCACCTCCCTTTCGTGTACTTATATCGGGGAGAAATAATCTCAGAGCTATCTCAGTTGATAAGTACAAAAGGATAACTCTTAAATGGATAAGAGTCAATTCTCAGAGATTTCATCGCATTAGGCTATCGACCGATCTCCTCCTTTGCACTTGTCATCTAGGATCCTGATTTATCGTCTCCACCGGTAGACGCAATCGGAGAGGACCGCTAATGTAACGGTTTCATATTTTTTTATATAAGGGAGAAATACCGCCTTTCCCAACAAACTCACTTGTCGTTAATATCCCTTGTAGGGTTGTAGGGGGTAGTCATTGAGGCTATTATAGAGAAATCTTCTTCTGTTACGCATCGTGGCAACAGGAATGAAACGTGCACAACAGAAAGCGGATGATTCAGCATAATAACCTAGGAACTCCGATACTCTGACATATTAAGTTAGGGAAAGAGGAACTCCATCTCTTGGGGAAATTGGGTGCTCGGGCGAGAAGAAGGTGCTCAGTGAAGGCTGGCTCTTGGCAAGAAGACTAGTGATCGACGAGAAACCTGGTGCTCGACCACAAGATTAGTGCTTGACCAGAAGGCTAGTACGTGCTCGACTAGAAGACTAGCGCTCAACCAGAAGGTTGGTGCTCGGCCAGAAGGCTAGTGCTTGATGAGAAAGAGGGTGCTCAACGAGAAGCTTGGTGCTCGACCAGAAGGCTAGTGCTCGGCGAGAAAGAGAGTGCTCGACGAGAAGCATGGTGCTCGACCAAAAGGCTAATGCTCGGTGAGAAAGAGGGTGCTCGGCGAGAAGTCTGGTGCTCTGCTAGAAGGCTAGTGCTCGGCGAGAAACCTAGTGCTCGACCAAAAGGCTAGTGCTCGGTGAGAAAGAGGGTGCTCGGCGAGAAGTCTGGTGCTCTGCTAGAAGGCTAGTGCTCGGCGAGAAAGAGGATGTTCGGCGAAAAGACTGGTGTTCGGCCAAAAGGCTAGTACTCAACGAGAAGCTTGGTGCTCATCTAGAAGGTTACTGCTCGTCGAGAAAGAGAGTGCTCGACGAGAAACTTGGTGCTCGACCAAAAGATTGGGTGTTTAACGCAAAGACTAATGCTCAAGCAATACTGAGTGTTCAGCATGAAAATTGGGTATTCGAGAATCCAGATACAATTACAAGTTCCTCGTTCAGTCAAACTGAAGGGCAAAGTTGAATGAAACCTAATTATAATTTAAAGACCAGTCACTTGGGAATAAAATGTCAGTGCTCGGTACGACGAACATCCCCCAAGGAAAGTCCTTACTGGGAAAATAACAGAATTATACTGTCTGGGGCTAATTTTCAAACACATTATTGCTCGGGAATGTCATGGATACTTGACAAAGCTGGAGTGTAGTGTTGGCGATGTTAAAGTTAGATGAAGAAGAGTATTTATAGAGGATCCATATACCATCAATATTCAATGAGCTCATATATTTTAACAGCCGCTACTCGAAGTATCTAAATCTTTGTACGCAACAATACACACTCCTAGCTATGAAATACATTCAGTATCATACTACTTTTCGATGTTGGTGAGATGGAGGGCCAACTAAAGAGGAATCCCAACATCGGTTTGCATCGATGGAGGCAAGCAAAGCCTTCTCCACATCTCTTGCAATGCTTCCTTTGAGCATTGAGAGGATGTACTCCATGAAAAGTCCACTACAAGCCAAGGTGATTGGCCCTTCACTGGGTAATCCAAATTCCTCTGCCGAAACCTCCAGAAGTTCTTCAAAAATACAGCTTTTGAGGAATACTAATGGCACCATGAACCTTGTGCCATCCATGGTGTAGACCACAAAATGGCCTTCCTTGGCAACCATTACATTTTCGTTGCAGGATCTCGACTGGCTATTAACTCTCAAGACGGGAAGTCCCTTCTTAGCCTTCTCCACAAGTCTCTTGGGGCTCAACATGGGTGAGGCTTAATCTATGAGTTGAAGAGAGGGAGAATTGTTGAAACTTGGGATGTGCCTGAGATTGACAAACGAAGTGCTCTACTTATATCGAAGAAGAGGCGACTCAGGCCAGAGATGTGTCCTCCAAAACTTTCCATTGAAAGGAAGCATGCCATGTGAGCTTGCTATAGGAATCAAATCTGAAAGCTACTTTGTTATATATTGGTTGGACAAGATATCCTCAGTGAATTTTGTCCCTTGTTTGGGTAGTATGACAGTTGCAAGTGGAGGATGATGATATTTGAGCTACCATGCTTGAGTGATTCTGGACCAAAGCACATGATTTCAATCTGGAACCCAATTGCGATAAATTTATTGAATTTTAAAAGGTCTATGGAACTTTGACATGAAAACCAGAAACATATAGGCAAAAGGCCATATGTTCTTGTGAATGCAATGGAGCCTACATGCCTTCAGATCACTTATGAAGTGGCTTTTGCCTCCTATTCAGTGGTTCCAACCATGTTCAGACCTTCATCCATGTTTTTGGCGAAATTATTTTCTTTTAGAAGATTTGTTTCCTTTATTAATTAGTTGAGCTATCATTTATAATGGCTGATGATGAGCCATGATTAAGTTCTTAAGAGTGCTACACTTGTACTACTTGTTCTTAATTTCTTTTGTGCTTGGTACTGTATAAAGTCATTGTTCCTGCTCATCTATTTCCTGTTTATGATAGCTACCATGGAGCCTACGCTTGAATTGCCCATCTGCCAGAACATGACTTTGCTTCCTATAAAAGTAGTGAAACCTTTGATGATCCAAGCAATAGCATATTTACAGTTTCAGCAATATTCAGAAAATTTAGCAGTGAAGGCAGCTGCCGTATTCAGCCAATTGGCCATGTTGAGTCCCAAGAGACTTGTCGAGAAGGCTAAGAAGGGAATTCCCACGGCCTTGATGAGAACCAACAGTGGTTCCAATTCCTATGGTGTTACTGCAGTGGTTGCTGATAAAGGCCATTTTGTGGTGTACATTGTGGATGGTGCAAGGTCATGCTGCTCTTGGCATTCTTGAAGAACAAAATAGTCCAAGAGATCCTCAAGTTGTCTGAATAACCTGGTGATGGCCTGATCAGATTGGCTTGTTCATCCTCTCCTTCCTCCATAGGCATGTCCCTGCCGGAGATGTGGAGAAGGCCTTGCTTGCTTCTATTGATGCAAACCAGTGCTCAACTTCTTAATCATTTAGTAGCATTGACATAGAAACCAGAACTTTTTTTTTCTCTTTTGACTCGTCATAATTTATAGAGAAATCTTTACTCCTTGATGAAATACATGAATCTTTCAACCATTTTCAGCACCTAAGTTCTCTGAATATGGTTTCCTTAATTATTAGAAGAATCACCATTTAGCCGTAGTTAAGTCAATCTTGTCTCACACCAAATAGAAAGGTTAAAGATCATCTAATTGTTGTGCAATGTAGGTTGGTGTGGCACTTGTACAGCGCACAAGGGCTTAACCTTGTAGACGAAACTAATGTGGTGTTTCATTGATATCTTACACTTCGCACACATCGTTGCAAGTTGTGTTAAAAGGCACATATTTAATTTGTTACCAAGTAAGGAATCACCCTCCATGTCAATCTCTTGCACTTCAATGGATGGCATGGTAGCTAGAATTTTCCTTGTTAGAACTTTATTTGCATTGACTACTATATAAAAAGTTGAGATTCACCAAATGGCCATGAAAGGGTTTTGATAAGAACACAAGCTAATAATGTCTCTTTGTGGTATTAAACAAGATCTTAAACAAATTCATCTTATCATATTGTTCTATGAAAGTGTACTTTTCAGTAATAGTTGAACCGTTCTAATTTGTTTGGATCTTGATAACACACTTATTCTTTTACTAACTTACATGAAATTGATGAAAGTAATTAACTTCGACATGAAAGAATTAGGAAGCTAGTGTTGTAATTGACATTAATCTAGAGGAGTGTTTAGTTCTTCCTCTTGTATGACATTCATGGTATGTAGAGTCTAGAGATTAATATGCATTAATCTAGAGGAGTGTTTAGATTGTCCTTTTGCGAATCATATCCTCTTCCTCTCCAACAGATGATTTCTTCACAATTTAGTTCTCATTTATGATGGAACTTGAAGCTCTAATAACTCGGCACATTGTGGGCCTTTGTTGTCCTTGTATCAGTGGCATGCACCAAAGAGTGATGCCTTCAGATCTCTTGAATCACCCACCTGCAAGAACATGGCCTTGCTCCCTACAGAATGTAGCATCTCTCTGCCACTAGCTTTCTCATCTTCCTTATAAGTTGCGATTCGATGTTTCCAAGCACATCTAGAGAAAACTTCCTTAATTCAACCAATTAGCCATGTTGAGTCCCAAGAGGCTTGTCGAGAAGGCCAAGAAAAGGCTCCCCATGGCAAGTTCCAATTGCCACCATGGCACTGCAGTGGTTGCTGAAAAGGGCCACTTTGTGGTGTACACTGTGGATGACACAAGGTTCATGCTCCCTCTAGCATTCCTGAATAGCAAAGTAGTCCAAGAGCTTCTCAAGTTGTCCGAAGAGGAGTTCGGGTTGCTCGGCGATGGCCCAATCAGATTGGCGTGCAGTAGAGTTTTCATGGAGCATATCGTCTCCTTGCTCTATGGGCGTGTGTCTAGTGAAGTGGAGAAGGCCTTGCTTGCCTCCATTGATGCAAACCGGTGCTCAGCTTCTATGTTGAGCCATCTTGGAAAAGATCAGCACCATTTAGTAGCATTGACATAGAGATACCAAGATTTTTGTTTCTTTTGACTTAGCTAAACTTCTTGAGAAACATGTAGATGAAAAAGAAAAAAAAAAACATGTATCTTTCAACCATTTTCAGCAGCAAGCTTTGGACATGGTTCCCTTAATTATGAGAAGAATCACCATTTAACTATATATGCTTGAATTATGTTGAGATACGCATTTAGATTATTATTATCTAGGAAATCATTCCCTCCCACAACCTTCATGAAAGACAATCAATCTATATCACACTCAAATGGTCTGGTCTTTAGAGAGACTTCAATCACTTACTGAAGCAGTGTGAATGAAAGCTTATTGTGTTTAGATTGGTACCTCAACCTATTTCTTTGCAGTGTTTTATTTTATTTTAGTGTTTCATAAAAATAAAATAATTTAGTCTCCACACGTTAAAGATGGTTTCATATAGATGGACAACAAACTAGATAATCATAATGTACAATTAGATTGATACCATTTTATTTAAGGCTTGATTGACAGATAAGAGCTATACATAAAAATAACACATAACTTCTTCGATTGATATTTATTTGCTTGTGTGTTGGCAAGATTTTATTTTTTTACTAGCTTAGATGAATACAATATATAATGGAATTAAGTTCATCTTGTTTAGTTATTTTGACATGAAAGAATTAGGAGAACCTAGTGTTATGTTTGGCATTAAGATTATAAGATAGAATAGTAACACTGAATGTCACTCCATTAGGAACATGCTTAAGAATCTTTAACTGCAAACCAGTTAGGACTTTGACGGTTCTGGTATTAAAACTGTTGTCTCAATTGTGGCACAAGTAACTCAATGCATGGTTCATTCAGTGAGCTCATGTATTTTAACAGCTTCTACTCGTAGTATCTAAATCTCTGTACAAGAAACAATACAAGCTCCTAGTTGCAGAACATTTATCACTGTCATACTACTATTCGATGTCGGTGAGATGGAGGATCAGCTAATGGGGAATTGCTACTCCAGTTTGCATTGATGGAGGCAAGCAGTGCCTTCTCCACGTCTCTTGACATGCTTTTTTTAAGAATTGAGAGGATGTACTCCATGAAAAAGCCACTGCAAGCCAAGGTGATTGGCCTTTCACCTGGTAATCCAAACTCCTCAGCTGAAACCTTGAGGAGTTCTTCAATAACACAGCTTCTGAGGAATACTAATGGCACCACGAACCTTGTGCCTTCCACAGTATAGACCACAAAGTGGCCTTCCTTTCCATTAGAGGATCTGGACCGGCTATTGGTTCTCATCGAGGGAAGTCCCTTCTTCGCCTTCTCGACTAGTCTCTTGGGACTCAGCATGGTTAAGATTCAAACTAGAATCGAGGAAAAGGAAAAAATGTTGATGTGTAATCGGAATGAACAAATGAATGATCTATTTATATTGTAGAAGTGTATCTCTCAGGACAAGAAATTTATGGGGCCAATTGGCCATATGCCATTGTTTGTATTTGGTTGAGCATTTAGATTTTGTAACATGGCATGTTTTATATTTAAAATCCTTTGAATGCAATGGGTCTACATGCTTACAGATCACCTGCAAAGAAATGAGGAGCCACCCACCTGCATTAAGGAACATGGCTTTGCTTCCTACTAAAAGTTTCTTTTCTCTGTCATTATCAACCTTCTCTTCTTCCATGCCACTAGACTTTCATCCTTTGTTTGGTGATCAAGATCTTTCAATTCTTAAGTAGTTGATCTTTCACTTTCGATGGCCGATAATAGTTCAGTATCAAGTTCTCAAGGTGCTTATTGTTCTTACTTCATTGGATCAAGGACATCATTTATGATAAAACTTCTTGCCCATTTAGTTCTTGTTCATGACAGCACTTGAGTTCTCATAGCCTTGCACATTGTGGGCCTTTGTTGTCCTTGTATCAACGGCATACGCCGAAGTGCGATGCAATTAACAGGGAACCAACATGCGTTGAGATCACTTGAATCACCCACCTGAAAGAACATGACTTTGCTCTTTCTTGAAAGTGGCATGTGTCTATCATTATCTTCCTCTTAAATAGTTGAACTCTATTACCATTCCACTTAGCCATGTGGAGTACTCCTAAGAGACATTGAATGCAATGAAGGCTACATGCCTTGAGATCACCTGCAAGGACTTCAAATTCAACTTAAACTACCTGCAAGATCACCTGCACTGGAGCCTACGCGACTTTGAATTCGACCAATTAGCCATGTGTTCTTGTTTATCAAAATATTATAAATTATGGTATATTTGGTCGCCACTTTGACCATTATGTTGAGATTACAAACCTATTCAACACAATGAATGCAATGGAGCCTACATGCCTTGAGATCACTTGAATCGCCCACCTTCAAGAACATGGCTTTGCTCCTCATTGAAAGTGGCATCTCTCTATCATTAGCTTCTCCATCTTCCTTATAAGTTGTGGAACCCTCTAATGATTCCAAACGCATTCAGAGCTTCAGCAACGTTCAGTGAGTTTTGTAGAGAAGGCAATTGCTCCTTGTTCGACCAATTAGGCATGTTGAGTCCCAAGAGACTTGTCGAGAAGGCCAAGAAGGGGATCCCCATGGCCTTGATGAGAGCCAACAAGAATTCCAATTCCTATAATTTCACTGCAGCAGTCGCTGACAAGGGCCATTTTGTGGTGTACACTGTGGATGGCACGAGGTTCATGCTGCCTCTGGCATTGTTGAAGAGCAAGGTAGTCCAAGAGCTGTTCAAGTCATCCGAAGAAGAGTTTGGACTGCCCGGCGGCCCGATCAGATTGGCTTGTACTGGAGTTTTCATTGAGTTCATCCTCTCCTTCCTCCATAGGCATGTGCCCGGAGATGTGGAGAAGGCCTTGCTTGCTTCCATCGATGCAAACCGATGCTCAGCTTCTTTGTCGAATCAACTTGGAAAAGATCAGCAATATCATTTAGTAGCATCGACATAGATATCAGATCTTTGTTTTTTGTTCCAATGCTAAATATGTTGAGAAATATATACACTGTAGTTTAAGTATGTTTTTGTTAAAGGTTATCATTATCATTATTTTGATATGGTTTTGATGATTAATCACCATTTAACCATATTTAAAGTTAATCATGTCTGAGATCAAGGGATGAAGAAATACTACAATATTCATGGCTGAATTGGTTCGACCGACTAAGTACATATTAAGTCTTTATATTTACCCCGAGTTGGTAGGACCTCCTCGTCGTGCTGAACTAGTCAAGTCTTCTTCGCAATGTCAATCAATTATCAAATTCGACAAGATCTAGAATCCAGTACTTGCAAACATGTGAGAGAAAAAAAAGGGGCCGAGGGATACTTCAACGACGCCCCTCCCAAGTCGTAAAGTTGAGAAAAATGGATAATAAAGAACAAGAGTAAAGAGTTTTAGATACTACTTGATTTGCACACTCCTCTATTCCCCATTTTATATAGGAGGAGAAGAGTGAGAGGAGAGAGACGTGATGTGGAGCCTTCACTTTCTATCGAATATCAAGGAATCCTGGCCTCTTGTGGCGAATCCCAGAGACGTTGAGACATGACTTTGTGGAGAGGATAGTAGAGATGTGATTTCGTAGAGAGAATATTGGAGATGTGGCTTCGTAAAGAGGATAGTGGAGACGTGACTTTGCAGAGATGATAGTAGAGACGTGGATGTATGGAGCTATGTCAAATCTCATATCTATCTGAGCTTCTATTGAGTCAGACTTCTGCCCAACTAGCTTTCAGCCGCTCTCAACTCCTGTTGAATCTGACTTGGCCGAATCGACTTGATCGACCGCCTCGGCGAACCGAACTTCGACTGAATTGGGCTCCTGCCAAACTATACGATTGAATTGGCTCTTGCCGAATTGAACTTCAGTTGAATTGGGCTCATGTCGAACTAGACCTCAGCTAAACTAGGATCCTACCAAACTAGCTTGAATCGGTCTTCAAAGGTAAAGCTAAACTAATGACTGAGCTGAACTTGGATATGATTCAAATGGACGTCAGTTCACTCACGTCCCGTTTGACTTAGTTCCTATTTAGGCTCTCCCTCGACTGGACTATTGACTTGAATTTGCATATTCTCCTCCGCATCAAAAGTCAAAGTTTTGCTCCTTTTAGAAGACAATTAATAAACTAATAAGTATACAATTGAGAATGGTATATGTAACCTTCCCCATTTGATCATTTAAAGATAAGATCAATTTCGTCGAGAACAACCTAAGTTTTTACATCCTCGCTAATCTTTGAAAAATGCTTTGTTGAAGTTAAATCCATGATGGTCAACACTCTATTGTTTTAAATTTAAAGCTAAATTGGTAGCTAAGAAGAAGGTATTAGTTGACTTGTTTGATGCTATTCTCCAACAGCTACAACTAGCTCGATTAGAACTTTGTTGGTATTGACTTTCATCTACAATCTAAGATATTCCGAATGGAGTGAAAACAATGTTGCTAAATGGTGATTTAGAAGTTAAGTTTGTATTGATCAATCAAAGGGATTTGAGCGTCCTCACATAAACATAAAATTATGCAAGTGAGTAAGCTATGTTTATGATACCGAGCAAGCTTCTAAATAATGCACAAAAAGTTGATAAAATTATCTTAGAATATCACTTTACGGTAAATGAATTTGATTACTATATTTTTTAGTAAAATTTATAACAACAATAATCAAGTCTTATCCCAATAGATGGGATCGATTATATAGATCTTTTTATGAGCTCTATCTCTTACTATATCATCATTTATACTAAAATAAATTTTATTTTATTTTATTATTACTAATCAAATCTTTTTTTTATCTTTCTCTTTCTCATTTGATGTATATATTTATCATCATTTTATATCACTTAACTGGAATATTTATTGATCATCTAAGTATATATTCGTATCACCTTAAATATATCTCTTGAAACTCTCCTTCAATAGATGCAATTCCGATTTTTTCTCTAATTTTTTTTTTCTTATTTTGTCCATCTTCGCATGTCCATACAATTTTTTAGTAGAATTTATCGTGCTAAAGTGTTATAAATTGAGTAACTATCATATTTAGATAAAATTAATGAAACTAAATCTATCTTATCTAATAACTTTGGCAATAAGGAATAGAGGGGTATTGTCGAAACATCGATGTCTTTTGACCAGTATTATTTTGGATAGAATCTCAGTATGATCAGGTGAAAAAGTCATCATCAAAGGACTCGATATAAGAGGACTAATAACTACCACATCAATATTAATTCATTGTTCAAAAATAACCTAAATTGTTTATTTCTTGTTCAATAAAAAAATTTATTGTCAATAAAAAGACAACGAGTATCAATCACTAAAGAGATGACCGACGAGGCAATGAGCAATGGTTACTTGTGAGATAGATATTGTCTCATAAAGCGATGAGCAATCTATATTTTTTATTTTTTGTTCGATAAAAAATTTTCGTTGCGGATAAAGAGAGAACAAGCTAGGATTGACCGCTCAAGAGGTAATTGGCGAGATAACAAATGACGGTCACTCGGGAGACGGATGTTGTCTCGTCAGACGATGAATAATTACTTTATACGCAGTCGCTTTGTGAATGACTTCAGATAGTCTATGGTCAGCCTTAGATAATAATTTTGAATCCTGACACGCCTCTAATCGTGTGGTACAAGTAGATTAGCTGTCAGCCAAAGGCTTAATGTCTTTCCTATGCACTATATGCATTATATGAGAGTTGAGACAAAGGATTAATTTTCTCCATTTAACTGAGTTCTTGTTGCCTCAACAATTTGCAATCTGTTACTGATTGCCTGATATATGATCTTCTCAGAAACAGCTGGCCACATACAGTATCTAGCTAGATCTCTATACACAATCTAGTTGAGAACCATTTACAACGATCATACTACTATTCGCTGTTGGGGAGATGGAAGACAAGCTAATGAGGAGTAATGACACCGGTTTGCATCGATGGAGGCAAGCAACACCTTCTCCACATCTCTTGACATGCTTCCTTTGAGCATTGAGAGGATGTACTCCAGGAAAAGTCCACTGCAAGCCAAGGTGATTGGCCCCTCGCTGGGTAATCCAAATTCCTCAGCCGAAACCTCGAGGAGTTCTTCGAAAATACAGCTTTTGAGGAATGCTAATGGCACCGTGAACCTCGTGCCATCCACAGAGTAGACCACAAAATGGCCTTCCTTGGCAACCATTCCATTGCCACTGCAGGATCTCGACTGGCTATTCACTCTGAAAGAGGGAAGCCCCTTCTTCGCCTTCTCAACAAGTCTCCTAGGGCTCAACATGGTTAAGCCTTAATCTATGAATTGAAGCGAGGGGAAATTGTGGAAACTTGGGATGTGCCTGAGATGGACAAATGAAGTGCTCTACTTATATTGAAGAAAGAGGCGACTCAGGCCAGAGAGGTGCCTTCCTAAGCCTTTCACCCAAAGGGACCATGCCATGTGAGCTTGCTGGAGATATATATATTTTTTGGTCAGAAAGTTTCTTATCAAGTTGGACAAATGCTTAATGATTAGCAGTGCCCATTTCAGATGTCTCAAACAGACTCCTAAACTTAATGAAATGAATATCCTAGTTTGTGGCCAATAGCTTGTCTCGAAAAATTAATGATTACATGAACTTACAGCTTTTGGGGGGCAGATCATGACAGAAATTGGTTTGGCAATCTTCAATGATAATTGTCCCATGCTCGAGTGATTCTGGACCAAAGCACATGATTTTTCAGTCCGGAATTGAGTTGTGAATGAGATTTTTAGTTTGGAAGTCAAAAATCATGGGGGCAAAGGCCATGCGTCCTTGTTTATCAGTCAGCATTTATACATCAGAACATGTCATGTTTTTTATTTCAGCACATTGTTGGCTCACACTGTCGCCATGAACAGTCTGATCAAAATGAATGAAACTGACCTACGTGCCTTCAGATCACCTGCAAAGACTGATGAAAGGTCATAATTCAGTTCCTCTTGTTGTTGTTTTTTCTCTTGTTCAGGCAGTGTCCTGAAGCTTCAATGTCCAAGCACATTGTGGGCCTTTATTGTCCTCGCATCACTTGAATCGCCCACCTGAACGGGCATGGATTTGCTCCATCTTGGAAGTGGCATCATCTCTCTATCATTAGCTTCCTCTTCTTCCTTATAAGTATTGGAAGCCTTTGTCGATTGCAAGCACATCCAAAGCTTCAGCAATTTCCCTATTCGACCAATTAGCCATGTTGAGTCCCAAGAGACTCGTTGAGAAGGCCAAGAAGGAGATCGCCAACAGCAGTTCCAATTCCTACGATTTCACTGCAGACAAGGGCCATTTTGTGGTGTACACTGTGGACGGCACGAGGTTCATGCTGCCTCTGGCATTCTTGAAGAACAAAGTAGTCCAGGAGCTGCTCAAGTCGTCCGAAGAAGAGTTCGGGCTGCCCGGCGATGGCCCGATCAGGTTGGCGTGCAGTGGAGTTTTCATGGACTACGTCCTCTCCTTGCTCCGCAGGCGAGTGTCTAGGGATGTGGAGAATGCCTTGCTTGCCTCCATCGATGCAAATAGATGCTCAGCTTCTCTGCTGAGTAATTCTGAAAGAGATCAGCTTCGTCTGGTTGCATGGACATAGACACCAGAAACATTTTCCTCTTCTTCTTTTTTTTTTTTCAGGTAGTTTAAGGCTTTAAGCTGGCCAGAATAGAGTTTAACTTCATCTTGATTTTGTGTTTATGCCTGTCAAGCTCAATTCTTTCTCTTTCTCATTTTATAATGTAAATTGAGTCAAGTGTTCCACAAAAAAAAAATCACAATCCTAATCTCGATTTATATATATATATATGTTACGGTTGGGAACAGGAGACGAGATCCTTGCAGTAAACAAGTCTACGTGTTAAACTTAGAATAGCGAAAAGTCTTCGCCTTGACAAATCTCCTCTGATTCTCAAATTAGAATAGAAAAACAATGGAGGAATGAAGACGAAGAAATTGAAAAAGATTAGATCGAGTTATTTCGTCTCTCATTGTGAAGATTTATATATTTGTAGAAGAAACACATATAACGATCTTTTGGGTGGCACTTACGGAATATGAAAAGGCGCCCAAAAATCAATCTACTGTTGTGTATAGGGAAATAAATGTGAAGGGATGCATGTAAATGAAAGTGATCATGAAGAGACACGGTGTACGTAAGAAGATGAAAGTTGAGGCATCCATGTATTGTAGTATTATTCGACAATGATTTTATTGAATCCAAGAGTTTATTCGATGGATAAAGTACGATTTCGATATTGAATCGTCGTTCAGAGATAACGAGATTGTATAGTCCGGACTGAACCGTAAAAAAATTACAAGCGCTTCTTTAATTTATCTTTCGTGGTCGATGGAAGCCACTTGATATATGGTTGATGGAGGTCACTTGAGTTCCGACCTTATCCGACTCAATTATTGGTGTGAGACGTCTCGAAAATCTGTGAGACAGAGTTGATCAAATCAAAAATTTGGATATCCGAATATCAATTTTAAAATTGAAAATGAACACAACAAGACATCTTGTAATCGACTCATGCATTGATTATTAATAAAACCTAACAAATGATTTCTCCATTCTTGACAATACATTTCCCACACATAATTGAAAAAAAATATAAAATCGACACATTAATGGTCCCCTCCGATTGCCCTTGCCGATAGAGAAGATAAATCAGGAGTACGATTGGCAAGTGTATAGGTAGAGGCCATTAAGAGCTCAAACAATAAAATTCTGAGATTGATATCTATCTATTACAGATATGTCCCTATAAACTTATCAACCGTATTAGCCATGAGGCTTACATAACTGAAGCTCCTATATAAGATAGTCACTCTACAATAGTCACCGATGAACAATGTAGTTAACTGATCACTTAGTTGTACCCTATCGAATATTCCTTTACAAAGCTCAAATGCTCAATACATCTGGTCGAGTCATTTTCTAACTCGACTGTAAAGACTACCGAGTACACTGCATAATCACGCGCATGAAATGATTTGCATATTGACCTTGATCCGTATCATTTATCGGTTGTTCCCACGGGGATGGTGTGATAGTTAAGACACGACGGAACTTGCGGATAAGACAAGAGTCGATTCCGGAGGAAATCTAAAACTTTTATTTCCTGAATTCATATGACTCCTACGTGTTTTGGCCACCACATCAAAGCTCATAAGATCCTCCGTGATTTATCTCTCTCACAATGATCGTGAAATAGATCGATAAAGACCGCTAGGTTGATATGGTTCCAACCTTTTGCGGGTTGTTGTTGATGAGTAAGTTTAGACTAATTGACACCTATTAACTTATCTCTAAATTGGGTGTGTACGTGAACATCATTCTTCTTTCGCACCAAATTAATGGCATTTAATTTTAAAGCTAAAATCAACTGCACTGCAGGGGAGCCATTCATATTTCTCAGCTTAATTAATCTCTTAATCACTCCTATTTCTCAACTAATAATTAAACAGCTGAGAGAGACGTATAATTAATAATACCTTAACTATTCGATAATACAAAGATAAGATCAATTCAGTGAGACTAATAAATGAGAACAACCGTGTACGTTTCTAGTTCCTGCTGAATCCCTGAAAAATTAAATGCTCCTCATTGATCCACACGTCCGTGATGGTCAATGCTCAGTGCCTTGGATTTTCGGTAAACTAGAATCTGAAGGCTCGATCGAGTTCAAACAGATCGACATGGCATGGACGCACGAAGTCAACCATATTTATCAACAACCACGCAACTGAACATCATCTTTCTTATCTCTTGACTCCATGAATCATCATCATCTCTCAAGATACAGATACTAACCAGTATCCTTTTCGGAGTCTTTTTTGTTTATTTCTTCTTCTTTTTTTCGATTAATATGCCTATTTATTATGATCTATTTATGTGCTCGCCGAAAGACAAAAAAAATTCATTTGAAGAAACAGAGATATGGATCGTGCTTCCATCTTCTTGTTCTTTCTTCTCTTCCTTTTTTCCTCCTCCGCAATGGCTCGTTATGGCTGCATGCGCCATGCTGGAGCAACGTACTCGTCTTCCTTGTCCGGTTTTTCTGGTTTGTTTTTTGCAGCCTCTCTGTTCCTTTTAATTTCCGAAGGAATTGCGTTAGAATTTCCTTGCCCCTGTAGCTGGAGCTTGTGGATACGGATCCATGGCCTTGAGCTTCAACGGAGGCCACCTTGCCGCTGCAAGCCCTGCCCTTTACAGAGGTGGCGTTGCCTGCGGAGCATGTTTCCAGGTTAGCTTTAATTTTCGTCGTCTGTGTTTATTAATTAGGAATGAAAAATGATATCTGAAACTGTTCTATCTATATTCTACTCCAACAGGTGAGATGCAAGAGCAGGAAGATTTGCAGTGATGAAGGTGCTAAAGTGATCCTCACCGATCTGAATCGCCGGAAAGGCGCGGAATGGGTTCTCAGTGGACCTGCTTATTTGGCCATGGCACGGCCTGGAATGGCCAAAGAGCTGAAGGAACTTGGCACTGTGGATGTGGAATACAAGAGGTAATCCTGGAAACGACATGGGCAGGCAGACTGAAAAGTGAAAACCTTTCTCCTGACTGATCGATTCGTTGTGACGAGCAGGATTCCATGCGAGTACAGTGGCAGGAACTTGTCCGTCAGAGTGGAAGAGAACAGCAGAAGGCCGGACTATCTAGCCATCAAGTTTCTGTATCAAGAAGGTCAAACTGATATTGTGGCAGTGGATGTAGCACAGGTAACCAAAAACAAAAAAACAAAAAAAACCCAAATTTAGCAAACGAATCTCGCAGTTAAAAATATTTTTTCGTCTCGATCGATAGGTTGGGTCATCGAATTGGCAATTTATGAACCGGGACAACGGACCGACCTGGAGCACAAAGCGAGTGCCGGTCGGACCGCTGCAGATTAGGCTGGTGGTCACCGGTGGCTACGACGGGAAGTGGGTCTGGTCCCGGAAGGTCTTGCCGGCCAAATGGAGGACCGGTTCAGTTTATGATTTAGGGGTTCGGATCGACGACATTGCTCGGGAGGGGAGCTCGAGCTCCTAATTCGAAGGTTTGTTGTGGGGAGTTGAGAATCGAGACTGGACTAATACAGTCTAATCTTTTTCCACATCTCTTTCTTGTTGTCAGTCGACTGTTTAGTCAACTGCACAAACTCATTGCTCCTAAGAGAGAATAGTCAGCCTTTTTTGTTTAAAGGACTTTGTAATTATTATTCATTTTCAAAATAGAAGAGCTTTAACCTTATCCTTTGTTTTTCATATTCCATCTTTCTGGATCGGATCCAGGAGACTTTTCAACAAATATGTCATGATAGTGGATGAGTTTTTTTTTTCTTTAATTGGTATTACATATTAAGACTTTGGACTCCGTTAATTTTAATTTTAATGACATTCAATTCTATAAAAAAAATTTCATCATTTGTCAAGATAAATTAAAAAACATTTCAATGAATGAACTCTTTTATTTTGATTTGAGATTTTTTTTTCACAAATATACTAAGCACGCAAATGAACATTAGAAATATATAGAAAATAATTCATCAATTGAATATGAACATTTATTAATTACTATATAAATGATAGACTGAAAATTTTTGTTTATGAGAAACAAAAAATACATTTTAGAACATCTTTTTTTAATCTTATAATCCTTCAGTCCTTTTCCTTCCCTTGTGAAGGTAACTTTACCAATAAATTGGTACGATCTGTGCTGACAAAAGCAATGGATAAGACCTCTAATGTCGAGGCTCAGTATGACTTGGTAACAGGCGAGGTTCATCGGGAGGAAGAGATCAGATCAAAAACCTAAAATGTATCATTCGAACTCCTCAGAAATCTTTATTAATATTATTTTTCCAGATCTCTGTTACTATCGCTCAATTTTTCTTACTTAATTATGTTATTTGTCTTTCTCTATTTTTGCTCTGTTAGTAGCATAAAAAAAAAAATCAAAAACGGTAGCAAAACACTATAGCATAGGTCCTTTAGCAGTTTACTGTAGCACTCCGTCCTTATTCCAAAAAAAAACCTAAAACCTAAAAATTTTGGTATCAGAGTCAGACGATCTCTGGATATGTATGTCTTGGATAGCTAGATTAGACTGCCCAAATTTGGCCACACAATATTCAAGATCATCTCAAACATCTGACGGACATCATCACTTGTGCTATTTTAGATCTCGAACTGCAGAACACTCCTTTCATTCCAAATCACGACACCTTAATACTTTAACTAATTTTCTTATAAGTATTGGAGTCAACCTTACTATCTTACTTAGAGATACATTAACACTTACTGAGGATATCAAACTAGAAACTGGAAAATAAAGCAAAACCTTAGCTGAACTTGCGCAGAATCTAGACTATCTAAAAATTACCCAAGAAGCGGTATATGACAAAATCAAAGCTACAAATTTCACAAATTTATCAGGAAGAATAGACATTATAAGATCAGTTAATCTCATAGAAGAACACCAACCTAGAACTTTTGAAATAAAACATAAAGATTTACTTGCTAAAGTAAAACAATTAATCTGCACAACTGAAGACCAAATAAACAAAAAGATACAAGAAATACAATAACTTTTAGAAGAGATAAAATATAAATGATCAAATTGAGATATGAAAATAATTACTATGATGAAACTCTAGATTATTCCTCACAATTCTCAAAGATCAAAGAAGATGGATATTACAAAGTAGATTTAAAAGGAAAGAGTGACCAAATAGCAACTCAACAAAACAATGCAATAATCGCACTTCTGACCTCCTTACATCATAGAATCACTTTTCTAAAAACAAAAATCCTAAATATAGAAAAATCCTTGATCGGAACTAATCAGGACAAAAATTGGCAACAAACCTTAGAAAATATTAATAAGGACCTTAAAAATTTATCTATAGGAAAAATAATAAAACAAAAATCATAGACGTACTCTTTCATAACATACAAAGATCCTAAGGTACTACAATGAATATAAGAACTGAAACTGAAAGTTTTAATGTTCATCAAGAACTCTAGAAGGACAAAGGTCTACAACCAGCACCTCTTGACTGGATAATATAAGAACAATCTTTGACTTAAGCCAAAGACTAGAAGAACTAATAGATATTGATCAAAATATTGAAGTTTTCTTAAATGAACAATTAAATATACTCAACCCCAGAAAGACTATATAGTAATAATCTGTTCTCTTTTCAGAACTCACTCTACAGAAACCGGAGAACAGAAGCCCTCCATCTTCCTGAAAGAAGAGAGGAACATTTAAACCTCATAACAGACTAGTCCTCCAAACAGTTATTATTAAGAAAACAGAATTGCATACATTTAGGAATAATTATTTTTGGAATAAGAGGATTAACCCGGATGAAAACTAGGGGTAAGGTACTAATAGTACTATATGACTCTCATTTTTCGAATAAAGAAAATGCTATAATTAGACTAATGGAAGTAGACATAAATGATAACATAGGAGTCACCTACTTATACCCTAACTTTAATATGACTATAAAAGATTTTGCTAAACATATAAAAGTCTTAGTTTGGGCCAGGCGATATGGAAACTTTATAGGAAGAAATATTTGCCTAGAAATGATAATCTTAGGCAAGACTATGAACAACATACACAACTCTTATAAAATACACATATAAGAGATTATAGAAGCTTTAAGCTCAAGAGGGACAACTTTCTTAAAACCCAAATAGTATGGATATGAAGATTTGGCAAATCTAGAATGGACAATTAACTTATAAGAAATTGAACCTTTGTTGCAACCCACAAACTCAGTACTCTACAAAAATAGAAATGGTAATCTGAATATTAGGTTCGCTGGATATCAACAAGCATCTTCATCTGAAGATTTTGAAGAAGAAAATATAGGACCCCAACCAGTCAGACTCGAAGATTAAACTTGGTCTATTTGAGAGAACAAAGTCCACTAGAGAAACTTCAAAACCAAATAAGAATTGTAGGAAAGTTACATCTTCAAAAAATAAAAATTAAATCAAACTTAAATTATATGAATGTAAATTCTAATGATCTAGATGTTGAGTCAAGTATAAGAGGAATTTTTGATGAATTAAAAGAATATGTTTACATCTGAAAGGAAATAGCTAATCATATTACTACACAGGAGCTAAAAGAACTAGAAACCTTTGATAAGCAACACCAAAAACTTCCAAAAAACATATTCCTATATCTGGACGATGATCATAATATAATATCAATTAGCAAAAACAGTGGAAGAGATGACCTTTAAAGATAGAATCATTACAGAACATACAAAAAATGAATGTAAGCAAAGTATACAACGATCTTTGGACAAAATTAACAAACTTTTAGAAGATGACACTTTTAAAAATTTTATGAATCCTAAAAACTTAACGAATACAACAGAATCAACTGGAACAAGTAAATCCAATCACTCTTACCAGATTACTTACCCAGAAAGTCACATGAGAACAATAAATTATAGTCAAGGACATCCTCTAAGAACACAAATAGATCCTTATATGAATAATAATCATTTACTAAAAACAATGGGAAAAAGAAAAACCTCATAAGTCACATTTTTAGGGAAAGAATCCATTCTTCTGAATATTACAGAATGTGACACCCAACTATACAATAACTATTTAGAAAAATAGACAGTCTCAATAAAAAGAGATTGTATGGCAAAATATGAGCTAGATGTCGAAACTAGAGACGCCATGCTTAGAATAGGCGAGAATTATTTAGGTGACGTAGCCAGGGCAACGTGGGAAGCTTTTAAAACAAAATTTCCTAAAGAAATAACCAAGATAGCTAACCAAGGAAATAATATATTAAATTTCTGTTATATCATGAATAGAATACTTACAGCTAGAGATGCTAATACGGGTTTAGACTTAAGACAAAGAGAAGTCATGAGGGACTTAGAATAACTACATATCACAAATTGGTCCTACATTAAACATTTCTGTAACGACTTATTTGCACTAACAACAGTATCGAATAATTATTACAATCCCGATTTGGGCGAAAGGCCTTTTAGTAAACTACCAGGAGAGCTAGGAAAGGAAATATATAAAGCTTGGACAGATATGAATGTTTTGGATATACACAATAATATAGGAGTACGAATTCAATACATAATAACAAAGTTAAAAGAAAAATGTACATTTATCCAAATACAAAGAACATTAAAACACAACAATACGATTTTTGTAAATAAATATATACCCCACAACAATATGGAACTACTCCTGGGAAAGAAAACTTCCGAAAAAGATCACTTCCTAGACCAAGAGACAATATAAAAAGATGTATTATCTTCGAAAAAACATGGCTAGAAAACCTTACCTAAACAAGGAGAAACATGTAAGAAAATTCAAGCCAAAAAAGACATATACTAGTATACTTACCTATTATGCCTGTAACCAACTAGGACACCTATCCTCCGCATGTCCCAATAGGAGAAACTTATACACTAAAGCGTCTAGCCTAGTGGCCAATACAAACGAAGATATGATCGAAATACAATATGATATCTCAGATACATCCTCTGTATATTCAATAATATCAGCCAATAACTCTGAAGAAATTTTAGACTATACACCTATGAACCATTCGTCTCCTAAATACGGCTACATAGCCAAATATGACATCCCGATTCCAAAATCATTGAATCACTCATGGGATGACCTATTAGATTCATTAGAGGAAGAAGAACAACATTTAATACATACCAATTACATGTATAGAAATGACAAATCAGCTTTCTACTCACCCTCTAAGGAAGACATTAATTGCCAATGTGAATGGAACCTAAGAGAAGGAACTTATTATACACCCTACTTTCTCTGTGGATTCTACCCAGTCGTTAATAAATGAGGAACCTACAAGAAATGTAAATAACAAATCTGTAACTAATGCCTCAAAAATGACTACAATATTATTATAGAACACCAACAGACTACGAGTACAAATCGAAACCAGTTAATAGAAGCGTGAATCTCTATCCTTGAAACAAGACTTAATCTACTAGACAGAAGTAATAACTTTACAACAACAACAACAAAACCAAGCCTATGCAGACTGTGAAGAAATCGTCACTCTTCTAGACCCTCACCTTCCTAACCCTCAGTTTCTTCCCTCCACAAGTAATAAAGTTTTCATTAAGACACCTAGTTTGTGTAATTTTGGTATAGCAGCTGAGCTTCGAGTACAATATACTCTTACCATTCAGGGGCATAAACTTGACCTACAAGCCCTTATTGACACAGGCGCCAGTAGCTCCACAGTTGATGAAGATATCCTTAACACCTTTCTTCCACAACATTTAATTAAATATACTAATAACCCCCAGATTAGCATGTTGTTTGATGACTCAAAACACACGATTCACAAATATGTACCAAATGCACATTTAAAATTCTATACCAATTATGGTACTCATAGTTCTTCCCTTCCCATACCTAACCTTTGGGTCTCTTCCCTTAAACAGACCAATTTACATTTGATCCTTGGTCTATCTTTTCTTTTATCTTCACAACAAGCCCTCCTTCTTACAAAAGACTATGTAATCTTTATGTCTATGTCTATCATCTCTCCTCTTCTTTCTGAATACCCTTCCACGTTTCGTGTCTCGGAGCGTAGTGGAGACCATGACCAAGTAGACGAAGTAGACGAACATGAAACTATAGAAGATCAAGGGGAAAATCCAAGGATATAATTAGAATTATTAGACCAATTAGTAAATGAACGAATACGAGAAGAAATAGAACAACAAAACTGTAGATGTGAAATACCAGGTTAATGCAAGAATAAAAATTGCTACGATCAAATTAACCAAAACCAAGACTTCCTAGACATTTACAATGACATAGAATCAATCGAAGTAAACATACCTATGGATATGATACGAGCATCCCATTTCCTAAACTTACTAAAATCACAAGGAGACCTAGATATGTTAATAGCCAGAATGGAAAAATTAGGAATAATAGGAGAAGATCCAACAAAATATTGGAGTAAAGTTAAAACATATTGTAAATTAGATATAATAAATTCAGATATTACAATAAAAGCTCAAGACTTTAAATATACAAATTGGGAAGAATGCAAGATGCATATTAAACATCTATTAGATTTAAGGCTTATATAAAGGTCAACTTCAAGACATAGGAGCCCTGCTTTATAGTAAACAAAGACTCAGAACAAAAACGAGGGCAATCTAGAATAGTGTTTAATTACAAAAGACTAAACAATAATTGTCACGAGGATGGATACAAGATACCAAATAAAGAACAATTAATAAATAAAATATAAAATTCACAATGGTATTCAAAATTCGATCTAAAATCAGGATTTTGACAAATAAAAATGTATCCTAAGTCGGTAGAATGGACAACTTTCTCATACCTGGAAGGACACTTCGAATGGTTAGTAATATCATTCAAATTAAAAACAGCACCCTAGGTTTTTTAGAGGAAAATGGATACTATCTTTAAAGAAGTCTCACATTTTACTTGTGTTTACATTGATCATATTTTAGTATTTTCACATCTACATATGATATTCAATATTTTTTAAAAACACGGACTAATAATATTAAAGAAAAAATAAAATTAGTCACTAAACATATAGAATTCCTTAGAGTCGAAATTGGACAAAGAAAGATAAAATTACAACCTCACATAGCTAATAAAATATTAGATTTCTCAGATAAAATAAAAGAAATCGATAGCAAATCCTCCTCCCTGCAGTTTCTCTCTAGTGTGAGTGTGCCAGTGTGTTTGAGTGTTCAAATCCTAGCCTGAGAGCCTAATTTGTAAGTATTTCTAATCTCCCTTGTAATTCCATTGTCTTTCTAAGCTATCTTTTTCTTTATCTGCAATGCAAGGTTAAAAGTTTTTGTTTCTGAGGAACGAAAAATACATCTTAGAACATCTTTTTCTAATCTTTTAATTTCCGATCCTTTTTCTTCCCTTGTAAAGGTAACTGTTACCAATAAATTGATAAGACCCGTGCCGACAGAGACAAATAAACCTCTAATGTCGGAACTCAGTATGGCTTGGTAACAGGTGAGGCTCATCGGGAGAAATAGATCAGATCAAGAAGATAAAATGTATAATTCAAACTCCTCAGAAACCTTTATTAATATTATTTTTTCAGATCTGTTACTATCGTTCAGTTTTTCTTACTTATGTTATTTGTCTTTTCCTATTTTTGCTTTGTTAGTAGCATAAAAATCAAAATCAAAATTAAAAACTATAGCAAAACACTGTAGCACAGGTCCTGTAGCAGTTTACAACACTTCATCTTTTATTGTAACACTTCGTCCTTAACTATAGCACTCCGTCCTTATTATATATATATATATATATATATATATATATATATTACTTTTTGATATATTTAAATAAAAATGTTAAGAAATAATTTTTTTTCATTAAACGGATATAAAATTTAATATTAAAATTGTTCATTAATATCCAGTCCATTCAAAGTCTTGAAAAACTGATATAAAGAGTTTATTTTCAAATATTTATGATTTAATTTTTTTAGTGACATTAGAGTATCCGAATCTTCGATTCGATTCATCTTTAAAAATGATCGATCATATTTTACGGACCTTCGAGATATCTCACAAATAAATGAGCCAGATAAAATCGAAATCTAAATGGTCTCTATCGACCACCAAGGATAATTCAAAAAAGTGCTCATAGATTTTTTACGGTTTAATTCGGATTCTACAGTCATATCATTATTGAACGAGAATCTAATGCCGAAGTCGAACTTCGTCTATCGGATAAACTTCTGAGTTCCAGAGTACCCAAATAATTTTTTTTTAAAATTTATCGTCGAACAATGTCACAGTAGAAGATCGAACTATATTATTTTATGAGATAGATATCTCTCTATTTTTAACGTTGCACCACGATTTAATTTTCAATTATCAAGAATATTACAACTGTAAGAATATATAAAATTAATCATCTCTAAAATTAATTAAATATAAAATTTGGATAACCCGTGCCAAAAAAAAAAAAATTAAAAATTAAAAAAGCTACAGTTCTTTAAGCAGGAAAATGCGAAACGAGGAAGGACTTTAATGATCTCTTCGGCGAACTTAACTTTATTTATTATCTGCACTGTTTCTTTCCGAAGAAAGAGGAAAGAAAAGAAAAAACTTGTTGTTTGTCTGGAAAAAATGGGGCAGGATGTCAGTTGCAGTAAAGTCTGTGAGGGATTTGATAAAGCAACACGAAGACAACGCCTGCACGCACCGGGCGGAAGGACTGCAATCGCTCACCAAAATTAATTATATAGAGACTTATTAAATTTTATCTACTGTACAGTGGTAAAGCATGAGCAATAAAATAATTAAAATTTATATTTAAAAAAAAAAAGAGATATTGAATGAATCGCCTCGATCGGACGGCATCCCTTTAACAGAAAAAATTAAATGAATGAACGACCGACCATCTGTTGCGCCGTGAGAATCAGTCTGCCCTCTTTTATATCAAATGTCGGTGCTATTAAAGATGGACCGTAATTTATTTATTTTTATTTAATTATGAAATCTACGATGAAAAAAATGTGAAACTTTATTTTTTGCACCAAATGAAAATGTGATTTACTTGGTGTAAAATTACATTATATTTTTTTATAAATTTTTTTGAAAGTCTAGAATGTTGAATCGTAATTATTTTTAAATTTATTTTAATAGCTGATAAAAAATTATTTTGAGACCGAAGGATCATATTTAAAAAAATAATTTATGAGAAGATACCTCAAATTTAGAATTGTCCAAATATAATTCCAGAATTTCATATTTATCAAAATACATATTTCATTCCATTTTTATCTCTCTCAACAAACAAACATATAATTAATACTGAGATTAGATTTTACATACTTCCGAATCACAATCGAAAATCTCGAATCATCCAAATGTCACTTCCACCCAACGTGGGAGCCCTTGCTTTCCATACAGTATATGGTGCTGAGAATTTAAATCCTAGACCCACTATGTTCCTGAGAATATAATTTCTAACATTATTTTTTTTCTAGGCGAGCTTGATATTGTACGTGGTACTGAGAATTCAAATCTCAGGACTACTGTATTCTTAGAAATATAATTCTCAATACTCTTTTTTTTTCAACCAGCTTGATATTATACGTGATGCTGGGAATTAAATCTCAGCACCACTATGTTCCTGGTAATATAATTCTCAGCACCACCTTTTTTTCGCCTAGCTTAATATTGTACGTTGTGTTAGGAATTTAAATCCCAGCATCACTATGTTTCTAGTAATATAATTTTCAGTATCATCATTTTTTCGGGCAGCTTGATATTGTACACAGTGCTGAAAATTTAAATCTCATGCTCATTGTATTTTAAAGAATATAATTCTCAGCATCATCTTTTTTCTAAGCGAGTTTTATATTATACGTTATGTTGAAAATTTAAATCTCATGACCACTGTGTCCCTGGGAATATAATTTTCAGCACCATTTTTTTTCTCGGCAAGTTTAAAATTAGACGTGTTGTTGGAAATTTAAATCTTAGGACCACTGTGTTCCTGGGATTTAAACCTCATGACTACTGTGTTATTGGAAATATAATTCCCAGCACCATCTTTTTTCTCGTCCAGCTTGAATTTATACGTGACATGTGGTCAAAATTGGGAGGTAGAAGGATCAAAACTAAGTTTTCTTGACAAATCAATAATTTTTATTGTAAGATCTTTCAGTCCATGTCAAGATTTTGAAATTTGGACTCCTCTAAGTCTATCAATGAATTTTGATCGATGTCTCTATTCACCTTTTCTTCGATACAATCTAACTCCATTGGATTTGAAAAGTGTCCCTCGATATTTTCAATTGTGGCTCGGATGCATACAATATTTGAGCATTAAATTTATATTTGGTGGGAGAAATAAAAAGGGAATAAGATGCATCTTTTGATAAATATAAAATCATGGAGCACTTTTTGAGCAATTCTAAACTTCATATGCACCCTTTGATAAATTACAGTATTCAAAATTAATCGATTTCTAAATCCTTTTATAACTATTACAAGCAATACAATATTATTAATTATATTAAAATAATTTTTTTTTATCAATTTCCTTAAAATTATTTAAACTCCATCAAAATCATTTCAACTTGATTAAATCCATTTTAAAATTTTTACAATAACTAGGATGGTATAACATCTAATACAAATATACAATATTATTATAGAATTGAAATAGTTATCTAGTTGTCGCAGATGTACGGTGTATGGTGACGTGATAAAACGAGAGAAGCATCTTAGAGATCAGTTCGATTTTTATTGGGATAAATTTAATTTTGAATTTTAAAAAAAAATAGATAGGTAATCTTGAATTGGGTATGAATTAAGAGTTTATTTTTTCGATTGAATATATTTTTTACGTCAAACTTATCTCATAGAGACGACGTGATCACGTTATCAGATTTAGTTGTTGAATCATAAATATATTTTTAATTTATTTTAACGATCGTTAAAATATATTTCACTTAGAGATTATTTAACGTCTCATCAGAAATTCATAGATGGGTCAATCCTCTCTAAAATTAATTAAGTTATAAAATAGATATTCGGTATTCGAAAAAAAATTAATAATATAATTAACTACTCCAATTCTTCTCGTACTATTAATACAGTATTGCAGCACCTCTAAAATAGATGTTACAAAAAATTTAAAAAGATTTTGAATATTATAATAATTTTGATGAAGTTTAAATAATTTTATATAATAATATTTTAGTTGTGGCCGTTACGAGAGTATTGAAAATAAAAATATTCCCAAAATAAAATGTATAATATAATACCCTTTTAATTGTTTTTACAAACGGGATAGATTCATTAGATATGGAGTTTTTTTTTTAGTTTTTATCCAATTTTAGATGAAATGAATACTTTTATATAAAAAATAATATACTATACAACTCTTCCATAATATTTTTATTATTTTTTGTCTATTTTTTAAAATTTAAAAATTAGATGATAAATAATGAAAATATTTATATTAATATAATATTTATTTTTTTATTCAATTAATATTTGAGAGTGTTCAATTTGATCGCATGGATTTTTAGGACGCTTTATCGATAACGATAAGAACGAAATCCAAGTAATCTCCATCAGACACCAAGGATAAATTAGAGAGCGTTCATAACTTTTTCATGGTTCAATTTGAGCATCGCAATCGTATCATTTTTAAATGACGGTCTTATATCAAAATCGTACTCTGTCTATTAAATAAACTCTTGAATCTTAGGATGCATTTGGTTGAGAGTTTTTATTGATAACCTGGTTAGATTATCAATAAAAATTTTATTTGATTTATGTTATGAATAATTACTTGTAATTATTTATTATCTGGTTAGGAACAAAAACCTTTTTAAGGGAAATCGAAAAATCTTGGAGAACCAAAGTTTTTATTGATTCTCGAGATTAAGGAATTTTTTTTTCAATATTACCCCTAGTAATATATTAAATATCAATTTGTCAAAACTCAATCGATTTATCGCCCGTCGTCGGTCGTCACCCGTCGTCGGTCGCCGCCATCGTCCGTTGCCGGGCGTCGTCACCGTCGCCCGTCGTCGACCGTTGCCGATCGTCGTTGTCACCCGTCGTCCGCCGTCGTCACTGTCCATTGCCGCCCGTCATCATTGCCCGTCGTCGGTCGTCCGTCTCAACCGGCGACAATTTAGTCTTGAATAATATCGTAATAAAAAACTGAATGAAATACTTTTCCATTTTTATCTCGGGGACAATTTAGTCTGTGCCCTAAAACCCGAATTAAAAAAAACTGCCATTCCCAGTGCAACAACTTTAGCTGGCGTACTTGCATACGTTTCTCCTCTGAAAATGCAAAATTGCGCGAGAATGGAATGGCTGATCGTCTCAACTTCTCTACCCCACGCTGCAGCGATCGGCATTCACGCCATTAATTCGATTCTGACAGCGAGCGCTTTCCCAACGTCAATGGCGGACGGCGAGGACACGCTTCCTTTCCAGAATCCATGCAGCAGCAGCAGCAGCAGCGGCGGCGATCCATGGCCGACGACGGGGTGGGAACGAAATAACTGAAGCTTCTGCTCTTCTTTCATCGATCCCTCTCGTGACTCGGTCGTCTTCATTAATGCACAAAACCTGTTCCAGCTCCATGGTTCTTTTCCAGGCCACGTTAATGTCTCTGAGCCTTTCATGTTAGTCAACAAACCACGTAATTTGGATCTAAAGGTCGCTTTTTTTAACATAGTCCTGAGTTTTAAAAGTATTTTAAAGATGTTTTTATGGGTTTCTCGATGTGAACATATCTTAATATAGTAATATAGGTGTGGCAAAGTGAAAAGTTGTCTTCTTTTTTTTCATATATGTTGAGTGTTCTGCGTTCTCCTTCTTCTTCTTCTTCCAACCAGCAATGGAGGATCATGACGCAGAAATCCTGCGAGAGATCGAGACTCTTGGCAGGTCGTTCTACAAGGCTCGTGCCTCGCGCCGTGCCTCCTCCCTCGTCCTCCCCCGCTCTTCCAACCCGGGATCCGCCGCAGGCGGAGCTCGGCTCGTCGGAGAAGCCTGTCGTTATGAGATCGGCAGCCAATCCTCCCGCCTCCTGTCTCTGAACTTTCCGTGGAGCGTGCGAGGCCGGAAAACCCTGCACGTGGAGGATGCCGGCGGCCGCGTGCCTGAGAAGAGCGCGGAACCGATTGAGTGCTCCGGCGAGAGGCGCCGGGGGATATGGAACTGGAAGCCGGTGCGCGGCCTGGCCCGCCTCGCCATGCGCCGGGTGGCTTGCTTCTTCTCCGTCGAGGTCGTCGCGGTCCGGCACGTGCCGCCCTCCGCCGACGGGCTCCGCCTCTCCGTCTCCGTGCGGAAGAAGGAAACCAAGGAGGGGTCCCTGCAGACAATGCCCGCTCGGGCGGCTCAGGGGAGAGCCGAGTTCGAAGAGACTCTGTTCCTCCGGAGCCACCTCTACTGCAGCGGCGGCGCTAACACCGGGAAGCCGCTCCGGTTCGAACCCCGCCTGTTCCTGATCTCAGCGATTGCCGTCGACGAGCCGCACCTCGACTTGGGAACGAGCGCCGTTGACTTGAGCTCTCTGGTCAAAGATTCCATCCAAAAAAACTTGGAGGGGCACCGCGTCCGGCAGTGGAACGTTGCCTTCCCGCTCTCCGGGAAGGCCGCCGGACAGAGATGGTTCTCAAGTTGGCATTTCAGATCATGGACGATGGAGGCATTGGAATCTATAAACAAACAGCGTACTCGCCCAAATCAAACAGCGACATTGCTGGAGACGTTGAAGCAAGCAAACGACTGATCTTTGATGAAGAACAAGATTTTGACCTGCCGGACTACGATGTCATCGATAAGGGAGTAGAGATAGTAGCGTCGGAGAATATCAGCGAGAGGACCTCAAGTGTCTCGAGTGAGGTCGTAAAAGAGGTGGTGCATGACCGTGCTCAAAGAAGCAGAGTGAAGGAGCTTCATGTAATCGCCAGGGAGATCAAAGAGCTCGAGATGTTGATAATGGCGGATGCTCCGGAGACAAGAACATCGACTCAACCACCAAAGCCCCAAAGGTTGGACACGGAGGAGGAGTCAGTCACGAGGGAATTCCTTCATATGCTCGAGATTGGAGACAACAAGAAGGAGCTCAAGAATGGCGAGCACGACCTTGCTGATCTGAGTCCAATTGTTCGCCTCATTCCAGATCTCGGAAAGAACTTGGGTTGCATAGTTCAGACAAGCGACGGGGGCTACTTGGCGTCGATGAATCCTTTCAATGCGCCGGTGTCAAGAACAGACACCCCGAAGCTTGCCATGCAAATTTCCAGAGAGTTGATCATCGAAGACGAGAAGTTGGCGGCTGGGTTCGAATTGTTCCAGAGGCTGGCCCTGTCCCTGTTGGGACCAGAAGAACTGTGTTCCAAGCTGCTGTCGTTGGCAGCCATGGAGGATCTTGCGGGCAAGACAGCAGAGCAGATGGCGTTCGAGGGCATTGCATCTGCCATAATAAGCGGCCGGAGGAGCAAGGAAGGAGCGAGCCCCAGCGCGGCCAGGTCGATCGCGGCCTTCAAAAAGATGGCCGCAGCGATGAACAAGGGAAGAAAAGAGAGAGCTTCGAGTGAGGAAGCAGTGGTGCCTCCGGATGAAGTCTTGTTCGTCGCCCTGCAGAAGATAGAGGCCATGGCAGTCGACGCTCTCAAAATCCAGTCTGACATGAGCGATGAAGAAGCTCCCATGGAAGAAGCAGCTCAACCTTCCGGCGACACTCTAAATTTGGGCGTTAAAGGTGAGGATTGGTGCATGAACTGCAGCAGAGCTACAATTGCAGTGGTGATTCAGCTGAGAGATCCAGTGAGGGGGTACGAGGCAGTGGGAGCTCCCATGATAGCCATGGTGCAAGCCGTAGCAGCGCATCAGCTGGGTCAAGTAGAGGAGGAGAGGAGCTTCGAGTTGGAGAGTGTCCATGTGGGAGGGCTCAAGTTGGGCTCCAATAGTAAGGGGACTGCATGGGACGGAGAGAAGCAGAGGTTGACGGCTATGCAGTGGCTCGTAGAGAATGGAGTAAGGAAGGCAGGAGGAGGAGGAGGGAGAAGAACGAGGAAGAAGCAAGCCAAGAGGAGCCAAGCTTTCATGTGGAGCATTTCTTCGAGATTCATGGCTGGTGTGTGGCTGAACCAAGTCAGAAACCCAAATTTAATTACAATTTCCCAAAAGGATTCGTAGGTTGTTCACGTAACGTCGTAGGAATAAAATTAGGCTGGGTTTGGTTGGTTGGATAATGTAATCAAAGTTATAATATAATTAAGGTTATAATAAAATGTAAAATAATTTTGATTATATTATTATATTTAGATAAAAATTATATGTAATTTTATATTACAAAGATAATTATATTATTTTATTTGATGTCTATTATAAAGACGGTAAGAATTGACGGTGATGATGACGGTGGTCGACTAACGGCGATGGTCAGTCGATGGCAACGACGGTGGTTGGGCGGTGGCAGGGGCGACGGTCGACTAGTGGTGACGACCAACCAATAACGACGATCGACTGGTGACGGCGATCGACCAATGACGGCGACAGTCGGTCGCCAACGGTAGTCGTCCAATGACGACAACGAACAACAACGATCGATTTCAATTGTTGAGCATCCAACACTTTTCAGATTACGATTTGGAATGTAATCGAATTACATAAGTTTTGTTTCGTAATCCATATTATAAAATTTTAGTATTTTTTTTAATCCAGATTAGATTACATTACATTAAAACTTTAAAACGGTAATAAACAAAGTAATCAACCTTGTAATGTAATATGAATTACATTATAAAATTGATTATATATCGTACCAAACGGAACTTTAGGCTGCGTTTGGTATACCGTAATCTATCTTGTAATGTAATTCAGATTACATTACAAGGCAGATTCCTTTGTTTGTTATTGTCTTAGAATTGTAATGTAATGTAATCTGGATTACAAAAGACACTAAAGTTTTGTAATCTGGATTACAAAGCAAAACTCATGTAATCCATATTACATTACAAGCTTTTCATTTGCATGCAATAAATTACATTTGCATGCATGCAAATGTGATTTATTACATGAATGCAAATGTGATTTATTGCATGCAAATGAGATTTAGACTGTGTTTGGCGATCGACGGCGGTCGGTTGGCGATCAGTCGATGACCGACGACGGTCGACTGGCGGTCGTCGGTCGTCGACCGATCGGCGATCGACGGCGATCGACGACGACGACGGTGGTCGATCGACGATCGGCAGCCGATCGATCGGCTATGGCCGGCTGATCGGCGACGGCCGGCGGATCGGCGGCGGCCGATCGGCCGATACTAATCGCCAATGATCGGCGGTGATCGGCCGACAACCAGCAGCCAGTCGTCGGTCGGTCGCCAGCTGACCAGTTGATCGCCGATTGGCCGCCGTCATCGTCGTCGTTGTCTATATCATCGTCGTCGATCCATTCCTATCGTCTTTGTAATGGACACTAAACAAAAGAATATAATGACCTTTGTAATCCAAGATTACATACAATTTGTATCCAAACACAGTAATGTAATCAAGATTACATTGCATTACATTACAACTTGGATTATATTACGTCTTACCAAACGCAGTATTAATGTATTGGTATAAAAGATGATTCGTTCATCGTCAGCGCTTCTATCAATTGATTTCATAGTTAATATATAGAAGATAAATTGTAGAAAGTATACTGTTCAATTCAAAATTAATACTGTAAAAGAGGAGACATTTCGAAAAACTTACTGTCTCAAAAATCGAACCTTGGAATAAAACTAGTGTATATTTGAATAGTACGTGGAATTATGAAAAAATAGTGTCACACATTACTTAATTTCTCGTTGTTGCAGTCATTTGGATTGCTTTTTTTTTTATTAGCATCCAGATATCTTAGGTAGCGTTTGGTACGGAAAAAATTCTCTATTTTCTTTTTTTTTTCTTTTTTTAGAAAATAAAAAATGATTTTTTAGTGTTTTCTAATTTTCTAAAAAATATTTTTTTATTTTTTGAAAAATGAAAATGATTTTCTAGAGTTTTTTTAGTTTTCCAAAAAATGAAGATGGAAAACGCTAACCAAATACGTTTTCTCAGAAAATGAAAAAATTTCTCTCTACCAAATGCCCCCTTAGCTTTTGACCTTATTGTTTTTTGGAGATGTTTGATTCTGTTCCACGCATTTTGTAAGAATGTCCCTTTAATAGTATATATTTTATCCATCGTGTCAAAATTCATAATGTCTTCCATGATTTATCTTTTTTATAATAGTCGTGTGGCAGATTGATAAAGACCGCTAGATTTACGAATTCTAACTTTTTACGAAGAAGAGATCGGAGTCTTATAAATTACCATTAACTATCTAGGTAAATCAAAAAAAGTATTCGCAGTTCGATGATTCAATCTGAATTCATAATCATATCATCTCTTAAATATCGAAATCATATTTTATTCGTCAAATAAACTCTATTATTTTATGATTTTTTTTTTAAATTGATCGTCGGATATTATCATAATAAAAAATTGAATTGTGATATTTTTCATTTTATACCGTGTCCTGAGCTTGGATTATCTTTCCATCTGCTCCAGAGGGATGGTGATGCATGTTTACGTGGAAGGAGCATGCAATCTGTCGCCATGAAATTTGAAGAGGCGTTTTAGGGCACGTCCAAACTTTAAAAATTCTCAAAAGACACGTTGTGATCTGCTTTTAATCAAACGATATACTTCATTCTTAAAAATATCCCTTCTCCTACCAACAATGATAATCCATTTCATTTATATTTTCAAGCATCCAAACTAAAGAGCAGTGATATTGATATTTATTTAAGTCCTCCGGAATGATTTGATGGTAAATACAAGGTGACATTTATGAGGATATCCGGATTCGAAATCGACGAGGAGTTTAAAATCTCTCCTGGGATGAAATACCCTTCCTTATGCTTACTATCGAGTCAAGGGCCAAAGGCTCATCCGCGATTTACCTCCCTCATAATGACCGAGGGACTGATCGGTGGGGGCCGTTAGGTTGACGGTTCCAACATTTTTGCGAGTGATATTGATATTTAGCCTCCGTAGGGAAGGACTTAGTGACTAACGCATACAGACGTTGCATCGTAGGACAACAGATCAAACCCTCGTAAATATGAGGGTGTCATCCCTCCATGAGCTAGTTACTAGTCTCAAGGGCCAAAGGTCTACCATGATTTATCTCTCTTACGATGATCCAAAGACAAATTGATAGGAGCCGCTAGATTGACGAATTCTAATCTTTTACATCATAATGATATTGATATTTAAAATTAAATTCAACATCAAAATGAGTATGATCAGCATTAAAATGATTTAATTTTTCAATATAATAATGCTGATATTTGAAAATCAATATCACACTGATTTTGAATCTTCAAAATAACACTATAGTATTATAATTTCTCCAACACAATGAATTTTCAAACATAACATCAAAAAAACCATAGCTTCTACAATATTATGATTTTTTTTTCTAATACATCAATATTGATGTTTCAAAATCAACGCTATTATGATTTTAAAATTTTAAACATCAATTCGCTTTATTATGATTTCTCTAATACAGTCATACTGATTTTCATATAAAAAGCTCAAAAAATCGGATTTCACACCCTCTCTAGATTCTCTACCTCTTTCCTTCTATTACATGTCATGATTTCAAATCATCTATATCCATACATGAATGAAGTTTGATCAAAATTCATTATGATCTTAACCAATTCTGATTGGGCCCAAGCCAAGTGCAATATATTTTTATAGTGACTTGGAATCCAACCGTATTTTAAAGTCGTACCTTTGAAGCCTTCCTAGTCATGCATAGTCTATTTCAAAACAATTCAATCTATGTATCAATTAATATAGATTTATAACTTGGTGTTAAAAAAATCAAAAGTAAGATTGCACACCTTATTTATATTATCTATATTTTTCTCTTCCTTGTGCAAAATGTTGGAATCGTCAATTTAACGATCCTCTCATCTTGATCCCACGAGTATGAGAGGGAGTTAATTACAAGTGATCACTGACTTTGGTGCGATGACAAGTGCAATGGAGGACGTGGTCCGACACAGACATTAAACAACTTGCTAATACAGGGAGATTGAACCTTGCTCCTTGTGCAAATTCTGTATCACATTTACCACCGCACCATCCCTATAGGGATTACACTTTTCTCTTCCACTTCGTGTTCAGGTTTCAAAATTTCAAATCATTTAGCTCCATTAATGAATTTTGATCAAAATTCATTGATGAACTTAGCCAACTCCGTTGACTCAATTCGAGTCCGATAAATTTCTATAGTGCCTCTCAATCTTATTGTGGTCAAAAAACTCAGCTTCAAGAGCATCTTAGCCGTGCATAGTTGCACTTTAGTTCAAATTTATTGATAATCTTGAAAGATTTAAAATTCTAAAATCAAAATATATAATGAAAGAGAAGAGTATAGAGAATGTGTCAATTAACACAAGATTAAATTTTTTAAAATAGACTATGCAGGGCTAGAAAAGTGTTGAAGCTCAGATTTTAGATTGTAGTGTTGATTTTGAAGACTCAAAATCATTGTGATGTTGATTTTTAAATATCAATATTATCGTATTAGAGAAATAAGACTGCTGTAGTACTGAAATAAGACTGCTGTTGACGAGAGGTATTTTGCAATTAAGTGCGTGATAGAAAATAAATTACCATGCATCTTTCAAGAATTTTCAAATTTTGAGTGTGCCCTTTCATAAAATGCCGAATTTAAAAGAACAGTACTAGATATGCATGACCAAAAAAGACTTTCATTTCATCAACAATGGAAAATTCCATGATCCAACAACAATAACAATAGTAAATAAATAATATTATACCTGCAAATAACGAGACTGAACATGGGCAAATGTCCAGTTGTCAATATGAACAAAAAAGAACTCATCATTTCATCTTTTCCTTCTGCTTTCTCTTATCTGGCAAATCACCTGATGCCAAAGTTTGATTGTCGCAGTATTCATATAGGAAAAGAATGCCATATCGAATGCTTCTTGTTTTTCCTTTTACTTTTTCTCTTCGAGGTGATAGGAGAAGGAATGCTATCGACATAATGTTAGACTTGAGGTTTCTTTTCCTTCTTATTGAAGAAGCCTGGTGGTAATCTGCAATCAAAAATATATTTAGCGAGAGAGAAAAGAATCATGAAGATAGCAATCCAGGTTCATAGCTGAATCACCAAAACTTTAAATTCCGAAGGGATTTGAAGCTTACCTACAAGTTTGAGGTACACTCCATGAGAAATTGCTAGATATCCTTACATCAGGTGGCAGAGATGTGAAATTCCTCCAATCATCAAGCATTGCTCTTAGATCATTAATCTTTCTGCGCAAGCCAATGCAGCAGTTTGCATGCATTGTGCAGACCTTATTGAAGTTTCTACTTAGCTCACAGAACCCTCCAAAGCGCTCGGTGCTGAGGAATCTTATTTTCACACCTATGTCTCGGACTCGTTGGTCGTACTTGATAATGTTAAGTACATTCTGCTCATGAACTCCAGGAAATCTGGCACGCGAGGAGTACCAATATTTAAAAAATTCTATGCTTCTGTTGTTGGATCTTGCATAATTGAATCCATTGTTTGGCGAGTTCTTTAGATCGGTAGGATCGCCCAAGAATCTGTCACAGGATATCTGGAAGTCTCCATCTGAATAGAAATAGGGGAATGGATTTCTGAACCACATTATGTCTACATCCTGCAGAAAAACCAGCAATTCAATTGATTTTGTTTCAGCGTCAGGCAAAGATGTTCTAACTATGAAAAAGCAAAATATGTCTCGGCTGAATGATCAAAAGCAATTACCTTCTATCCTATTTGTTGTTCTCAAGTGATCAAGACAATTATGACAAAGCTACAGACAATACATACGATTATATAAAGGCTAGTTTGAATTTCTCAATTTACAAGGCATCATCGACAAAAGGGACTGTACAAATCTTCTTTGTATCTATCCAATTTTTTATAGGACATTTACCAAGAAACAAGGCCACTTTGAATTTGCTATAACCACTTGCACCTCTTCTCTATGTTTTAGATCATTCTCTAAGCCCCCAAGGCAAACCCAAATGGCTAGCGCACCCGTGTTAAAACTTGAAAGGGCAAGAGGTCGATTTCTGGAGGTGACGACCAGGCTACCGATGATTCTGCATTTCTACGGTAGCCACTTGACACCTGATTTATCTCCCTCCACACGTAGGGGCAGCGGTGGGGGGCCGCTAATGTGGCGATTCCATATTTTTTTTTTTTAGATCATTCTCTAAAATTTTTCTTTTTTTCATATCAAGAACACAGTATCCCTGTTAATCAATATTTATTGGGAATTGCTTCAATCTTTTTGAATGGTAACTCACGAAGAGAAGCAAGATTATCTTCCAAGCTAGTCAGCTAAATCATATATACACTCTGCAATTCTACTAACCACTTTGAATCATATAATAGATAATGATTGTACAGGTTATCACTTAACTGCAATTTCATAAATCAAGTAAAAGAATCTGGAAATATGCAAGTTTTTTTCCCCCTTTTCCGAAGAGAGTGTTATAAATAATGACAGCTTTGGATGCTCTGTAAAGCTTGAAGAAGGAACATGATTATCGACCCCATGATTGAGGCTTTTAATGACAGAAATTGCATGAAGTAACAGATGCACAAGCATAAGCTAAAATAAAAATCCTTATATGGTCTTCCAGTGGGGCCTTGTGGGATTCATTTTTGTGTTTCTTTATCAATTTGCCAGCTTTGGTCCATCCTTTTGTGCGATTGAATTTGCACCATATGAAGAGATGCATACAGTATGCTCTTTAATGACACTGACATTTGGACTCATTACATTTGGACCCATTATTAGATTTGTTCAAATCCAAATCTTAAGAACATGATGGATTCAGTAATTGACTCAACAACAATAAACAATATAAAGCATTTTCTGTTATGCCGACAAGAAAGGTTGGAACGATAGATGACCACAGATTTTGTTTTCGTTGTTTAATGGATAAGTATGTTTTGATTGAATTGGCAGGTAGGTATGAATATTGGAAGCAGCTGCGAGTAAAAAATGTCTGGATGGTCAAAGATAAATGAAAAGAATGTTTTTTTTCTTGCTAAAAGTCGATGCTAACGATGGAATCGATAGATGGAGAGGTCGTCGAACTCACCGAGAAGACGAAGTTGAAGCCTTTCTCCAGCACCAGGCGCAGGAAATCAAGCCGCGCCCACATCATGTCTAAGTATTCGGGCGAGTTGAACACCTTCTCGCCGGAGAAATCTACACCCTGGACCTTGAAGTCCAAGCAGTGTCGGTGCACGGCGACGCACCGCTCGTATGCCTTGTCGTCCACGGCGACGATGACCAGGTGGTTCAGCAGCTCTCTTGTCCCGTTCCCGGTGTGGAAGCTTTCCAAGAACACGTCCAGTACAGATCCCGGCGCGGACCAGAACGCATTCAAGGAGGTTATTATCACCGCCTTGTCCGCGGTGGCCGCAGCCCTCAGGACCCTCTCCAACCTCATTTCCTGGCTTTCCTGTCATCACAGCAGCGTCATTTCGTCGGAACCCTAAAAAAGACATCTTCCCTTTTTTTTTAGAGGGGAAAAACAGAGGCAACACTCACGGTGGCATTCTGCAGAACAGGCGGCGGATCTAAAGCCACGACGGCAGGAGCAGAGCTCGCCGGTTCATTCTGCAGCTCCGACGAGGGATGTGAACTCGGAGGCGGAACGGAAGCCACCAGCTGCTGCTTCGAGACGACAGGAGGACCATCGATCAGATAGACTCGGCCGGAGGTCGAGGACACAAGAACCGCAGGCGCGGTGGCTCGGTAGATCAGGCTGACCGAAAGGGCGACGACCCCCACAAAGAGCAGCGGGGGCAGCCACCGGCGGAGGAAGGCGTCCGCCGCTTTGATTCCCTGCGCAGACGAAGGCTTCATCGCAAGTGCTTCTGCAGCAACCGTAACTACCTCCTGGCTTCCATAACGCAAGACGCCATGACTGCGAGGAGGTACAACCACGTCTACAGGGAAGACGACATATCTGCAGATGACGAGGCTTAATCATGCGCCGATGTCGGTTAGGCTTTCCAATCAGACCCGGCGAACCCGGCGAACCGACGACCGGACAGCCATTCAAACCGGTTCGAATTAATAATCGGTCGAATCAGGAATCTGGAAATTATTATTGTCGTTGGGCATAATAAATTCTTCCCCATCTAGATCGTTTAAATGCATTAATTTGCCCCAGTACGCAGTGCAATCGGAATTTAAAAAAAAAATATTTAGACGATCTCGGAATCCAAAAGCTTGTGTGATGGACGGAACGATTTCGACATTCTTTCAAAAATTATACGATTATAAAATTTAGATTGAATTATAAAAAAATTATTCTCTAATTTATTTTTGATAAACGATGAAGATCATTTAAATTTTGATTTTATCCGACTCAATTATTACGAGATATCTCGAAAGTTTATTAACAAGATCAATCACTCTCATAAAATAATTAGATCGAAAATTTAAATATTTAATGTTAATAAAAAAAATATGGTAATTTAAATTTAAAATTATTTATTTAATTGCCGGTGCACGAGGGAGACAAAGGTAAAAGAATCGAGAATAAAGTAATTACAAATATATTTGGAATTTGTTGTCTGCCACTGTATTGTATATTAAATTAGCGTACGCACGTGGTGGATCAGTGGAATCTATTTGACTAGTTTGGGATCCAGAAATCAGAATCAGAGGAGATTCTTCGCTCGCTACCAAAAATCTCTACAGTTGCACTCTCCGTCCTTGAAATGGTGGAATCGGTTAGCATCTCGTAGCGTAATGGTCCTGTTCGTGGCCAAGGCGATGTACTTGAAGGCATTATGGCAATCCCCGCAAGTTCTTCGTCACGACGATGGCCTGACCGTCTCTCGATCGTCGGAGAAGCGCAAACGCTATCGCTAGCTTTTCGCTGTGGTAGACAAGGGCATGCTCTTTCTCCTCCTCTTCTACGTCGTGCAGGGCGTAACTCGTGTCGGCCTCGTAGCCCAACCTCCTCATTTCGACGAACAATTCCTCCAGCTTCCGGTAGATACTCGACGATTGTGGATGCGATCGATCACCCCCGACGAAAGCATGCACGACGCCGGCGATCTCTACCCAACTACATCCAGGACTCTTGGCGAATCCCTTTGCCTTCTGAACTGTTCTGACTCGTGCAGCCTCATTGAACCTCCCTGTCGCGCTGTACAAGTTGGAGAGGACGACAAAACTCCCCGTGCCTTCTGGTCCGAGCTTGTGGATCATCCTCGACACTTCTTCCCCGAGCTCGATGCTTTTGTGAACTCGGCAAGCTCCGAGCAATGCTCCCCAGACACGAACATCGGCCTCGAATGGCATTCGTTTGATGAAGTCGTAGGCTTCGTCCAACAAGCCTCCGCGGCCCAGGAGATCAACCATGCAGATGAAGTGCTCCATCCTGGGAACAATCTTGTACTTTTCTTTCATTGCGAGAAACCAGCGTTTCCCTTCGCTCACGAGCCCGGAATGACTGCAAGCAGATAAGAGGCAAATGAATGTGATATCGTCCGGCGCTAAACCCGCAGACTCCATCTTCGAGAACAGCGAGACAGATTCATCGCCCAGCCCATGGATTCCGTAGCCGGCGATGATGGTGTTCCACGTGACTGTGTCTTGCTTCGGCATTGTATCGAACACTCTCCGTGCCGCATCGATTCTCCCACACTTTGCGTACATGTCTATCACAGCATTGCAGACGGTGGAATCTGAAGTAAGCCCGTGAGTGATTATGTAAGCGTGACTGCATTTCCCATGCTGCAGAGCAGCCAAGTGAGAGCAGGCAGGAATCACTCCGATCATGGTGGCAGCGTCGATGTCCATGCCGGAAGACGCCATGTCTCTGAAGACGCCAAGAGCTTCTTCAGCATTCCCATTTTTGACGCATCCCGATATTATAGCACTGTAAGACACCGTGTCCTTTATACTCATCTCATCGAAGAAACGAATTGCATCTTCAACAGTTCCGACTTTAGCGTACATCGAAAGCAGAGAGTTTGCTGCTGTTACGTGCAGAAGGAGACCAGACTTAACCAAATAATTGTGTATCAGTCTGCCACTCTCGAGATCAGACAAGTTTGCGCAAGCCCGCAGAATGATCGCGAGAGAGGTTGGCCCTGCGAAGAACGATCCCTCGCGCAGCATCATCCTGAAAACTTGCAGTGCCTCCGCCATCCTGCCGCACAGAGTGTAGCCTCCGATTATTGCACTCCAAGTCACCTCGTTCCTGAAGCTCATGCCGTCAAAGATTCTACGAGCATGAACCAAGCATTCAGATTTTCCATACATGTCCAGCAATGCAGTATTAACCAGAACATCATCTTTGTCAATGCATCTTCTGACACAGAACGCGTGGATACTTTTTCCTTGTCTCAGGGCCTTCGCTTGGCCGATGATAGGTAGGAGGGCCACCATTGTGGAAGGGTTCGGTATTCTCCCTGTCCGTTGCATTTGAAGAACACAACAAACTGCTTCTTCGTACCTCCCATTCAGTGCGTAACCAGAGACCAGAGCGTTCCATGCGACGACATCTTTTTGGGGCATTCTACAGAACACCTTGTGGGCATCCGCTAAGCAGCCACATTTCACATACATGTCGATCAAGGCAGTAGATACGTAGACATCCAGCTCCAACCCTGCCGTCTTGGCGTGTTCGTGTATCAGAATTCCATCCGCAAGCGCCTCCAAGGCCGAGCAAGCCTTCAAGACAAACGGAAATGTGAACTTGTTCGGCTCCATTCCTGAATCGAGCATTCTCTCGTATAGCTCAACGGCCTGACCAAAGGGCCCATTCCAAGCGTAGGCCCTGATCATAGCATTCCACAGGAAGACACTCGGTTGCGGCAAATCGTCGAACGCAAGACGGGCAGACTCAATCTCGCCGCATGATATGTACACCTGAACAATCTTTTCGAGAAGAACATAGTTTCCGGAGAAATACCTGTGACTAATGATCCGGCGATGGATCTCTTTTCCATCTTCGAGCAGTCTGAAACGAATGCAAGAATCCAGAATTTTGGCGTAGGCATGGCCGTCGACGGCGCCAAGTTGAGGCGGTTGGAGTTGTTTGAGGGGCCGATGGACTGGAGGTCTCGCAGGATGAGGAAAAAGCGAGCGGGCAGTGGATTTGGTGTGCAACTGAGCGCCATGGCGGCGGGGGAGGAGGAGAGCTCTGTAAGGTATGAGGTAGCAGTAGCACTCCGATGACAGCATCTCTCCGACAGAATTCGACCGTTATATATGATAATATATATGAACACCACTAAACTAGGCCCGACCCAATTAGGACTGGCCCAGGCTCATTTCTACGGCGAAAGCCGTGTTGGTGAAGCCGTCGCTGACTCGCCGGAGATGTGGCCGCCGTCGCTCTCTTGCAGAAGATGTGGTCGGCGATGAACGAGCAGCGTCTACGCGCGTAATTTTTTATTCCAACTGAAAGTTAAATGTTGTATTTCCAGACAGAGAAAAGGATTTTTTTTTTTAAAAAAAAATATGCAATGTGGCTGCTGGGATTCGAGCCCAGGTCTCTACGGCCACAACGTAGAATTCTTACCACTAAACTACAGCCACATGATGTCAAGATGAAACAAATTAAAATCCTTGAGAGTTAGTTTAGTTGGTAAGTAAAAAAAAATAACGGGCAAAGGTAGAGTAACTGCTCTGAAAATCGCTTGTACTTGTCATATAAGTTTCTAATTTATCTTATCCATCGATAAGATAGTCAGAAGAGATCGTTAATGCGACGATTTTATTTTTTTAAATGAAATAAAATAAAATTATATTTTACTATAATGAAATCGTTTCACCCTTATATTTCCTAAGCTATAAATAAATCAAACTGGATAATAACTTATTTATGTATATTTAATAGACATCAAATTAATTAAATCAATAAATTTGAACCATTTGATTTGATAAATTAAATGAATAAATTTGAATACAAATGTATTTAGTTTGTTAATGTTAATTGATGCGATTCGTTAGTCCTATATTCTGGTCAATCGATTCCATAACTAATATAAAAGAGATAAATCATTGATAGTATATTGTTCAACTTAGGGTTAGTACGATAAGAGAGCCAGCATTTCAAAAAGCTTACAATCCACGGTGATTGACTTGCTCATTGATGTAACTTTGTTACCGTGCTAATCACAAACCCCTTTGAGACATATATCTACTCGTTCGAATTCCCTAGAAAAAGAAGATTCATAAATTATGTTTTATAATTGTCTATACTAACCAATCAAATAAATAAAAAGATTGACTTAAAAAAGCTTGATAATATTTAAATAAAATTGAATCACTCGAACTTGAACTAATCAAAATTATATTAATTAAATAAATCAAATTCAATTCAAATTAAATCGGACTATCTTAAAAAAATAAATTAATTAAATTCGAACGACTATTTCAATATTTGATTATTTTATCATACAAAATTGAATATCATGAAATTTGACTTATTCGGTTGGGGTCGTTTACATTCCTCTCCACCGCGAATCGCCTACAAAAGACAAGTTCGTATCCGCTGATTCTGGTAATTCACGATTCAGCCTACAGTCGATGACATTGAACCGGGTCTTTATTTGTCAGCAATAGAATCGACTTGATAAACCTGTTTTCTGTTGGAGCATTAACAGCTGATGTAGCCTTACATGTCATCCACGGGTCGTCCTCTACCTCCCCGTACCGTATTAAAACAAGCAAATTAACCTAATCAAACGCGTCTGCTCACCGGCTCTTCTTCCGTCGTTGATATTTCGAATCCCATCGGCGATTGCGAGGCGATTCGTTTCGATCCAATCGGAGATCTTCTTCTTCCCCTCCGCTCCCATGGCAACGATCGGTAAAAACAGCATTAACGCCAAGCTCGTGAGTCAACTGTCCGATCCCCTATCTTCTGTGCCCTATCCTCGCACCTAAAACGCGGATCTCCTTCTGTCGTAGGTCCTGCTGGGCGACATGGGAGCCGGAAGTCGAGCCTCGTTCTTCGGTTCGTCAAGGGTCAATTCCTTGAATTCCAGGTTCTGTTTGCTCTTCTCTCTCTTCGGCGAAACTAATGTGGAGTTTGAACTATTTAGAGTTGATTTATGACTGGGTTTATTATGTGGTTATAGGAGTCCACAATCGGGGCGGCCTTTTTCTCACAGACGTTGGCGGTGAGCGATGCGACAGTAAAGCTTGAGATTTGGGACACAGCGGGACAGGAGAGGTATCACAGCTTAGCGCCCATGTATTATAGAGGAGCAGCAGCCGCGATAATTGTGTATGATATATCAAGAATGGTAGGTGTTGTGTTCTGATTCTTTCACTGGATAAAAGTCCCTTTCTCTTTCTCTCGCTGTTCTGGCTTCTTAACTTTATTTTATCTCTTATGAGTTTAGGAATCATTTGAGAGGGCTAAGAAGTGGGTTCAAGAGCTTCGGAAACAAGGTAAGCTCAAGATAGAATCTTTTGAGCTTGTAGTTTCTATTTTCTAATGAGGACATTCAATTCCAGGTAATCCTGACATGGTGACTGCTCTTGGTGGGGAATAAATGTGATTTGGAGGAGAAAAGGAGGTCCCAACGGAGGCAAGTTTCAGTGTTTTTCCTACTAGTAATTCTTATTAATCTTTATTATATGATTACATTGGCAAGATAACTTTCTTGTCGATTGAACCTTGGCGCAGCAATAGACTATTTATTCTCTATATTTTACATCCAACGGTACTATTTCAGAGTTATGTCTAGTAATTCTTGGCAAGTTTGACTTTCTGACTAAACTTGCAGTAGTGGATGTGCTTATTTGGTGGTTTTACTAATCGAATCCATATATCATTCTTGAGATTTTAATTATAAAATGGAGCAACTAAAAATTGGAAACCATTTCTTTGCCTCAAATTTCACTTAATTTACTTGTGGATTTTGTTCCATAACTTTTAGTTCTTCTTGAGGAATCACTATATACATTCATGGCTGAAGGTTTGGTTGATTTTAGGCAACAAAATATTTGAAGATATGAAAATGATTTTTGGAGTTGAGACAGCCATGGATTATTAGACAAGCTAAGAACTGCTAAACTTCCATCTCGGTTATGAATATGCATTCCCTTGATTGCCTTACTGCTAAAAACCATTGTATACAGGATTCCCTCATTCATGTATCCTATATTTGATTGTTAAATATAAAATACACTGCATAACCTTTTTCCTGATTATCCTTAGAAAACTGTTTCAAGTCCACTAAAGATTCAACAAGCAGCTTTAAGCAAATGACAATTGACAACAACCAACTCCTCCATGCAATTGAGTTGGATTAATGCTGTCACCAGAGCATATTTTTTTATCTGAAACCCTAAACTTCTACCTCAACACTCTCATCTTAGCTAACACTAGCATTTGTTATAATTCACCTCTACTTATTTCTCTATCCAACGTCTTCTCTTCTTTGTACTAGGTGGGCAGTTTACTTCTTGGCATGGATGTAATGCAGATTCCTGTAGAAGAGACTGAAATCATTTGGATTGTAGATCTTTTGTAGTCATTCAATGTATTATAGTATTTTTTAGAGCATCAGTTCACATGCAGAAGATGCAGGGTCTAGAACATGAGATTAAGCTGATCACCTTATCAGTTCTCCTAACTTAATTAACTTGATGAAGATTCTCTTTGGGAATTAAAAATGAGATTATTTTAAGATGGTAATCCCTCAGGGGGATGCTAATACATGCTTTTATAGGTAAATACCTTTCAATTGTGCAATAGCTATGTAAATTGTTCAGATTTTGTAACATTGTTGATATTTAGAACTCAATTTGTTGTTTCTCATTATAAGTAACCAGCAAGGAAGTTACATCAACATTTACTTGGAATTGTTTAATTGATTTGTGTAACTTACAGGTTTTGTTCCATGAAGTGGGTATTGTCATTTGCACGAACTTTTCATGACTGCTTTCCCAATTTTTACATGCACGAACCCATTGCATTCGCTAGTTTCATACTTATTTTTTTCTTCAAAAAAGTATGCTTTGTTTTATGTGCTCAATCTACAAAAGTTTCTCAAGTTCTTGGTCAGCAACAAGTTTATTAACTTGCATTCATTAAGCATGTCATGAAGGCTTTCTTCTTTGCATTGCAGGAAGCCAAGGCATATGCTGAGGAGAATGGTCTTTTCTTCATGGAAACCTCTGCTAAAACTGCCATCAATGTGAATGACATATTCTATGAAATAGGTATATTATATTTCTTGTCCGTTCTTTCTACTCGTGATGGATGAGATTGTTAGTATACGGTATGCAACCATTAAATAAAATTTTTTTATGTAAATTGAGGTGAGAACTGAACTCATTATTCTTTATAATTAATGGATGTCCAGACTCATATCACTTCTTTTTTTTACCTCATTATCGATAGTGAAGATGAAATTTGGTTAATCATTTTATGATTCGAGCATTGATAAATCTTAACAACACCTTTCTTTTCTCTTTCATAGAATTGCTCACTCTGTTGGCATTTAGACATGTTGCTCTAAGGCTGTGCAGATACTAGATTCGCTCGTACACCTTACTGCATCTACTAATTCAATATATTTTTGTCATTGTGAGGCTTTCTCAACAAAGGTTTTTGCCAAGATAAAGTAAAATTCTGATTAATGTGTATCAAAAATTTCAAAATAGCTTTAGAACAAAGCGAGATGTCACTGTCAGAACAGAAGTGACTACTATTTCCTCTGTGGTTTTATTGGCCAAATTATATGCAAACAATTATCATAATAATTATTTTTTTCAATAAAAGATAGGAGTGTACCAACATGCCCACTCAGACCAATTTATTCAGCGTCCTAAGGTAGAACAAAACATCACACACTGGTACCAAAAAAAACATTGGAAGATCCATAAGATCCAGTCATTTAAGGTCATACATTGCAATACTTCGTAGCGCACCAACAGCAAGGAAACATGAGTAACTTGAATCAACTCTAACAACATTTCATATAGTTCTCTTCTTTCTCTGTAGATCCTTTGACACTCCAAAGCCTGATCAACTCCTACCATCTTCCAATGAAGTTGTTCTCTGGTTCAGTTTCATCTCTGAAAATCTTTGCAAATCTCGACTGCCAAATAACCGAGAACCAACCTTGGATAGCTACACTTCCTAATGAGGCCAACCTCCTAGTTGTGCGTATGTTCTAGTCTCACAACCATTTAGCTGAAAAAGGTTCAATAATCTGAAAACCCAGTTCATTCTTCAGATATTCCACCCCCCTTTTAGCTACCCTTCGTTGGTAAAATATATTATGCATAGTTTCTTAATGAGACTCGTTTTCAGCATCCCATAGCGCACATACTGAATCAGGCAAGAAAACCCCTTTCTTTATCAAGTTAACTTTCATATTTACTCTTCCCGAGTGAAGGACCCAAGGTAGAAGTTTCACCTATCAATGTAAGACCAGCATTTGAGAGTTTCAAAATATGAAAGTCTGACTATATTTCTTATGTGATCTATGAAATTTACCCTGCAAAATCATGATAGTGATTTAAATTTTGACAATTAGAAATCAGAATGATGTTTCTCCTTTCTACAATTTCTTTGGGTGACATGTCATATGTATATCGATAACTTCGAGAGATGATTAAGCCTGAAAAGTCCCACTGCCTGAAACAAAGCAGCAACCAGATCGCAAGTCCATTAAAAAGAGAAAATTGTATCCTGAAATAGTTGGAAAAAGACATGCCTTTGAACATTTCTGTTCTTACAATCATCAGCTAGGTTTTGAACATTTCTGTTCTTGGAACAAATTTGATTAACCCTACTGATGGATCACTTCTGTTGGGTCTTCAAAGGAGAAAAACTTATATGTTTATATTGTTCCACTGACCTAGTCTATTTTCCTTAAATTCATCCGGTTGTAGTTACAACTACCGCTAGGTTATAATTCTTAAATGTACATATTGCACTTGGTTCAAAATTCTAGTGATTGAATTTTCTAGGTACTTGAAAAACTATTATATCCTTTATGACTTCTTTTAAAGTCTTGCACCTGTATTAATGTTCAGAGTAGTACTTTTTATATTTCTCTCTCTCTCTATATATATTTTTTATCCTTTATCGAACAGCAAGAAGATTACCTCGGGCTCAACCAGCACAGCAGCCAGCAGGAATGGTTCTTTCGGATCGACCAGCCGAAAGATCAACCACTTCGGCTTGTTGTTCTTAGGTGCGAACATTTTTGTGTTTCATGAATCATCTGTGTCAGGTTACGGAATAAAACACGTAAAACCAGTGTATCAATTTTAAAAGGATATTTAATTTTACATCATTTTTTAGTTTTATTGACGAAACCTCATATACCAATATTATCTATCTTCTCATCTTAAAAGGAGAGAAGGGAAACTCACATGAATTATCAAGCGTCAGTTCTTCCTGTTAATTATATCTCAGCACTATGCCCCTTTAATAGTCTCCAGTTATCTTTGCAGGTTATCTGTCGTTTGTTGATAAGCGAAGCTAATTAAATCCCTGGAGGTGCTACGAGGAGTCGTCATGAATCAGCAAGTCCAAGATTAAAAAAATAATAATAAAAAGAGCAAATGTGAAATGTGTTACTGTATTATCCTGTTTCATATCCCCTCTCCCCAAGATGAAGGTACAAACTTCAACTTCCTGTTTGTAGACCCTGTAAATTTGCATTATTTATGTACTCTGTTAATCTCAGTTTGATTATGATACTTGTGTAGTTAATGTGCTCTGTTATTTGGATTTATGTGGATCACTAGTATCTTTTCTGTTCTTTTATTCTCTCGTGGTGTAATATTATTAAGTAAATTGTCACTGAAATGTGGGAGCATAGTAGCATCCTGTTCATGCAATCACGTTTCTCTATTAGATATAGATGTGAGTTTATCAAGAAAATATTTATTATGGTCTAATTAGAATATTTATTAATCATCGAATTAGAATATTTTAAACATGCCACTTGAGTTTTCTGAGATATGAAAGGAGCATGCCTTTCTGTTGATAAAGGTGCAACTTGCTTTCAAGAGCTCAGTGCGACGTTTAAAACGGTAGAATGATAATTATGTTGTCGTGATTCGACTCTTTAAATTTGGAGTTCTAGATGTGAACTTTCAGCGGTGGAATCTGGACTGAATTATGGGTCATGTCATTCCATTTGAAATTTTTTTTATAAATTTATTGTAGTTGAATCTAACGGTAGAAACTTGAAAGTCAAATTAAATATCCTACAAGCGTAATGCTTTCTGAGTTACACAGAGATGGAAAGATAGACGAAGAAGAGGTGGAACTTGAATTAGCAAAGGCTTTAGAAAAAGAATTGGAAGAACTCAGGATCTTCTTGATCCTCAACTCATGCCCGCCATTAAAGCTATTGGTTTGAAGGCAACGATCGTCGCCATCAGCCGACTGCTGCTGTTTAAGAAACCAGAACCAGAAGCAAGTTCCGACAGGAGTAGGAAACAACAGAAAGGGAGAGCTGCACTGAAAGAAAGACTTCAGAAAGGGAGAGCTGCTCTGGAAGAAAGAATTCAAGGTTGAAAAGCTCCGAGCACTCAGTTTTAGACAAGAAGGTAAGCAAGCAGAAGCCCTGGAGTGTCTCCAGGCGGCCAAATGTGTTGAGAGATAAAACTTGCTTCTTTCAACTAGCATTCCCGCTGAGGACATTACCCGTGCCCCTCACCAGATGCCAGTGAATACATATAGGATTGCGGCAGATGTCGATACTCCGCAAGCACCATGTCGATTCACTTTCTAATCTCTACTGTTTGCGAGATTAGAAAAGAACAAACTGCTTACCTTCATATGAACTCATACACTCAGTTCATCTTGAGCCCGAAAGGGAACAGGATCTCGACAGGACTGTTTCCTAATAAAAATCTGGCGTCAATGACTCGTAAAATCAACACAAAGCAACGTTACAGGAGTGATGAGCTGACTGATAAAACTGCTCTCGGGGTCTCAAGTCTATGAAGCTTGTTTCTCCTCGGCAGCTGCCTCAAATGTCTCTCCGGGGACAAGCTCCGGGACATCGTCGTCGTCATCTTCACCCTTTGCATCACCAGAAGCAGCAGCAGAACTAGATGCTTGTTTCTGGAACTGTTCTGCAATCCGCCTCAAGTTCTCTAAATTATCAGGGCCTGAAAACACAACCGACAAGCAGCGGCTTAAAAACTAAAAATAGTTTGGCTATCAAACATGCATCTTGCTCCAGGAAGATGTTGCTGAAATATGTCATATCAAAAAGCAAGCTAAATGAGTGTGTAACTAGTAACATATTAGACCAATACATTCAGCTTCGAGTGCGTATTATCGAGCAAATGGTGCATTTCGCAGAAAAAAAAAATACCAATATGTATATATATCACGTAAGCTAAATAAAACATACCTAGTTGGTTGATGATTGAAGGAAGCAAGTCTTGAAGCCCTGTCACCAAATTAAATCATTATCAAAAGCAATGTATAAGCACTTGACAAGCAATTGTTATGTTAAACCGTGACTGAAGCACCACTCAATTTCAACCAAGCTATTAACTACTTTCAGTCTGGGGATGGAGTATAAGAGCAGTATCAGAAAAGAAAAGAAAATATTCATTTTGCCATTTTCCTCGACCCAGAAGAAACTATACAAGTCGAGCACAAACAGCGGAAAAATGGAGTATAAGAATGTACTTTTTGTCTGAGGAGAACCGCTAACCACCCATGTATTGGCTGCAATTGAAGCTTGCACTATACAGGAAACAAAAGTGGGCTATTAGAAAAAATGATGACACAGAGTTTGCTACTGAGAGCAACATGAATTTTGTGTACCTTTGGGATTAAGAAACTGGATGACAACATCATCTTTAAAGATGTTAACTTCTTCAATACCAGGTATAGTGTTTACTCCAATTCTTTTCAAAGTGCTTTGGAGTCTTTTGTCGTCTGTAGTCGGAGTCTTGTGAACTGCCTTCTTCTTCCTAGCAAGAGTGAAAGTTGAAGATCAGCAAATAAATTTATCAGGAATGCTCCAAGCAACTCGACGATTGAGCACATTGAAGAATTGGGTCCATATATCTTCTGATATCTCTACTGAGAAGTGGATGAAATTTAAGTTAACTTTCTCATCGTTGAATGAAAGTCCCTACAATAATAGAATTGTGATAATAGGAACACAACCACTTGGCAAGCAAATTGCTAAATCTCTATGATTGAGTGAGCTCCTATTATTCAGAGAAAATGAATACAATATTAATTTAACACGAGTATAGAAGAAAAGTGACACGGGAAAGGGGTTTAAAACTGGCAATATCATGATCATGAAAATATAGGGCTTTTCCAGGTGAATTGATCAAGTTTGTGTGTCACAGGATTAGTAAACGGATCGAACATAATAGACACTTTATATTCTAGAACCTGCGCATACTGCCTTTTCCACCAGTGCGGACTGCACCTGCCATCTTCATGAGCTTCTCTCGATTCATTGGAAATGTTCGCTCAAGTCTGCATTCAGAAAGAATATGTTTTAGTCGCGATCAAAACTGGATCTGGCATATGATTAAATACAAATATCTTTACTCAGATAGGAAGCATAAAAATTATGAAAGCAAAGGATATGTAAACATGGACAAATCCAGTCAAGTAGAAATGCTAGGATAGTTTTAGTCAATTTTAGGCAGTTAACTCAATCTAAACATATCTGGACCAGATCGCAAAAGAACACATACACAATTCTTTAACAAGTTTATTGTAGCTAGTAAATAAAGAAACAATAGCATGACAGGAGGTAAAGGGGACCAAGGTAGTTTAGATTACTCAAAATCCTAAAACTATATCCATCCAACAAATGAAAGCAAAGATAGATAACAAACTCACTTCTCTCCTAGAGAATATAGATGAACATAATAAAGGTGAAAACTAGGACACTTCTAGAATGATACGAAGCCTTGATGATTCCAAACTCATAGAGTTGTTTGGGCACTTGATGTTAAGACTTTGGCGTCACTGGAAGGGGAGAGGAGGTGAATAGCGATTCGTCTCGATCATCGATTTGTTTCAGTCTACAACAAGTTATATGCAGCAAAAATAAGATATTGAAAAATACAACACAAAACGAAGCACACAACACCTCGATTTTTATGTGGTTCGGAATCTCCAATTCTTACTCTACGGCCTAGCTCCTAGTGATAGATCACCACTATCCTTTCTCTTTTTCGGAAATCTTCCGGAGGTGGAGAAACCTTTTACATCTGTTTCTTTGCAAGAAGATGCAACCAAATACTGAAATATACAAAGAAATGAGCAAACATAAATCAAAAAAACTTTACATAATGCGATCTTGCTAGTTTGTAATTTGGTTGCGTTGAAAAGCCTCTTGAATGTCTAGAATGCAGCAACAACTCCCCTTCAAAATCTCCAAAAAATCGGCGTCTTCAAATCACCACAAAATCCTCTTTTATAGGGTCACCATCAAGTTGATTTCCGCCTACCAATCGACTGACCTTATCCTTAATCGACTGATCTTCGACCGTTGCACGAGCTAACACTCCAACGACATGATCCACGTCGAATTACAGTGCACCAGTCGACTGCCCTTGATCATCAGTCAACTGCAGTAACACTAGTCGATTGTCCATCTATTTTGTGCCTAGCTCAAGCGACACTAGCCAAATGCTCTTGACTAACAGTCGACTACCAACCTTTCTGTGTCCTACTATAGTGTCACAAATCGACTGATCAACCTATTAGTCAACTAGCCTTAGCTACTCGAGTAGCCATTGAGTTCTGAACTCCACGGCTGCTTAAACAATGACACCAGTCGATTGATAAACCCTACCAGTCGACTGATGCCTCAGTCTCAGCCTAGTTTCAAGCTAACTCTCGCTTCACCTAGTATCCGATTGACCTCAACCTACCAAGTCTTTTCTCGTCCAATACTTGACCACCCTTGGCATACCGGAACCTCTCTTGCCTAGCATCTGGTCACCTTGATATGTCGAGACTTCACTTCACCAAACATGAAGTCCTCCTTGACCTGTTTAGACTTTCCACTTGTCAAGTATCCAATCACCTTGACCTGCCGGGACTTCACTTCATCAAACATCCAGTCCTCCTTAACCTTTTTGGACTTTCCACTTACCAAGCATCTGGTCATCTTGACCTACCGAAACTTCACTTCACCAAATATCCCATTCTCCTTGACTTATTTGGACTTTCTACTTGCTAAGATCGAGTCAATCATGACCCACTTGGTCTTCACACTAGTCAACTTCCTGTTGGACTTCGATCACTAAGTATCCGGTCCTCTTTGACCCACTTGAATTTCTTACTTGTCAACTTCTCGTTGGACTTTCAAACTTGACACTACATGCATCATCAATTGACCTAATCCAATGATGACTACACTAATAATCTCCTTCTTCGATCACACAACCTTCAGATGTCCTATACCATCTTTCACTCATCATTAACCTATTATCATATTGTCAAACATCGAAACTCAACTCGAGCCCAACTCGAACTGGGTCAACCTTGACTTACAGAGATCGATTGCACCAATACTTGAGAGTGGAATGAATGAGATTTTCTGTGTACTACTATTGTCCAAACACCCCTAAATGAGCATATATACCCAGCTCCAACGTTAAACTCAAAGGGTGCATTGTTTGGTTTAGATTATTAACATTTACCTGGTAATTGTTCATTACCTGGTTATGGACAAAAATCTTTTAGGGGAATAGAAAACCTCGGAGAACCAAGGTTTTGTTGATTCTCGGGTTAAGGAAATTTTTTCCAATATTACCCCTAGCAATATATTAAATGTCAATTTGTCAAAACCGCCGCTGCGATTATCGTCGTTGCCGCCAGACGCCGCTTCGCTAGCCGCCACCGCCGTCGCCGCCACTGGCTATCGCCGCTGCTACCGCCGCTTCGCCGCTAACCACCGACGCCGCCGCCGTCACCGCTCCACCTATCACTCGGCTATCGCTCACGCCGCCGCCGACGGTTGCCACCATCTACCGCCGACCATCGCTCGACCAGTCGTCGTCACCGCCGATCGATCGCCCATCGTTGTCGCCGCTGGTCGATCGATCGTCGTTGCTGTCGCCGATCGATCGGCCACCGTCGTCGCCGCCGACCGGTCAACTATCGCCGCGGTCGGCCGGTCATCGCCGCCGCCGAATGGCCGGTCACCGCCGCCGGCAGGCCACTGGTCGATCACCGCTGTCGTCGGCCAATCGCTGCCATCATCATTAATATTTTCGTCGTCGTCGTCGAATTGATTGAGCAAAAGACAAAGGATAATTTAGTAAAATGTTAAACTAAGTTATATATTAAAACCTCCAACTAAACAAGGTTTTTATCAAAGGTTATACTTTATTCCAAGGTTATGTTTTATTCCCTGGTAATCACATGACCAAGGTTATGTATGATTACTTGAACCAAACGCACCCAAAAAGATGAATGTGACACCTCCAGTCAACTAGATAAAGCGCTTCAGTCAATTGAACATGCAAAATCCAAACATTGGAGCTAATGATACTATGCATGGCCAAATCAAGGAATCTTCTAGTCCACTGGATAGTATCAAGCCAACTAACAACTTTTCCAGTTGATTTCTCATTTGACTGCTCAATCCAATCACCTGGAAGCATCTCCAATCAACTATATTTAGTTGGAAAATCCTCCATCATCATCTTACAAACTCATGAGCCACTTCAAGTCCAAGACGCAAGCCATTTATGAGAAACATCTAGGAAACCTTCTCTTAGACGAATAGACCACTTAAGCATGTCATTGATCAAGTTTTGAACTCAATCTCCAACTCCCTATGACCATTGGTAGCCGTCGATACTTCAAAATACAAGTTCACATGAGGACTTAATCAATAACACAATTAAGTTACAAGGCATAGAAAGAATGAAATGGCCTAGAGATACAATCTCTAACTAAAGCTATCATACATTTGTACATGCTCTACTCATTACAACATCCACAAACAATATACACAGGCCGCATCGCACTTGACATCCTGATGCCTTGAGTGGCAGCTGCACTAATTTGTGCTCAATTTTAAGTTCATATCGAGTTACCTCACACAAAAAGACCTACAAGTCATCTTACCTACCCACTCAAATTTCACTTT